>JBAIZL010000010.1:60518259-60948259 GCA_036971475.1 Prosapia bicincta
TACGCCTATCTCTAGGGCTTGTACAGCTCGATGTTTGCCTGCTCTGTTTATCCCTGCTCTTGTCCCCCACTCCAGCTACCCTATTTCGTCAAGATCGATTGTATCAGGTTAAAGTAAATATTTGGAAAATTATTTTACGTTAGTATGTTCAATGTTACCAATTAAACTCTTTTATCAAACGTAGCATTTCGACGTTGGGGAAGGTAAATTTGTAAACGCACAAGTAAACTAACCTAACGGACATAAAACCACACTCAAAGAAACCTTGTTCAAGCAACGTTGTTTTATAAATTAATAAAAAGACTCGTTTCAAGCGTAGGCAGTTGTCTATTTTCAGGGTAATCACAAGTAAACCACGGGTTTTAAACATACCTGCACCTGAATTGCATATTTAGCGCCGTCTCTTCCTTGTATTGCCATACAGCATATAAAATTTATTTGGAACATTATATCATACATCATCACTTCACCTCTTATCTACCATTGCATTGCGAACTCGTGAAATTAAACGCTTAAACGCACATGAAAAGTAAACAAACTAGTGTGTGTGTGTATGTGTGTGTGTGTGTGTGTGTATGCGCGCGCGCGCGTATGTTTACTCTGAAGACTTGTGATCACATTTTCTCAAACTATGACTAACTTGAAGCGTTAGAATAACGTAAAATGAAGCTTAATTAGAAACATCTTACCATAGATGTATACGTTATCTACCAGAGTAGGTTACTGGCTGCGTTCCGCGACACATACTCAGTCTGAGGACTACGCCCGGCTTAGGTTTATCTCGTTGCATACACGTACATATGCAGTCGCAACCAATAGGCCTATTCATTACGTTTTTATATTCGTTGAATGTTTAATAAAAGTGCTTAGATTTGTAAAATGCAAGCAAAATAAGAATATCCAGTAAAGTTAGCATCAGACATAACAATTCAGCACAATGTCGCACCAAATTAAGTATTTAAAACACTCATATAACAAACATAAAAACCGAAACATAAAATTTACAACAAAATCAGATATAAAATGAAATATTTTAACAATATTAATGTTACATTTAAAATTTATGAAATACTTTTATATATATATACAGTGTTAAAAACAAGATTTACAATATAAATGAAATGCACAATGTATCTAATTACGTCTTTTTTATAAACAAAAAGCACTTTAGTCTATGAAATATAAGTAAGTGCTACTATATTGCAATATATGTTACATATATGATTTAGAATGATTTAGATATGTATATTTTTCAAAGCTTTTTACCAATGAAATATGTATTAGCTACTTCAGGAAAAAATTAAATAACACAATTTACATATGTATATATATGCATGTGTAAGTGTGGTGTGTGTGAGTGTGTGTGTGTGTGTGTGTGTGTGTGTGTGTGTGTGTGTGTATGTGTGTGTGTACGTGTGCGTGTCTGAGTGTGTGTGTCATAGGTTTCAATTCAACACAATGACTCCATTAGATTGTATAACCACCTCGACACCACTCCCCACAGATGGTGCAATAAAGACTTGTATCTCCTGCCAATGTATTCAGGAACACTGGGAAATCTATAAAACTTTTCTGGCATATCTATGGTTAGGAAACAAAAGGTTAATCGCCACAGCGTGCTAACACCACTCGCCACTAATCCTGAGGCAAGTCCATTATGTTTATCTCAGCAAACATGGGTTTTCCATGTCTAACAACTTTTCAGTTGTTTACAATCTTTAAATTTAAAATTCCTTTCTCTGTATTTTATATGCATTTTTATACAACTCGTATTTTATCATTTTAATTTTAGACTAAATTTAATAGTATATTTTACAACACTTCGCAATACGGTATGTTGTATTCTCATGGCATAGCCTAGAGCCTAGAGGTATTAGGTTACAGGATTAAAAGCGGGCGTAAAAAAAATTATTCAAAATAAAACTCCAGCCTTGGACTACAACTTACTGACGTAGTTGTGTCTTTTCATTAAATGTCCTTTCATTACATAGCAGAACACAATGCAACCAAATACCCAACTACAGCAAACATAAGCAACCCATCAACTCACCTTTGCGCACTGCACGATGCTGGGGTTCTGGGGAACTCTGAGGGGCTCTGGGGTGCTTTCTCAAGTCATCCTCTGCTTGGCTCACCATCAATTGGCACTGCACATTTTAATAATAAAACTTTATGTTTTCCTCTAAAACCTTACATTAGATTTATGTTCACTATGTTGTCTGTGATAAAAGCAACCTATAGGACACTTTACCCTTTTACGTGAGATAATCTTTGAAAATAAAAAAATTTGCAACGTTACGAAAGATATTCATTAATATTTTAGCATTGTCCATTTACTCACATGTTTTCATATTTATTATTAATACCAAATAAAATATACGAAATTATCATAATGTTATACAAACAATCTCTTATAAAATAAACACGCAACCAAAATTTCAAACAAAAACAAAAGTGTTCTATTTTCAACAAAACGTTTCGAATTTTACTATTTTATACATTTTTAAACACGTTTTTTTCGGATAAAACTCCTCAAAGTTTTATTTAAGCATAATCTTATTTCAATATTCTTTGATTTATCATGTAAATGTAAAATATTTGTGTTATTAAAATCTATAAAAAAAACTTCATACCTATTATCAAGAATCATGTTTGTAGATTACAGGCCTAACCTAATCATGTGTGAGCATTAATGTAAAAGGGAAGACCACAAAATCTTTAAACTTAATATTCGTTTACTTTATAATGATAATTTTTCAGAATTATTTATTTTAAGAGTTTTCATCACAAGAAATCAAATAATTTGAACCAAGTTATTTGGGTTACATGAATATTTTATTTTTTGTCTTTAATAAATACAAACCGCGTTGAGAATACGAGAAATTTACATTCAGTTTTAAAGAATCTACAGTTAAATGCTAGCAAATATTAAAACCGATATTATCAACGTAACAGAACAGTTGTAAGTTACATTACGCCAAACATACTTTCCACACATATTATAATATTTACCAGTATTTAAAATTAGTAAAACATAACCTCACACTACCTTAAAACACATATAAAGTAATTGCTATGCATGCATAGTAAAGAACAGAAATAATATCAAATAGTACTTATCAAATACAATATCTTTTCTACAACTTGCATATAATTTTATATAGACTTAGTCTACATAATTGTAATTAGGACGTGATAAAATTATTTGTGTAATTTAAATATTCTTCTTAATAACTGAAGTAAAATCTTTGACTTGATAAAAACAATTTTACAAAACAATAAACGAACCTCAAAAATAATTAACATTAGAAACTAATTACACTTACTTTTAATCTGAAAATCTTCACACAAAATGTCAAAATACCAATGCAGTCGCCAAAGCTTCAAACTAATAAGAAAATATAACCTACAAACTAATAAACGTACTAATCGAATAAACAGCTGATTCTATTGTTGTATAAAGCCTAGATCGCTGCGATAAGAATTCGTCTCTCCAGTTGGCTGTGGCCGTTTCGACATTCTTCTTCTTGATTACTAACATAAGTTATTACGTTGGCAATGAGTGTGACAGCATGAACGGTTTGCTTTATATTTAGACAGTTAAATTTAATGCGTTGTAAATTTATGCTGGCTTTTTCGATAAATCCTGCACATGGAAAAAAAGAAGGAAGAATAAATATGACAAACATTTCAAAAACGTGAACGTATCCGGATTGTTAAGAAGAATTATGGATTCTATGCTATATACATAGATAAATTGTATATATTTTTTCCAAATTTTGTCTAGCTCTTGAGTTATTTACATTTTTGTGAAGGTAAATTATTGCTTTTGCTATTAATCGGCTCTGGGTTCCCGAAACCCACCCCAAGTAATTACTTGGAATAATTTACTTTGATTTAATATTAATAAATAATACACACAACCTCTAGGTACAAATATTTGTATTCTAGTGTTATGTACTTTTCGGTCATACCATAACCATTCTTAGAGACATGACAATACATACTGTGGCATGTCTTTGAGGATGGTTAGTTTGTATCCGAGATGTACGTCTACATAAGACTGGAATAAAAATATTTGTGGTTAGAGTTTGTGTGTGTTATTTAATAAAATAAAACTGTAAATATTTTTTTAATATTAAAATATAAATAATTCTAAATGAGTAAAGGTTTATCCTGTTATAGCCACTCTAGTCCTTTAGAAAACAAATATTTCTAATATACAAGTAACATAAAACATAAGTAAAGACATAAAAAAAAGAAAAACTATAACTCTAAAATTAAAGAAAAAAGTAATTTCATAAGGCAAGAACCTAAGCACGCCCCAAAAGTTTTACAATTTTATTAGCTGGACAAATTTACATAATAATAAATAAAATGAATGAAATAAATAACAGGTTGTTTACCTTATAAGATTTTGGTTCGACAAAATTGTCTTAAATAATTGTGTAACTAAATGTAGATTTAATGTTTTTACTTTGTATTTAACTGGCAACGGTAATTAATAATGTTCTGGACTATTAAAGAAATTGTTATAACTAAAAACTGTTGTATTTCTTGTAAGGTCTACTCTAATTAAGTAATTTGGTTGCCATTTTATAAAGAAGAAGTGAATCAAAATAATAAAAATAAAGGTAGGCCATAGTGATAAGAAGTATAATTTACAATTATACAATATAAGAAAAATGTTTAATTAGAATTTTCAGTCGAATAATAGGTAAACTGGCGCCAAACACTTTAAAACAAGTAATTAATCAGCAACAATTAAATTCACAAATTTGAAATAACATAGATAAAGCCCAAGGGAAATTATGTTCATATATATATATATATATATATATATATATATATATATATATATATATGTAATATGTTGTATATATATATATATATATATATATATATATATATAAGTTTTTCTTATTCAGCTACTTTAAAAAACTAAGAGGGAATTAAACAGGTTATAATTTCTGTGTGTGTCTGTGAATTACAATCGATGAATTACAAATTCAGCTAGATTTGCAGACAGGGACGACCAGTGTGTGTGTGTGTGTGTGTGTGTGTGTGTTGGTGTGTGTGTGTGTGTGTGTGTGTGTGTATGGGGGGTCAATGTGTGGTGTGTGTGTGTGTGTGTGTGTGTGAGTTTGTGCGTTTGCGCGCGCGCGTGTGTGTGTATGTGTGTGTGTGTGTGTGTGTGTGTGTGTGTGTGTGTGTGTGTGTGTGTGTGTGTGTGTGTGTGTGTATTGGGGGTCAATGTGTGGTGTGTGTGTGTGTGTGAGTTTGTGCGTTTGCGCGCGCGCGTGTGTGTGTATGTGTGTGTGTGTGTGTGTGTGTGTGTGTGTGTGTGTATGTCTATGGGGGGTCAATGTGTGGTGTGTGTGTGTGTGTGTGTATGGGGGGTCAATGTGTGGTGTGTGTGTGTGTGTGAGTTTGTGCGTTTGCGCGCGCGCGTGTGTGTGTATGTGTGTGTGTGTGTGTGTGTGTGTGTATGGGGGGTCAATGTGTGGTGTGTGTGTGTGTGTGTGTGAGTTTGTGCGTTTGCGCGCGCGCGTGTGTGTGTATGTGTGTGTGAGTGTGTGTGTGTGTATGTGTGTGTGTGTGTGTGTGTGTGTGTGTGTGTGTGTGTATGTGTGTGTGTGTGTGTGTGTGTATGTGTGTGTGTATGTGTGTGTGTGTGTGTGTGTGTGTGTGTGTGTGTGTGTGTGTGTGTGTGTGTGTGTGTGTGTGTGTGTGTGTGTGTATGTGTGTGTGTGAGAGAGAGAGAGAGAGAGAGAGAGAAAGAGAGGGAGTAGAGGAATGGAGTGAGAGAATTCAAATCAGTGCTATACATCTACCCTCAAATACAAACACAAATAAAACTATATCCCAAGACAGTAGGCTCCATAATTTTTCACACTGACTTGAGAGTAACTCACACTTTTACCAGTTATTGTTGTTTTACCAAATATTTTCTATAAAATGTCATTAAATTCGCTAAAGATTTTCAACACTAAACCTCCAGGATTTCCAAGGATTACCTCAGCAAGCATAACATGGGGCACTGCTGCAGATTGACAAAGAAATGTAAATCGCCTAGTCTTACTCGCTGAGAATGGGTGCAATATAGCTAAGGTAAACCCTATTCCGCTGTTTACAATATTTAAATCTAGATGTCCTTTCTATGTATTTTATATCCATTTTTACAACGCGATATTTTATCATTTTTATTTTTGGCTAAATTTATAAGTTTTTTTTTCAAAACCTATCAATACGCTATGTTGTATTTTCATGGCATAGCCTAGAGCATAGAGCTATTGGGTTACATTAGGGAAAGCGGGAGTAAAAAAAACTTATTCAAAATAAAGCGGGCGTACCAAAAAAAAGGAATAAAAAATGACCTAGTTGTGTCATTTCATTATAAGCCTTTACATAGCAGAAAACAATGCAACCAAATACCCAACTCTTCGTACATTACAGCAAACAAAGGCAACCCATCAACTCACCTTTACGCACTGCACGATGCGGGGGGCTCTGTGGAGCTCTGAGGGACTCTAGGGTGCTTTCTCAAGTCATCCTCTGCTTGGATCACCATCAGTTTGCACTGCAAATTTTAATAATACCATGTTATGTTTGCCTGTATAAACCTCTTTTACATAGATTTATGTTCACTATTTTGTCTCTGTCACTACAGCAACGACTTATAGGCCACATTGACCTATTACTTGATTTACCATTTGAAAAATAACAATATTTCTCTTTTAGTCAATAAAATAGTCATTGAATTGTCCGTTTACTCATATGTTTTCATATTTATTATTAATATCACCAAAATTTTACAAAATTTCCATAATGTTTCACAAACAAACACTTATAACATAAACCCGTAACAAAAATTTCAAAAAAAACAAACTTTTTCTATATCCAACAAAAAGTTTCGAATTTGTGTACATTCTATTTTTTATACATTTTTAAATACTTTTTTCGAATAAAATTCCTCACATTTTTATTTAAGCATAATCCTTCTTTAATATTTTTTGATTTACTTTGTACATATAATATATTTGTGTTATTAAAATCAGTAAAGAAGACTTTATAGCTAATATCAAGAATTATGTTTGTAGAATACAGTCCTAAGCTAATCATGTGTGAGCAATTACGTAATTAAAAAAAAGAATTTTAAACTTAATATTCGTTTACTTTATAATGATAGTTTTTCAGAATTCTTTATTTTAAGAATTTTCGCTTCAAGAAATCAAATAATTTGAAGCCAGTCATTTGGGTTACATGAATACCTTACTTTTTGTCATTAATAAATACAAACCGCGTTGAGAATAAAAGAGATTTACATACAGTTTTAAAGATTCTACATATATAAATGTGAGCAGAAATTAAAACCGATATTTTTAACGGATCAGAACAGTTGTGAGTTACATTACACGAAACATATTTTGCACACATGTTATGATATTTACACATATTTGTAATTTGGGAAAGATAACCTATACAACCTTAAAACATATATAAATTAATTGTTATGCATAACTAGTAAATATTAGAAATGATATCAAATAATATCTATCAAACACAGTAACTTTACTACAACATACATATAATTTTATATAGACTTAGGCTACATAAATATGATAGGGCGTGATAAATGTATTTGTGTCATTTAAATCTTTTGCTTTATAAGAAATGTAAAATCTTTGGCTTGATAAAAATAATTTTACAAAACAGTAAAGTAAACCTGAAAGATATTTAATATTAGAAACCAATTACACTTACTTTTAATCTGAAAACCTTCACACAAAATGCAAAATAGCAACACATTCACCAAAGTTTCATACTAATGAGAAAATATAACCTACAAGCTAATAAACGCACAGGTCGTATAAACAGCTGATTCCATTGTTGTGCAAAGTCTAGATCCCAGCGATAAGAATTCGTCACTTTAGTTGGCTGTGGCCGCCTTGACATTCTTCTTCTTGATTACTACCATACGTTGATACGTTGACAATAAGTGTGACAGCATGAATGGTTTGTTTTATATTTAGACAGGTAAATGTATTGCGTTGTATATTTATTCTTTCTCTTTCGGTAAATCTTGCATATGGGAAAACATTAAGAAGAGTAGATGGGAAAAATATTTTGAAAGTATCTGGATTGTTGAGAAGGATCATGGATCCCCCTAGTGGATTAGCCAAAACCTCGGATAACCAATCCTAACATTGTTTACTTTCCAAAAATAAAAGAGACGGGTGTATCCAAATGTCCGGTGTAAACTACTTACGTTAGATAATTTAGATATTCAGTAAATGGTTTTAGCAAATGAATAACCATTTTCAATTCCTTTATTTACTTCACTCTCATTTTATATGTATTTGGATCAAATTTGCAATCGTTAATAAAATGACTTTCATTTAACCATTCAAGTTCAAATACATTTTTAAAACATTTTTAAATAAATTTTTTTCAAATATTAATTCAATAAGTAATTCTAATGAATTAGTTTTAGTTTTATATGGGGAGGAATACTTTTCACGAAGGGGCAAGGTATGCAATATAGTTACTTGGCTTGAAGTAATAGTTATATGGCCCTTTGGCTTGAAATAAATGATAACATATGATTTCATTAAACAGCTGATTTTATGTTACAGGTTATGTGGTAGAACAGTCGTTTTAACGCATATATATATATATATATATATATATATATATATATATATATATATATATATATATATATATAGGAGGGGAGTACATTTTTCGAAGAAAAATCAAAGTATATATTATATACATTGATTGTAGCTGCATTTAACTTTAATAATTTTTAAAAAAATGTGTCTCGCTCTTGAGCTATTTACATTTTTTGTGAAATTTAATTATTGTTCATTTTTATTACCCGGGTCTGGGTCCCCAAAACCCGCCCAGCCCTCTTGGCAGCCAACCTCTAGCGAGCTGCCTCCGTCTCACATGCGCATGGTGTTAGTATGCCCAACGCGAGTGAAGTAAACGTAATTGATTACCCATGTACCAAGCTCGTAAGCTCTTTCCATTTAGAACAGGAGATAGTGAAATGACACAGTACGGTGAGTATCGTGCTAAGAGCGGGATATAAATACCTGGAAAGAAAGAAACCCTGCTAGGAAAAATCCCGCTACAGATCGTGCAGGAACCCTGGGGACCGGATCACTTTATGCTAAGGAATAAGGAGGGGTATTACCTTACAAATACTATGGCCTGATTGTCATGCATATCTTCTTCTGCTGCCTACTCGAAACTGAAGACATGCAATGAAATTAGTACTTCCGTTGGGGCTAAGCTACGACCCTGGAGATGTGCCTTACGTCTCCTGCTACGAGATACCGTCAGGTGCTGACACCTAACGGATTCATGCGGAACTACTAGGTACAAGTTTGATATATTCAGCCTAGAGTACAATATTAAAAGTTCTTATCTTCCCATTTTTTTCAAAAACTGTGAAATATATTTTAAAACTGATGTCTACAAATGAAATTAGGACTTTTGTGAAAATCTTTTCACACAACCTCTAGCTACAATTATTTTTATTCTAGTGTTATATACATTTCGGTCATACCGTAACCATTCTCAGAGACATGACAATACATACTGTGTCATGTCTCTGAGGATGGTTACTTCGTATCCGAAATGTAGGTCTACATAAAACGGGAATAAAAATATTTGTGGTTAGAGTTTGTGTGTATTATTTATTAAAATACATCTGTAAATACTTTTTTTAATGTTAAAATATAAATAATTCTAAATGAGTAAAGGTTTATCCTGTTATAGCCACTCTAGTCCTTTAGATCAATCTGTGATATGACAGTAACACTTATGGCAATAGTTATAGGTCAATCTTTGTAAGCTGGCACTTGGGTATTAGATACAAATTGTGTATTAGGCCTCTAGAAAACATCAGGCTCTGTCACCCCTCATTGGGGCTTCAAATCGCAGCCAACCCTTACACAATCCTATTAGCATACTTCCATGAATGCCCTATTTACGGTTGGTGCTATTTTTACTATATATTAAAAAGTATTAATAAGTAACAAAATAATGTACCGACACTATCAGTGAGCAGAATTCTAAGGGTCATTGTTTTTGAAAATGACCTGCGAGCACTTGCACCCACAGCTCGTCCTTGGACTCTCACCAAGGCCCTCAGCCCCCAAGGGCCAGCTTATACTTAAATTTACCAACAAATGTAACATATTTAAATGCTGCAAAAGTTTGCTCTAATAAGAAGCTATTTTGCTTTTGCTTCTTTAAACACTGTAGCCAGGAAATGAAACAAGTTATAAACTAAATTTTCACTTATCCAAAAATTATGCTATTGCCAATAATGGGTCAGCTGTTTTTGCAGGTGTGTGTGAAAAAAATTACACAAATAAACAGTCTAAATAGAAAGTCCTGTGTGAACCAAATTAAGACTGCGTAAAATTCTGACTACATTAATAAAGGTCTACTTTTATTTTCAATTTTAAAAATGTTGAAATATAAATAAGTAAAGTGGATATCATAGGGATTCTAAAACTAAAACGAAATTTAAAAAACAAACAATCTATGTAGAAAGTATTCTGTGAAGCAAAACAAGAATTGGTAAAACTATTATGACATTAAAAACTTTTTTTTCTATTAATTTCAAAAATGGTAAAATACAAACCGTAAAAGGTGACCATCATAGGGTTTCTAAAACTATAACGAAATTTAAAAAACAAACAATCTATGTAGAAAGTCCTAAGTGTAGTAAAACAAGAATGCGTGAGAACCTATAGACATTAAAAAAATACTTTTTTGTTGATTCCATCTTCACGTGAGCTACTAGTTAAAAACAAAAATTAAATACAAATAAATAAACTGGATATCATGTGGATTCCAAATTAAAACTAAATAACAAAAACAAAGAGTCTAAATAGAAAGTCCTGTGTGAAGCAAAACAAAATTTCTTAAATCTCTGTCGACATTAAAAACGTTTTATTTTTTTAATATTTCAAAAATTACAAAATAAGTAAAGTGGATATCATTTCGATTCAAAAACTAAAAATAAATATTTAAAACAATCAGTCTGAATAGAAAGTCCTGAGTGAAGCCAAACAAGACTGGATAAAACTCCAATGACAATAAAAACAACCTTATTTTCCTATTAATTTCAAAAATAATAAAATACAAATAAGTAAAGTGGATATTAGAGCCATTCTCAATCTAGGAAAAATTACAAAAACAAACCGTCTCGATTGAAAGTCCAGTGTGAAGCAAAACAAGAATGCGTAAGAACCTGTAAAAATTATAAACATCCTAAAAAAAATGAAATACAAATAAATAAAGTTGATATCATGGTGATTCCAAATCAAAACTAAATAACAAAATCCAAGACTCTAAATAGAAACTCCTGTGTGAAGCAAAAAAAGACTGCGTAAAACTCTGACGACATTAAAAACGTCTTCTTATTTATTAATTTCAAAACTATTAAACTACAAAAATGTAAAGTGGAAATCTTGAGGATTCCAAACGTAAAACTAAATAACAAAAACCAACAGTCTGGATTGAAAGTCCTATGTAAAGCAAAAAGTGACTGTTTAAAATTCATACGACATTAAAAAAGTCTTATTTTTCTAAATAAACTTAAAAATGTAAAAAAAAATAAATAAACAAATAAGTAAAGTGGATATCATGAGCATTCCAAATCTCAAAATAATTACAAAAACAAAAAGTCTAGATAAGAAGCAAAACAATGCTGAGTAATATTGTAACGACAATAACGTCTTTTCTTTTAATAATTTCAAAAATGGTAAAATACAAATAAATAAACAAATAAGTAAAGTGGATATCATGAGCATTCCAAATCTCAAAATAATTACAAAAACAAACAGTCTAGATAGGAAGCAAAACAATACTGAGTAATATTGTAACGGCAATAACGTCTTTTCTTTTAATAATTTCAAAAATGGTAAAATACAAATAAATAAAGTGGATAACATAAGGGTTCCTAAACTAAAACTAAATAATAAAACAAACAGTCTGGATAGATAGTTTGTAAGACAAAAAAGACAGTCTGGATAGATAAGCAAAATAAGACTGCATAAAACTTTGACGATAATAAAAAAAGTCTTATTATTTCATTAGTTTCAAATAGTTAAAATACAAATAAGTAAAGTGGATAAAGTAAATAGAGTAAAGTAGTAAAACTAAATAATAAAAACCATACAGTCTGGATAGAAAGTCCTGTGTGAAGCTAAACATGATAGCATAAAACTACTAGTGTAAAACTTTAAAAACGTCATATTTTTTTATTAATTTAAAGAATGTTAAAGTACAACAGGGTAAAGTGGGTATCATGGGGATTCCAAATCTAAAACCGAATATCAAAAACAACCCATCACAATAAAAAGTCCTGAGTGAAGAAAAACAACAACACATAAAATACTGGCAACATTAAAAACCAAAGTGAAGTAGATATCACAGTGACTTGAAAACTAAAACTAAATAATGTAAATAAACAGTCTAGATAGAAAGTCCTGTGAGAAGCTAAACTAGATTGTGTAAAACTCTGACGACATTAAAAACGTCGTTTTTTTATAAAGTTCAAAAATATTAAACTACAAATATGTAAAAAGGATATCTTGAGGATTCCATTTAAAAAATGTAAAATGAAAAATATAAAGTGGATATCATGGGGATTCCGAAAACTAAAACCAAATAATAAAAACAAACAGTCTAGATAGAAATTCCTGTGTGAAGCTAAACTAGATTTTGTAAAACTCTGACGACATTAAAAACGATTTATGTTTTTTTATTAATTTAGATAATGTTGTTAAAAAAAATAAGTAAAATGGATATAATGGGGATTCCAAAACTAAAACGAAATAGCAAAAACAAACAGTCTAAGTAGAAAGTCAGGTGTGAAGAAAAAAGAGACAGTTTAAAATTCTGACGACATTAAAACTTTCTTATTTTTATATTAATTTCAAAAATGTAAAATACAAATAAGTAAAGTGGATATCATGGGCATTCCAAATCTAAAACTAAATAAAAAAATTCAAGAGCCTAGCTAGAAATTCCTGTGTGAAACTAGTTTGTTATGTGTGTGATTATTAACAACTAATTTTTTGTGAGATTTTGAGTTCACTATTTTGACTATTGAGTTTAGATAGAAAATAATTTGTAAAGCAAAACAAGCATACGTAAAACTCTGACCACCTAAAAAACGTCTTATTTTTTTAATAACTTAAAGAACTTTACAAATTGGTGAAGTGGATATGATAGGGATTCAAAAACTAAAATTAATAACAAAATCAAGTACTGTGCTAAGCAAAACAAAACTGCGTATAACTCTGAAGATATTAAAAAAGTCTTATTTCTTAATTAATTTAAAATTGTTAAAATACTAATAATAAAGTGTGCATCATGGGGTCTCTAAAAATAAAACAAAATTAAAAAGAAAACAGTCTATGTAGAAAGTCCAGTGTGAAGCAGAACAAGACTGCATAGGACCCTGATGACATTAAAAACATCCTTTTCATTAAAAAAAATAATGAAATACAAATAAATACAGTAGAAACTTTTTATTTTTTTAATAATTTCAAAACAGTTAATCTACAAACGAGGAGAGCGGATATCTTGAGGATTCCAAAACTAAAACTAAATAATAAATCCAACAGTCTGGATAAAAAGTCCTGTGTGAAGCAAAAAGCGACGGTGTAAAACTCTGACGACATAATCAACAAAATATTGTATTTTAACTAGAAAAAATTTAAAATACGAATAAGTAAGGTGGATGTCATCGGAAATCGTGTAAATATCATGTAGATTCTCTATTTTAACAAAATCGTGTGCTTTCTCAATCATCTACAGAATCTCTTTAACTTCCAAACACAAAGTCTGTATGGCATTAGAAAACAAAAAAATAAGTTGTTGACAAGCAACTGTCACATGTTCACTATTGTTGAGACAAAATAAATGGAATTTTACCATTTGGTAAAAGAGCTTCAAGCCTTAATATTTTATCATACACATAATACAACTAGTTCCTGAGTATAATTCAACTATAGAAACTTCACTGTCACTGTTTACATGAGTAGTTACACTATTATACCAAACTGGCAGATGGTTTAAATGTTACTATCCTCTTTATAAATGAATTCTTAAATTTATTGCATTTTCATACATACCAAGTTTTGGCAGCCTCTACAAATAGCAAGGTGTCATTAGCCAGTAATTTGCTTGCAATTGTGAGACCAACTCGAATGTTCTGTTGGTATTGTTGGTTTTTCGCTCTATTATCTGGCGAGTATTGAATTATATGGTACCTGAGGCTTCCAAGTTTCTATTACTAATCTGCAAAGGCAAGATTCATCAGCAAATATAGAGTTTATCTTCTGTATTAATATGATTGGATGAACATTTTGTTTACTTGTAAAAATCCTGATGGAATATTAGTCCTTGCTTGACTTTGAGGACATAAATTATACAATTTAAATATCTATATTATAACAAAAAGCAAAATATAAAGATATAACTCAGTTTCAGATTTATCTATGATTCTTTGGAAAATGTTTTAATAAAATGAGCATACAAATCTGAAACTCTAATCATCCATATTAAATCTAAATATTGAAATACTGGATGTTTAGTGTTACTATGAAAAGAAAAAAATATTACTGTAATTAAAAAGGCTTCCTTGCCATACAAAAACATGATGTATACCTTGAACCACTTAGAAGTAAGTACAGGCTGTCAAAGTTTTGTAAGTGTACACACGGTAAACGGATTTGGCGGGAGATACGATGCGAGATCACAGTATCCCGATTTGGCGGGAGATCACAGTAGAGATACGATAGCAGTAGAAGGGGGACAGACGACTAGCTAAAAGAAAAACTCTTCTGTTGTGAATTTAGTAGTTCACCATCTATTTAATTACATTTAATGTACACAATATTTAACTGGCTTTGATTTTAGATAAATCATTCCATCGCTAAATAAACTGAAGTTTAAAAATATCTTGCTAATATAGCTAGAAATTTATAAATTTATATTAAGCGTCCAACTAAAACTAAAGATATATATAATCTGTTAAATTGTTAGAAAAGTTAAGATGGTTCAGCTAGCAAAGCTAGAAATTCTTTATCTGCTTAAATTTACAATGATTCCCACTAAGTAGAAGCACTAGTATTGAAACTGTACCATTTGAAATGATATTAACCGAATTAAACAATCCTTCAGTAACAAAACAAATGATTTGTCTGCCATGTTGCCAAATTCTGTCCCCAAGCATATACCTGCTTTATATCGCAAGTCGCCCACTATCTGGTCAGGAATAGAAATTACTGTAAACCTGCCAAACAGAAGGACCAGTAGTTCTAAAAACTGAAACGTTGGAAGTAATACATACCACCTACAATGATCATATTAGAATATACACTGATCACTCACTTGACCAACAAAAGAGAACATCCGGTCCAGGTTTGTTCAATGAATCTACTGATATCTGCTTTTACATCCCTGCAAACTCGCCCTCTAGTATGGACACAGGGCTTCTGACGCTAAATGCTGCATTAGCAAGTAGCTTCTAAACGGAGGAGGAGAAAATAACACACTCCAGATCTGCCCTCCAGACTCTCTTACATTCATCCACAGGGGACTATTCCTTTCTCATTGCTGAATTAAGAAAATTTGCCAACAACCTGAAGGACATGGGGAAGGACATAACTCTTCAATGGGTACCCGCGCATTGTGGAATACCAGGAAACGAGAGGGCCGATGAAACAGCTAAAGCCGCATCGCATTTGTACCCAACATTTAGAGCCAAGTGTTAACTCATGTATTGTGAAGTCTTGGAAAATAAATACTTTCATAAATGTTGGACTGAATCTTGGAAAGAAGAGGCCAGAGGACGTCAATAAAAATTGATATTTTGTATAATGATTAGAATTGAAATTATTTTAGCTCATATTGAAATTAAATCAATTCCAGAACTATAAATATTTATTGTTATTTAAAAGTTTGCTACATAATGCAAATATGCTAAATTTCATACAATGGTGCAATATATTGCAGCAAAAATATTGACAAAAACCAATCCACAAAAATAACTAATATTACCTACGTTAACTCTAAATAGACCTTTATGTACATTTCGATGACCATGTCTTCATCAGAGAATCCTACTAAATTAACATCCAGAATACAAAAATGCTCTATTTAAAGGTATTGCTGTTGTAACACGCTTTAGATGGTGTTACATATTAAATTGGAAATTTCAGAAAACAAACGGAAATGTATTAAAAAATTGTAACAATATACAACTATATCAAAAAATTGTGATTTATTAGAAATATTTTTAATGAGATCTCTGGTTGATAGTGACATCTGTCGGAAGAGTTTAAAAACAAGTAATTTAAAGTAGTGATGCGCCCACCCTGATGCGCGGTAGCTGGGGACGGTTGCTTGCAACGATAGTTTATCTCTCTTTTAGCCAAAATGTGAAAGGCAACGGACGTATCCGAGAGCGAGGAAATTTTCTGTAGTTTTCAAAATTTAATGTAATACTTCATTTTCCTAAATATGTTATAATCATGGTGTAGAAGACAGCGTACGTAGCCAAGTACAAAGATGGGACGCTGAAGGTATTTCGTGAGACTTTTCCACTAGAAGGATGGGAGGCTACGACATGTGAATACAGCTAAGTGGACGATTTCAAACTTTAGAGATTTATTACAAAATTTAAAATGTTAGACAGTTTAACTCAAATTAATGAACCTAAAACTTTTCAAAAAGTATATAAATGTAATTTATGCATCATTTGGTGCACTTATGTTCACCTTGAATTGTAAGATTTTATTATAAAAAAAGCAAGTAAACTCGAGTACAGATCCATTTTCAGCCATTGATTGATTCATTGATTGATTGCTATACGTAAAAATTTATAAGTAATATATTAAATGTTCAATAATCCGTAACTGAAGCAATGTCTAGAAATTTGTATCATGATTATAATTTATGTTATTTTTTGTTAAATAAAATGAGTGTAATTTGCTTTAATTGAATTAAAAAGAGTAATTATTTAACCAGCACACAATTCCATGCATTTCAAGTTAATAAGACTTTAAATAAAAATTTAATAAGACTTTGCAGGTCATTTTCTAAATATTTAACTATAAACTGCAATATTTAAAATCAGCCTTAACCCATAAGAATTAGAGCTAAAATAAAAATAAAAACAGTTACACTGTCATTCATCATGTGAAGCCATGTGTGCAGAAAATACCTTTCTTTCTATAGTGGGGAAATGTGAACTTAATGGAGATGTGATTGAAACAGTTGTGACTCCAATAGACAACACTAAACCATTTTAAATTTAGTGAGTTTAACAAAATGATGTGGGGAATCTTGAAAGTTTTAATTCTAGTGAAATTTGTGTTTTCTTAGTTTAGTTTATGTAGTTCTCATATATCAGATTGAAGATTCTAAAGTATTATGAGAATTTACCCTGGTGAACTGGGCATAAGCAGAGTGAACCCACGAAGCAAAAGTAACAGAAAAAGTTAGAAGACAGAATTAATGCGAAGTAAAAACACACATTACAATTGTACGCCATTGTGTCAAAATATTGTAATAAAATTTATTGTAAAAAAATTTACTAGGTATTATTTACAAATCCAAATTTGTACATCCTAATTATTATAAAAAGCAGCCACCAAAGACCAAGACTCACTTCGACATGACACAAAAAACCTAAACAAACACAACAAAATAAACAACTAAAACGTAAACAATTAAATTAAAATCGCTGCAAACATAAAAGAAAAGGCTCAACTAAACAAATTCACACTCATCACAGAAGACAAAGGCAACACAACAGTAATTATTAATACAAACAGCCTAAATGAGAAAATCAATGAATACATAATATATAATAATATAATACAACTAAATACAGATCCAACTGAAAAATATCACAAACCATCAAAAAACTAATTAATACATCCAAATACATTATCAGAAAAAACAAAAAATACCACCTGGACAAAATAAATCTAATAACTTGAACACAGAGACACACATAAAAAGCAGAACACACCTCATAAATTAAATAAAAGACATATACTTACTACACAATTCAACACTACTATCACTCGACATAACAAACATGTACACCAACATACCTTTGTCTGAAACTCTCAATATCCTAGAGACTCAATTAATACAGTACAACATACTAAAAACCCACCCGAAATCCTAAACATCCTCTAAACCAGCACCAAACAAAACTATTTCACCTGCAACTCAAACTTCTATTAACAACCAGATGGTCTACCCATGGAAAGCCCTATCAGCAGTGTCCTAAGCGTAATTTCTTCCTGCAACAAATAGAAAACACCAAGATACTCCCAAACAATACACACGCACACAAAATCATTTACTGGCACAGATACGTCGATGATACCATAAGACTACAGAGGCAACACACGGCAATGCGACAAGCTCCTCTCCTACACGTAACCTGTACGGACCGACACGACGGTATCTGCCTCAGTCTTGTGAGGAGGACGGAAGTTAAACCGATAAGACGATCCAACCCTCTGTTAGGAACGGTTGGACGTTAAGACGACTTTCCCATTTCCATTTACACTTCATTTTTTTAAAATTTGGTGTAAAGGTTTTTGTTGTATACAGTTGTGCGGTATACAGATGTATTTAATTTTGTGGATCAGGTCTGTGTTGTTGCATATGTATGTGTGACTGTTACACTTTGTTCCGGAAAACTCTGTGTATTTGGCTGGCTTGTGTGAAGGAGCCGGTGTGCAGTTGGTTAGTGGGTGACCGGTTGTTCTGCTTTGAGAGTTTTGTTTGTGTCTGATGCTCTGTTGGTGTCTGTGTGTATATCAGGTTTAAATGGCTTCAGTTTTCTACGTAAATACAAAGCAGAACAAATTCATTAAACATTATGTACTCTTTGATGTAAAAACAACAATATTTGCTTGTAAAGATATTACAATGAGTGATGTATGGTTGGCAAGTAGCGTGCACTGAGGTTACATTATTGTTTCCATGGAAACATTCACTGCTCCAGGAACCTAGACATGTCGCTAGAAAAGTGGTAATCTTATCTAGGCGTATAGCTAAATTATTTATATTTGCTTATGCTTACTAATAGCATAAACATTGTACGAATATATTTAGTTTTAGCCAGACTTTGTACCAGCACTCTTGGGTCATTTTTCCTTAGCTTGTTTAATCTTATTATTTTCATTGTCACCAACATCTATACAATGGCTCACCATTAGTCTGCAAATGCAATAACAACATTAATTGTTTCCATCTATAACTTTGTATTACTCTATGTGAAGGTCACTTTGCTGGTTAGCATCTTATAGTACGTTAAAGATAAACGTTTTCCCTTTTTTATTAAGATATATCTAAAATGTCTTTTTATTTTTAATAAGGTTTTATCTAAAATTTTGGTAGTAAATGTTATACTCCAGATTTTTTATTACGAACTTCCCCGTTACAATTCCTCGAAATATGCAAAGAAAGACATCAATATTCGACTCCCTTTCTAAACATTACACACAAATAATGCTAGCATAAACATTTCCATTAAAAACCCACTGTAGTTTTTTTCTCTGTTTTATATCTAATCACATAGTTTTAGGATTGTGTTTGTTTTTCCTAATTTGTATACACTTATATAAACCGGGATTTTTTAGGAAATGTCTACACTAGTGTTAAATAGCTCTTTTCCCACAAAATGGTCCTTCAAAACCAAATGTATTTTGTAACACAAAGAATGTTATTCCTTCGCAGGTTTTCCAAAAAAACTATTTCCCAAAGCTTCAAGCTTAAAGCAATCTAAGCCAATTATTACTTAACCACTACACACACTTTAATCTATAAAAGTTAGCAATTGAACCCCAAATGTAACAATTTTACATTGTGCAAAACATATTTACTTTGTACATTATACACACTTCACCATTTCACATCTCTTCTACAATTCCATTACTATCTCGGGGGCGCGTTAATATAACCACTTATACGTACATTAAAAGTAAACAAACTTTGTGTGTGTGTGTGTGTGTGTGTGTGTGTGTGTGTGTGTGTGTGTGTGTGTGTTTGTGTGTGTGTGTGTGTGTGTGTGTGTGTGTGTGTAGGTGTGTGTGTGTGTGAGTGTGTGTGTGTGTGTGTGTGTGTGAGAGAGAGAAAAATAGAGCGAGAGAGAGAGTGAGAGTAGAGGAATGGAGTGAGAGAATTCAAATAAGTGCTATATATCCATCCACCAATACAAACACAAATAAAACTATATCCCAAGACAGTGCGATCCATAATTTTTCACACTGATTTAAAAGCGACTCACACTTTTACTAGTTATTTTTGTTTAACCATATATTTTCTATAAAATGTCATTAAATTCGCTAAAGATTTTCAACACTAAATCTTCAGGATTGCCAAGGATTACCTCAGCAAGCATAAAATGGGCCGATGCTGGAGATTGACAAAGAAATTTAAAACGCCTAAGCTTACTCGCTGAGAGTGGGCGCAATATATCTAAGGTAAACCCTTTTCAGTTGTTTACAATCTTTAAATCTAGATTTCTTTTCTTTGTATTTTATATCCAATTTTATACAACGCGATATTTTATCATTTTAATTTTTGGCTAAATTTATAAGTTTTTTTTCAAATCTTCACAATACGGTATGTTGTATTCTCATGGCATAGCCTGGAGCTTAGAGCTATTGTGTTACAGGGGGGAAAGCGGGCGTAACAAAAACAAAATTTCAAAATGAAACTCCAGCCTGGGATTAAAACTTACTGACCTAGTTGTGTCTTTTCAATTAAAGCCTTTACATAGCAGAACACAATGCAACCAAATACCCAGCTACTTGTACATTACAGCAACCATAAGCAACCCCTCAACTCACCTTTGCGCACTGCACGATGCGGGGGGGCTCTGGGAAGCTCTGAAGGGCTCTGGGGGTGCTTTTTCAAGTCATCCTCTGATTAGCTCACCATCAGTTTACACTGAAAATATTAATGATAACATTTTATGTGCGTCTCTATAACCCTCTGTTACATAGGTTTATGTTCACATTGCTGTTTGACATTAAAGCAACCTATAGGACACATTACCTTGCTACTTAAATTACCTTTAAAAATAACAATATTTCTGTTTTAAGAAAAATATTCATTCAAGGTTTTACTATGGAATTGTCCATATACTTCCATGTTTTCATATTTATTTTTAATATCACTTCAATTTTAAGAAATTTCCATAATGTTATACAATCAAACACTTATAACATAAACACGTACCAAACATTTCAAACAAAAACAAAATTATTCTATTTCCAACAAAACGTTTCAAAATTATTTTCATTTTACTTTTTTTACATTTTTTAAACATGTTTTTCGGATAAAATTAGTCGAATGTATATTCAAGCATCTTATTTAAATATTCTTTGTTTTATTATGTAAATGTAAAATATTTGTGTTATTAAAATCAATAAAAAAAACTTTATAACAATTATGAAGAATTATGTTTATAGAATGCAGGCCTAACCTAATCAAGTGTGAGCATTTTGGTAAAATCAAAACCACAAGAATATTAAACTTAATATTCGTTTACTTTATAATGAAAGTTTTTCAGAATTATTTATTTTTTTAGGATTTTCGACACACAGATTTCAAATGTTTTGAAACAAGTCATTTGGGTTACATGAATATCTTAGTTTTTGTCATTAATAAATACAAACAGCGTTGAGAATACGAAAAATGTATATTTAGTTTTATAGAATCTACATTTAAATGTAAGCGGAAATTAAAACCGATATTTTCTACGGATCAGAACAGTTGTAACTTACATTGCTCCAAACATACTTTGCACACATGTTAGAATATTTACAATTATTTGTAATTAGGAAAAAATAACCTCAGACGACCTTAATCATATACAAAGTAATTGCTATGCATGCATAGTAATGAATAGAAATAATATCAAATAATACTTATAAAATACAGTATCTTTCCTACAACATAAATATAATTTTATATAGACTTAGGCTACATAAATGTGATTTGGGCGTGATAAAATTATTTGTGTAATCTAAATCTTCTTCTTTATAACTAATATAAAATCTTTCGTTTGATAAAAACAAATTTACAAAACAATAAAGGAAACCCTAATGATAATTAATATTAGAAACTAATTTCACTTACTATTAATCTGACAAATCTTTACACAAAATGCCAAAATATCAACGCATTCATCAAAGTTTCTAACTAATAAGAAAATATAACCTACAACCTAATAGACACACGGATCAAATAAACAGCTGATTCTATTGTTGTCCAGAGTCCAGATCGCAGCTATATGATTTCGTCACTGCAGATGGCTGTGGCCTTCCGACATTCTTCCTTTGATTACTAGCATAAGTTATTACGTTGGCAATGAGTGTGATAGCCTGAATGCTTTGTTTTATATTTAGACAGTTAAATTTATTGCGTTGTATATTTATGCTGCCTTTTAAGGTAAATCTTGCATATGGAAAATTATTAAGAAGAGTCAATGTGACAAATATTTCGAAAAACGTGAACGTATCTGGATTGTTGAAAAGGATCGTAACCCCCTCCCCCCCCCCCAGTGGATTTGCCCACACCTCTGATAACCAATCCTAACATTTTATACTTTCAAAAAATAAAAAAGACGGGTGTACACCGCCGACAAATTTAAGACCTGTGTAAACTCCTTATTTAACCACCCCAATAAAAATACGATTTTAATTTTTAAATGTTAAATCTTATAAGTTAAAGGTATACAATATATTTATTTCATATCATTTGGCTTAAAATAAACGATAACATATGATTTCATAAAACAGTTGATTTTGTGTTATAGCTTATGTTGTAGAACAATTGTTTTAACGTATAGCGTATGTTACTCTATATTAATTGTAATCTTATATATAAGTTATATAACTAAGTATTGTAGAATTAGCTACTATTAAGATGACCTATGATTAATTTTGCTGTTGCAGGTTATCTGTATTTTACACCTGCGGACAATAGTCAAGTCAGTTTGTAGCGAACTTTGGAAGAGTACAGTTGTCTCCACCCAACTGAATGTACATCAGTTGTTATTTGTTAAGCCTAATTTTGCAATAATTTCAACTTCAAGTTATTCTAAATTAAAGAACAAATTTGTACAAATAAAATCTTTTTTAAAAAACATTTCGTGCCTTATAAAACACGTAACTGGCGCAGTCGGTAGGACATCTTGGGAAAACTAATGAATATAATTTTGTTCGATGTAAATCGTTAACCAAGATACTGCAACCGCGATAACATTGCAGATTGTATATCTGCCAAGATATCGAAAAACACCGTAGAGCGATTATCTACAAGAAGAAGGCTTCCCTCAAAGTGAAAAGTGAAAGTGCTATTTGTTCAGTATCAATACGCGTTGTGTTCCCAACGAGCAAAGTATTTTGGATTGTACTGTAAGTAGATTCTAGAAAATATTATTAAGTAAAAGATTGTCATATTTTCACTATATATTTTAGTTTTTGTTTTGAAATTAAATATAAAAGAAAAATGGCTACTCCAACTTTAAAGAAGGATTTCTTAGACATGATACCAGAATTTTCTGGAGAACCTAAAATGCTAAATAGATTTGTCACAATCTGTGATAAAATAGTAACTAAATTCTTTGTTGCTAATAATCCTGATGACTTTCAAAATGAATATTTGATGTTCTTAGTTTTAGCAAATCTAAAAGGACAAGCTTTAGAATTAGTTGTACGTTCAAACAGTTGTAACTGGCTAGATGTTAGAAAAATTATTTTAACTAGTTTCCTAGATAAAGGAGATTGTTTTACATTAATTCTTGAAATGGCAGAGCTAAAACAAGAAGTAAGTGAATCTCCTTTTAAATTTTATGAAAGGATACAAAAATAATTACATTTACCAATAGCATGTTTTATTAATATAGAACCATTTAAAAATGTTCGTACAATGTGTGATTATGTTCAAAGATTAGCATTAAGAGTTTTGTTAAGAGGTCTTCAAGAGGACTAGGGTCTTTAATGAGGACTAAAAACCCCAAAACACTCGCAGAAGCTTTACATATGTTAACTAATGATTTTCAATTCAAAAATAACAAAATGTATAGACAACCGAACAAACAATCAGTTTATCAGAAAGGTTAAAATTATACCGTAAGAAAACCAATACACCCAAAGACTAGTTATCACCAAATACCTATACAAACTTACCAACAGTAAAATCCTTTCTATAAACCACCTTTTGCTAACCATGGCCAACCTCAAAGAGGACAATCAATGAATAATAGTAAACCTCATTACCCTCAAAATAGGAGTTATCAACCCATCCCTATGAGCATATCCACTAGACAGACAGGCATTCTAGACAAAGTACTAAACTTTATCAAATGACAGTGCAAGGAGCTGAAGACGGCAAATTCAATGTACCGAATTAACGAACAAGAAACATTCGCTTCTGACGAAAATTCCGAAAAGGACGAGTATTTCTTTGAACACCAAAACTTACCGGAAGACTGTGATGAAAATGACGAGACTATTCGAACCAATCAAAATAATTTTTCAGGTTGTCCATGCCTCAGAACCAATTTTCCATAATGGAAAATTTCCATACATGGAAATAGACTCGATCGTTTATACGAAAATCCCTATGTTCGAAAAATTTTAAAACGTTTAAGAAAATAGCCGTTTCAAGTAACCACTGCACATGGCACTTCAAAGGAAGATTTTTGTTGCAAATTACCCCTGTTTTCAAAAAAGGCAATTAAATTTTACTTATTTGATTTTCATCAGAGTTTTGACCTATTACTGGGTCTGGATAATATAAAAGATTTAGGAATAAAATTAGACTTTGTAAACAATAAATTACTATTTTGTGGTGTAGAAATCCCTATACATTATTTAATACAGAAAAAAGAAGAAAATATAAAAATAACAATAAATGCACCACTAGAATTAAAACCTTTAAAAGATTACAATGTTCTTGAACCTAATGCAATTCAAACAAACACTAATTTTAATATGTTAAGTTACAAACAAAAAAAATCAAGAGGAAAAATGTAGACTCATCAAAATTCAGAGTAGAACACATGAATTTAGAAGGAAATACTGCCATAACAAATTTAATAGAAGAATATGCAGATATATTTCATATTGATGGAAATGATTTGTCTTTCACCAATCAAATAAAACGTGTTATTAGGACTACGGACAAAATTCCCGTATATTAAAGAAATTATAGATATCCAGATATTTACAAACATGAAATTACTAAACAACTTGAAGACATGCTTAAACAGGGAATCATTTGACCTTTTAACGCACCACAAATTAGACTGTGAATAGTCCATTATAAGAAACAATAACGCCAATTGCGAGTATACTGCATTGGAAGTCACGGACAACATAATCAACTGGATCCCAGAAATCAACCACTACCTGGCGACCTTCCCCAATAAAGAAGACTCCAACAGACGACGAAACTTCGCCACCCGCGAAGTTTTATTTAGGGATGGAGGAGTCATGTGAACTTGACTAAATAAAATGCTTACTAGAATAAATTCTTGCTTACGCAGACTTTTCTATTGTGCAGCTGGTAAAACAGCTTTAGTTTTAGTGTGTAGCAAACTTGAAGGGTACAGTTGTAGGCACGCCACAACTGAATATATACCGGAAACATTTTTGATAAGCTGGAATAATGTAACAGTTTTCAAAAATAAAAGTATCTTAATTAATAAAGGTTTGAAAAAATAATTTTATTTTTAAAATCCTTTCAAGCTTAATAAAACACGTAACTTGCACGTATGAGACTTATGCATTACTAAAACACTGATCCGATCGCTATAAACTTTGGAAAACTGTTGAGTACATCCCTGGGAAGCTTTCTGGTGACACATTTTTATTGACATTCTTTTCTCGAACGACTACTATAGGTTCAACTATTATTATGTTAATAAAATGAATGAATAATTCTAAATGAAGTTTAACTAATTGACTTTTAGGCGATACGAAGTTCACCGGGTCAGCTAGTTATTAAATAAAATGTAACTAAAATAAAATTGTTATTGGTCAACCTAAGTAGGAATTAACTTTAAACTATTTTTGTTTATATTACTTGTCAAGTTAACTGTTACGGGTTTTAATATTAACAAACTGTTTCAAGTTATTGGCTTTCACAAAAGTTTGACTAGACTGGCCTTGGTGCAGGACATGTGGAAGATCATTATATCATGTGGCCGCGGTGCGTACCTGAGATAGATGAACTTATTGAGGCTTGCAGGACACGTGTTGTACATCTTGAGGTTTATTAATTTACTACTATTGGTATCACTTGGCAAAAAAGCTACTTTATTGAGATATTAAAGGGTGTTTACCCTGATATCTTTTGTAGAAGGAAGGATAAGGGAGGGTTGGTGGAATTAGGGACATGGCCTAGTTGTCCCCCGTTAGAAAGAATAGGTGGGCATTATAGCACCAAGTAGACAGGGCTGTTTACCCCTGGGGGAAGGGAGGTGTTTACCGGCTAAAGAGCGATGCGTATTATTTAAAACTAAACACAACGGATAAAAATACAGACCTCCTTCTTCCATTTCGTATAGGAAACATCTTGTAGGGCATAAACACAGATATGACGGTTTGAAAAACAGGTTTGCATCTTCCAAACCTGGAAATGTAAAATCAGAGGAAAATCAGATTTTTATCACTATAAACGCGTGTAAGTCCTAACTGTTCATGACGTCATGAGCTCTAAATTCGATAAATCGTTCCTTTATTCTTTTCCCATCATCTGATGAACATATTTGATGGTAAACTTATTTATAAGAAAATAATAAGTCCAAGAAAATGTAATATTATTTTTTTACGCTTATGCAACTAAAAAAAAAATCAGTAAAGAAAATATTTGTGAAAGTTTTAAGGCCGATAACAGTTTTACGTGTTTAAAGTGATAAAAACCGTCACACTTCATTTTCTGGTTGCATGTTTATCAAACGCAATGAAAATTATTTGACTTTAAGAACTTATTACTAAACAAATTTAATAATATAAATGTAAATTTAATTTTGTACTCCATTACGTTCGGTGAATCTTATTAATCACTTCAACAATAGTTTATGACTATCCGTGCTACCCGAACAGACACACAAAAACACAAAGTACAAACATAATAAACGAACAAACACAATACAAATATAACACACTCTTTGATACTATCGAAAACCTACCTTCAAAACCGCCACCGCTTGACCCGACATCTCCAAGCAGAAGGCACGGATGAAGATCGGCACATAGCGATCGAAAACGTTCTGTCTCAGTAAGTTTTAACACATTTACTAAATTTAAAGTTCGGAAGTTTATAAACTATTGTTTACGTGATTAATACAATTAAAATTACTGAAAAACATAGAGTACTTGAAGGGAAAGTTTTGATAGTTCGTTTCTACTCATTTTAAATGTCCAGTTATTTACATTTAACATAGAGAAATGCTCGATATTACTGAATACAACAAACGGCTACAGTGTCGGTTTGCTGTAGTGTTAGCACTTGACAGGATGCGCAAGTTTAAACCTTGCGGAAGGCTTCTTATTTAGGGCATGAGTGTGCTAAAGGTTTAAATCTAATATTTTAATTACATAATATTTATACAGTAACTTTAATACTTTGGATCTATAGTTCATTAAACTTCATGTATTTTCTCCTAGAAATATAATAAGGTAGTAGTAGAATTAAAGGCGGAGACTTACAAGAACCACAAAATGAAGATTCTAAAACTGGCAGCCGTAATATGATGCTATAATATTTGAATATTATCAAAAGAACACGCATGGGATGAGGATCCCAATATTTAGCTTAAACCCAGCAAATATTGAAAAGTGAACAAATATACGAGTTTGGAACAAGCCATAAAACTATTTAATTAAATTAGTGGATTTTAATAAAACTACTAAATTACATTATTTCAAGGTGAAGTTAAAACAACCTAATAGTAATTACCTCCCCTTCCCTTCCTCTTCTTTGCACCAAAGCAGCACGTGACTGGAACAAGATAAGAAATTATTTTAATAAATCTAGAGTTTTACTAGTTATACAATATTAGTTGTGCCATTCTTAACACTTACATAGACACAACTACTATATTCTTTTAAACTATGTCATCAACTATGTCTTATTTATGTATTAGTTGCTTTGAATGAATTAAACGACTGAAGCAAATGTGGATTTGAGATAACGAAAATATTATTATTATTTGTAACGCAACAACAAAGACGATCGCAAGCACTCATGGTCCGTTTATTTGTCACTTTTATCCGATATGTTTGTATTGCTTTCAGATATTCCTATTCATAAATCATAACAAAGAACGTTTTGTGTAGCCATTACATTAGAATAGAGTTTGCAAAAATCTTCACCATATGATCGAGGGGCAAGCTAAATTATTATTGGGGAATATCATGGTGGCATATATAACTTCAAAGATTCGAGAATCAACATAAGAGTGTAGAATCGAATGAAAAATAATAGAATCGAAATTGGTAATAGAATCGAAACGTTTAGGAACCGTTCCATTCCTACTATAATATAGTTAGTATATATATATATATATATATATATATATATATATATATATATATATATATAAATATATATATATATATATATATATATATATATATATAAATATATATATATATATATATATATATATATAAATATATATATATATATATATATATAATATTATTATAATAGGTTATTTTTTCCTGAAAAGTAAAACAATATAATGTTCCATGTAGTTTTTCCAGCAAAATGAAAAACGCAAAACTAAAGACTAGTTTAGAGGCCACGATACTGACCTTTAGTGGCAAGTTGTGGCTGGGGCAGCGGTGTGGAAATTATATGACACACGGCCAAGTTCTGACATAGTTTGAGAATCCCTCAAATGGTTTATTGGTATTGTTAATGCGTCATATCCGAAATTGTTTACGTTGAAATAGCTATAATCGTTTCTTTCTTATTAAGCCAATGAAGTAGACACGCTATAGCGGCTTCAACGAAGTATGAAACGGCACTAGAAAATTCGCATTCTTAGTAGAAGTGACAAGTATGGAGCCTATCATTTCTACTAAATCATGAATTCAAAGGACAGATTCAACCCATCTCACTCCGCCTGGACCTGAACTTCAACATGGGATTATTTTGCATTTTGTACCTTAAATAAAAATAAAGCACTTCTTGAATTTACTTGTAATTTTTTAATATTCGCTTCAAATTTAATATTCATATGTAAGATCATTTTCCACCTCAAAGTGAATGGGTAGGCAAACCATAAATTACTTGATAATACGTATTATAACTTCAATTATTTTGCGTGTGATGTACAATTTAATTTTAAGTATTTGAGGGATTCTCCCTCAATGTAGCGACCGATTTTTATTCGCAATTTAAACGATTATTTATAGTGATTCCTCTAAATTAATATGGTTGCTAAAAGTGTATGAGTGTTCCCGCAGAAACGCGACGGTATTATAAAACATTCTATAGAGTTCTCATAACAACATATTCGAACAAGAAAATTCAGATAAAAAGAGTCTAAATTCGCCTTAAGACATTTGTAGTGAAGAGTGTGTGGAACAATCGTAGACGGTGGTATCAAATACAAAACAAGTAACATATTTTTATATTTTGTCTCCACGCCGCGAGCTGCAGGGTGTAGAAGTTATCGTCCAACAATGATGCACGAGTGTAAACATCTTTATATATAATTTCGTAAGCTGAATTTTGAGAGGAAGATTGTGGGAGCTTGGAGGGTCGTGCAGAGCTGGGAGATGGCTCAAATTTAAGGTAGTGACGCAAAGGAGCGGGGAATGTATAGGGTTTTCACAATTTACAACATTTACAACATCCATTACTGAAAACAATCAATAAATCATTGACATTACTGAAATTAGTTTTGCCCTTGCGTGTACCCTCAGTTGAAACTGACACGTTCCGTGAACTTCAAAAATAAACACATTTTTGAGGAAATCCCCACAAATGGTCAGTAATGGGCAATGTTTTGTGACTTTATAGAAACATCGGACTTAAAACGTGCAGTGCAAACATTTTACGTTATGAAGGACAATGGCTTCACTTCAAGTAAGAAAAGAAACTTACTACTTTAAAGCAGACAAGTAAACCGTATAAATTAAAACATCAGACCCATTTATTCACAACGGATAGAATTCACTTTCGGCGTCCACCTCTGCTATTAACTAACATTTTACTTAGCATAAAATAATTTACAAAATAATTTATACTGATTTAGAAAATAAAACAAAAGTAATTTTTAAATGACTAAGATACAATTTAATGCATTGTTTTATTTTATTAAGTAATTCTGTTCGTTGCTCACCTGAAACGACCCTGTTCTTTAAGAGATTTAGAAAAGGTTGTGTCGAAAGGGGTAATTTAGAATATTGGTCGAGACAAAGAACATGTAAGCGGGTAGACATTCATCTCAGCAGTCTGTGAATATTAAATAAATATTAAAAATAAATTTAAATGCGGATCAACAGCTTTTAACGCACATCTATGTAATGGTTTTAAATGCTCGTGTGAATTATTTTTTTTAAGTGAATGCAAAAAGCTAAGCCTTTTTTAGTCATTGTGATTAAGCTGTAACATGTAAATGCCATCAGGAGCATAACCAGGGAAGCAAGTGCACCCCAAACCAAATAATATTAGCAAACAACATTAACCTATAAAACAGCGCAAGTTTTTAGCAAAACAGCTTCTCGATGACCCAACAATTCTGTAATTTGTAGTGCAAAAAAAGCTTTATAAATGATTTCGAGAGATGACGATATGCAAAATTTCCTCAGGGGCGCTCCGCCACCTGACCCTTCGGGTTGTGCCCCCCTAAAAACCATTGTCCTGGCTACCCTCCTGATTGTCATCCTAAAATGTTCCAAGAAACAGGATCTTCATTCCGCTACATTCTTCTCGAGTACAATATAAAATATAACACTAACATCATATGTTCATGATAATGCCAAATACACCTCAATTCCTACAATGGTTGCAAATTGTCTCGCGCAGTAAAAGTACGCTATGCTCTGATTAGGGTGTTGCCACCATTACGGAGCGTTGCAGGGAGAGAACTTAATAACTAAATACAATAAAACTCCCGCTTATCCGACATAATGGGGGCGGAACCTTTTCGGATGAGCCATACTAAGTATCCTAAATAATATTTCTTCAAGTAAAACCAAATAAAACCTGTTCTACTGTAAAATATCACAGTAGTTGTATTTTCTAACCAAACGACCTACCGCCCCTCTCCGCCACGTTTACCGCGTTGGCGTAAAAATCACGTAACAGCGCTATTTGGCCTATTTAACCCGGGTTTCGGTTAAGGGAAGTTCGGAGAAGACGGGGCTGTACTAAAGAACACCAACACACAGTCAATAATTAAATCTTCAGTGAGTTAAGATGGCAAAGTCATCGTCAGTGAGTATAGCTAGTATAACATGTAACCTTCAAGAATACGGTTAAAATTATAACAATTTACTAACACTATATTTACACCGGTTTAGACAGATTAGTTATAGCTTAGACTTTAATTAAATTCATAAAAGATGATGTCTCGGGCGCGTTTAATAAAAATACTTGTTTATTCAACCAATGAAATATATTTTTTTCAACCCCTAGTTAATGACAATTGATGTTAACACAGTTTTTTCAAATATTTATTTATTAATTACATTTGTAAAAGTTGTTGTCTTGGACGCGTTTAAACTGAATGACTATGTGTTTGAAATCCAGACTTAGGCATTGAGGTAACATTCCCAGAGCTAGAAATTCTATACATAGGATGTATATGCAATTATAAGAGAAAGGTTTCTTGCAATAATGAAGCATTACAGGAGGTGGATAGAATGAGAAGTTATAGACCACAATCAGTTTCATAAATTAGAAACTAAATAAAAAAGCAAATAAACCGTAAGAAACCAAAATTATAGTCCATCACCATATACTGTATAGAGAAGGAAATCAAAAATTGCAAGGAAATTCTATTCCATTTTGCCACTTAATATTGTGATTCTGACATATCTAAATATATATATTTATAATAATTGTAATTATAAATTAAAAAATAACTAAATTAAAATCTTTCTTTGTTAACCTTAGTAGGAATGACTTTAAAATTTTTGTTCTATATTGTTTTTAATATTGTGATTACTACTGTGCTAAGATTATATCTATTTCCCACAGGTTGGGCAATATCCCACAGGTTGTAATTGCGTCACAGATAAGTCACAAGAGTACATCCTAAACAACTAGGAGCTACTAAAGGCAATAAGACTCAAGGCTAGTCTATAAACGTATACGGCAAGATATAGAGTCTCCGGCTTGGTGTGCTCCCATACAAGCTGAGAGAGTTTGCTGGGTCCCTAAACTTATTTATTTTAAAGTATAATGTATGTAAATACAATGATTGCTCACCTCCAACAGATGTCGTTCCAAACCATGAAGCCAAAATGTCGCTTCTGAAAAAAGACATTATAATTTGCCAACATTTATTGTAGTAAAAATTATAAATAGATAAGATTATATGGATATTCAGAAACATAGGTGGTAATTAAATAGATAAACGGGTATTTAGTTTTGTAGGTAAAAATAGAATGATGTATCTAAACCCTATTGGAAGTCGTATAGAAATGCTTACATGAGTATTGAAGTTTACTTAAGATGTAGGCTATTACAGGATCTTTGAATCTAAGGGAAACAAATTAATACACAGCTAATTGTTTTTTAATATGACAGATTTACTTTAATTTTGAGTTCAAAGTTGTAACATTTATAAGTAGTTATACATAGTTAAACTTGTCCAGCTCTAATTTGTAGATATGCATGAAAACTCTTATAATTATTATTATATATAAAGGAAGAGAGAGAGAGAGAGAGAGAGAGAGCGAGGTATGCCTTGGAACTTGCTGGAGACTGGAACACTGACATTTGTACGTGAGCAGATATAAGTTCTAACTCAAAAAACTTAGAATAGAATTTCCATTTTATACAAAACGAAAGGAACAAATAAAAAGTCACTTACAAAACGACTGAGTCCTGTAGATCGCAGGGACTTCAATCTTTAGCGGAAATAGTGCAGAATCACTTGCAGAAAATATTGCAGCCTTTTTATAAACTATTTTCGCTTCCTCTTCTCCTTCATCGTCCTCAGGAATCACCTCGAGAATAGGAACGAACTTTACTCTCGGGTATGCGCTTGACAAATAGCTGAGCAGGTCTTCATCGAAAACTTCTGTAAAAGTTAGAAATTTGAATAAATCTTGTCACACAATGCGATATATATAAACAATATAAATACGATAATAAAGTGTCAGGTAGAACTAATGCTTGCAGACATGCATATTGTGATATATATATATATATATATATATATATATATATATATATATATATATATATATATATATATATATTAGGTACTATGTTGATGTATTTTAAAAAAATTATTTTTCTCTATATCATAACTATTGTTCTTATTTTTCATTGTTTTTAAAGACATGTCCATAGAGCGTGGAATCATATACAAACATAAATACAGGTCGAATTTAATTATTAAATAAATTATTATTATTATTAAATAATTAATAATAAATATAATAATATAAAAATAAATTGAATTTTGTAGTCCATTACGTTTGGTGAATCTTATTAATCACTTAAACAATAGTTTATGACTATCCGGACTACCCGAACAGACACACAAAAACACTTAGAACAAACATAATAAACGAACAAACACAATACAAGTCAAACACACTCTTTGATACTATCGAAAACCTACCTTTAAAACCGCCACCGCTTGACCCGACATCTCCAAGCAAAAGACACTGATGAAGATCGCCACATAGTGATAGAAAACGTTCTGTCTCAGTGAGTTTTAACAAATTTACTAAATTTAAAGTTCGGAGGATCATAAACTATTGTTTACGTAATTAGTAAAATTAAAATTACTGAAACACATAGAGAACTTGAAGGGAACGTTTTGATAGTTCGTTTCTACTCATTTTAAACGTCCAGTTATTTAAATTTATCATAAAGAAATGCTCGACATTACTGAATACAACAAACGGCCACAGTGTCGGTTTGCTGTAGTGTTAGCACCTTGCAGAAGGCTTCTTATTAAAGGCATGAGTGTGCTGATGGTTTAAAACCAATGTTTTAATTAACATATTATATATACAGTAACGTTAATACTTTGGATCTATAGTTCATTAAACTTCATGTATTTTCTGCTTGAAATATAATACGGTAGTAGTAGAATTAGAGGCGACTTACATGAACCACAAAATGAAAATTCTAAAACTGTCAGCTTAAATTTGAAGCTATAATATTTGATTATTATTAAAGGGACATGCATAGTATGAAGATCTCAATATGTAGCTTAAACCCAGCAAATATTGGAAACTGAACAAATACAAGTTTGGAACAAGCCAATAAACTATTTAATTACATTAGTGAATTTTATTAAAACTACTAAATTACTTTATTTCTAAGTAAAGTTAAAAAAACCTAATAATAATTACCTCCCCTTTCCTTCCTCTTCTTTGCACCAAAGCAGCACGTGACTGGAACAAGACAAGACATTCTTTTATTAAAGCTAGAGTTTTACTAGTTATACAATATCAGTTGTGCCATTCTTAACGCTCACATAGACACAAATTATTATTTTTTTTAACTAGGTATTACGAAGGATCAAGATATCAAACGAAATTATATTGAAATATAACTGTAAAAATTAAATATAACTGATAGAGGTAATTTTAAAAGAACAACTCTTATCATACAGAAGATCCATTTTAAATCCTCCGAATTTCTGACAGCTTTTCAATCCAGAAGTATAGTGTTTGTATATAAGACATAAAGCAATGGAGGAACCATAAAATGAGGGGCAGAGTACTTTCTCTTAAATTATGTATTTTAGAACTAAAAAATAATAACGATTAATAACAAAAATAATAACAATTCTTTCTCCAACATTCACCAGTTTTAAACTAGTATTTTATAGTGAATAAGCAGCCTATTTAAGCATTTATTGAATTTGGGGGGTCCTTGTCAATGTAGTGACCGATGCCCCCAGTGGGTCCTTGAAAACAATTTGTTGGTAACCACTGGCCAATGTGTATGAGAGAGAGGAATTAGCCTATATATATGAGAGAGAGAGAAAGGGGGGGAGAGAATAATGGGTTCCACTAACAGTGCTTTAACATTAACAATTAATATACATAGGCCTAATATACGTCGCCATTTGTAAATCAAATATAATGAATAGATTCATATACTTTAGCTAATAGAAATAAATACACGACCAATAAATAAACTAATTCTAGAGTACACTGATGGGACATTTATATAGTTTTATTAGATATTTATGTAATAAGTTATTTTATCTGATAGAACAATATGTACCTTTTTGGTAATAAGTTGGAAACGTCTAAATGTAACATTTAACCAAAGGAAAGGTTTTTTCTATATTTACCTACAACAAAAAACTGTTCAAGTACAATAGCTTCCAGTTAGGCTATTTTCAGCCCGGTTAAATGTCGACGTCATACACACACACACACACACACACACACACACACACACACACACACACACACACATATATATATATATATATATATATATATATATATATATATATATATAATGTCTAATTCGACTGTAACAGTGGTTTATTCGTAATTGAAGAGATATACCGTCTAGAGGGCACGAATATATAGTGATATAAGCAAAATTAGTTTAAATAAATTGATTAAAACATACAAAGTCTCCAAAAGTTTTTAAGCTTCATATTTTTTCTTTCAAACTAAGAAAAAATGATTGAAAATGTCCTTTGGAAACCATAGTAATGTAAATACAGTGTTTGTTTAATTGTGTTACGATTTAATTAACTACTGTAATATAAATATTTTTGTCCTTTTATATTTACATATTTAGTTATTATTGAATTTTGATAGGGTCGAAAACTTTTGAAGAACGTAGCGCATTCCCAATGTACGTTTTAATATTCAAAAATAAACCACTACAGACCTGGTTCTAACGGAGAATCTCATCAATTGGAGTGAGGCATAGGGCTTACGTTCCCCTCAAATCCCTCGGGAGCTCCTCATATTCAAGTGATACTGGTTCTACCCGGCATCATCCAATATATAACCGCAATGACTGATGGTCATCTGCATTATAAATGCTAACAACCGCTCTGGCACTGGATGGTCCCACGTTTGCATGGATGCATAGGCTTTAGGTTCTCTCAAATCCCTCGGGAGCTCCAATTAAAATGTATATAATAAATATAACCAATATGAGGTATTTTTAAAAGAATAAATCCTATCATACAGAAAATCCATTGTCCATCCTCCGAATTTCGGATAGTCTTAAATCGAAAAGTAGAGTGTTTGAATATAAAACAAAAAGCAATGGAAGAACCATAGAGTGGAGGACAGAGTATTATCTCTGAAATCATGTATTTTAGGACTAAAAAATAAACAAAATTACCAGTTTTAAACTTGCACTATATAGAGAATAAATATCCAACCTATTTAACCTTTTACTTTTGAATTTACTCTTTTATATTCGCCCTTCAGGTGAGTGACAAGAGAATCTGCGAAACCAAAGTGATTAAGATTCATGATGGTGCGTATTAGGGAAATTACGATTTCTATCTGTAATTAGGTTACTCTATTCTCACACCTAAAGAAGTATCAGAACAGCAAGCTTTAAAGCTGACATTACCAAGAAAAATACTAACTACTAAACGCATATCAATACCCCCAACCAATTGTCATTTCTAAATGTAATAAGGTGAACTGGATAAAGTGAGCCGATTCAAATACTTTGGCCAATGGTAAAAAATACACGACATCAACTAATTCTAAAGTAATATGCTGTGGCATTTACTTAGTTGTAATAATTTAATATTGCGATGTTGTTTTATGTATAATAATATGTACAATATGTATATTTCCATCAATAAGTTGGAAACCTTGGAGACGTACCGTTTAGGCCTTACAAAGCATAGGCCTACATAAGGTACATGCGGACTTCCGGTCGAGTAAATGACAACATCAAGTACACCTATTAGTTTTTAGGCCTAACCTGACTTTCCCAATGGTTTATTTGTGATTGCCGTCATATATCGTTTAGGTGTCTGGGATGTATTTTGTTATAACTAAAATACTGGCAATGAATTTGATTAAAACTTACTAAGAATCTAAATGATTTTATGCTTCATAATTTTGCTTTTAGTCTAACAAAATATGACTCAATATGTCTTTAGTAAACCATGGTAATGTAAATGTAGTGTATGCTTAATTTTTGTACGTTTTTATTTGGGTACAGTGATATAAATATTTGTGTACGTTTTATATTTACATTATAATTTAGCTATTACGGAATTTTGTTGAAAGGTCATGCTGTGTCGGAAACCTCGGGAAAACGTAGCGCTCTGCCAATGTCCGGCTTGAAACTCAAAATAAGTCACAACCGAAAGCTCTCGTTCTGTAGGAGAAGTCTCATGCCAATCAGGGTGAGCGACAGCACTTTTGATGCTCTCATATCCCTCGGGAGACGCCAGATATTCCGGTGAACCCGGTTCTGCCTGGCACAACACTGCATTGTCCCTTGAAGCCAACTACATTAGAAATACTGGCTAACAAGTACCCTGATGTCGAATGGACTCAAATTTACAAGGACGGATCTACCACGGTAGAGACCAGCGAAGCAGGATTCTATACAACCTTCGTCGAAGCCTTGTTTCCAGAAGGTTTACCACTTTAAAGGCGATGTTTCAGCCATTTGTTATGCTTCAGAGAGGTTTTCAACTAGCATAGATAAAAATAAATTGGTATTTTTTTTCTACTTCAGAGTTGGAGGCTATTTCCTCTCCAATACCTCTAAAAAGCGATGCCGTCGCAAGATGCAAAAAGACCATATTCCAACTTTTACGCAGAAAAGTGATTGTTTCATAATGGGCCAAGCAGACAAAAAACTCAAGCTGGTTATAAACGTTTTCAAAAAAGTCTCCCTTTGCGTTATCCAGCTTCATTAAGCCTTATAAAACGATCCTTACATCGATTGGACGTCGCAGATCCCTCCACCTGTCCTCTCTGTCTATAAGACAAAGTTAAGGTTAATCATCTGGCCATCTCCAGCCCTTGTATCCCTTCAATACAATGATAAAGCCCTCACAGCAATGTCCCTGTTTCACTTCCCTGACGCAGAGCTCCACATGCTCTTCACGTATTCCAACTAATCAAACTAAATATTTGTCTTCCTGTGCACATTTATTTATTTACAACAAAATTTCCACTTTGTTTATTTTATTTTTATTGAATTGGAAGTGTTAAATTATATTCTGCTGTTATACTACAAACATCGCACAGTAGACAATTTTGCACAATTATTTCGCTTTTAAGAGAGCCATCCTCATCCTGATGATGAAGATAAAATAAACACCGAGTGAATGTGAGAGAGAGAGAGAGAGAGGGAGAGAGAGGGAAATATAATAAGAGAGAGAAATAGAGAGAGAGAAAAACAGGGTAGCAGAAAGGAGCTTTGGAGGGAAGGACAGAGACGAAAACACAGTGTAAAAAGAGGAAAGAAAGCGAGGGATTAAAGAGTGAGACAAAACAATAAGGGGTGGAAAAAGAGGGAAGAAGAAAAGGAAGGAACGGGAAACACAGACAGAGAAAGACAATTTCATAATATGAAAATGTGTTTTTTTGTTTTCCAGAGACACTCTCTCCAGAAAATGAGACAAAATTCGTATTTGTAGAAACGTGTATAAAGAGACCTGCAAGAAAGAAATATTTGTCGAAAAGTATCTAAGGAGAAGAATATTTGGTGAAAGGGAAATGATAAATGCTTTATGAAAATAATTGAAAACTGGTTTAGTATTCGATATTATATATGAAATTACTAATAGAAGAAAATTTTAGTGGTAAAAGACAATGAAACGTCAATCATAAGGAAGTGAGAAAGATTGTACAGAATGGGAAAGGAATCATGAAGTATATTCAGAAAACCAAGAAATAGGAGAAAAGTCTTGTAAATAAGAGACTGGCAGTTTCTATCGCCGTGAAACATGACTACCACAATAAAAGTCACATAAATTATGGCGTTTTAAATTTAACTACTTTTTATGCTAGAAAATAATCTGGAGTATTGGTAGAAAGGTGTTCTAAGTTCACAACAAATTTACTAAAAAAATAAATTTAAAGGAAATATAAAATACTTTTAAATATTCTAAGAAAAATACCAAGAAATCTAATTAGGATCTATGTTTCCATGAACATTATCTGTGAAAAGTTTTACTTTAGGATTAAATTCTAAACTAAATGTTTGAAATATTTCCTTACATACAACTTTTACATACTTTTAGGCTAGACTTGCATTTCCTGGTATCAATGAAAGGGGACAAATTAGTTAAAAAGGAATAGAATTATCTTGGATATAAATACGTCACCTCGACGTATGAAGTAAGTGGTGAAAGGCAAAGTGGTAAGAGGCAATTGTGAGGCAGTGAAACATGGTTCAACAGGGGGATGGAGACAACGGGAAATAGCCCAAGTTCATCGATACAAGCTTTGCAGACTAGATTGTATTCTTTGTTATTGGGCAGTGAGAATACTCCGCTTCTTATCCATACCTAAGTAAGGGGGCTCTCCCGAGGTGGTACTGAAAAGGATTTTGATGTTAAGGATGAGGTCAGAACCTTCCTTCTTGATACCATGTATGCAGATTTACTTGGACATTTCTTGGCTTTGTGTGACTGCTTACTTAGCTTTGTTTGAACATTTAAAAGTTTCGTATCTAGGCTTACAAAGTTTTAATATAGATATGTTCAAAGTTAAAGGCAAAGTTTGTGCTGTTAAAGATTGTCCGTTGTGGGAAAAAAAGGTCAATAAATGTTCTCTTACAAATTGTCCCACTATAAAAGAGTTTTTGGAGTCTTCTGGTGAAAATTAATAAACCAAATAAAGCAAAGCATAACTGACCCCTTCAAAGTTTAGCAACCCCTTTCAGGGAACACTTTCCTGAGCCAGATACTAATGAGAGTTGGATTAGAACTCCGTTCTGCTTCCCTGAAATATAAAAGGTTCTGAGTCCTTCAGAAGAAGAACAAGATCGACTTCAAATGACCAACAGTGGTCCACTAAAAAATGTTTTTAATCGGGAGATCATTGTAGAATTTTGGTTGCCAGTACAAAAAGACTAAAATCCACTTAGCAATAAGGCAATGAATGTAATACTACATTTTCCAACTATCTAAAGATGTGAACATGCATCCTCAACTATCTACTTCATGAAAAAATAAATTTAGGAATCGGCTTGATATGCAGTATGATTCAGAGTAAAAGTTTCAAGAATGGAGCCTAACATTTCTGTAATCATGAACTCAAAGTACAGATTCAACTCAAGTCACTAAAATTATGGTTAATGTATGATTTTTTGCAACTACAATAAAATAAATTTGAACCAATATTAACTTCATTAACTTAGTCCAAACAAAATAATAATATAAATAGGTTTAACACGTTTCGCCTGGATATACGAACTCTAACGTTTTATATTATTGTTTATTATTATTTTATATATATTATATAATATTTGGGATCGTTTTATATTTTATATCTCAAATAAAAATATAACTTCTTCAATGTACTTGTAATAAACTGTTGGTAACCACTGGCCTACGTTCACTTTATAGAAAAGTAATTTAAGTTACTCTAAAGCTGAAAATAAGGGTTTCTAGTGATATCTTTTGTATTTATTTAGTTATAGCAAACAGGGGGGGGGGGAGCTGGTTGGTCCTCGTCCTGCCCGTGGATAGCTGAGTTTATATGTTGCGTTTATGAAAAGAGCCTTTATAACACTCAATGAACCGAACGCCAGCAGCCGCTTCTGTAAAAGGAGCCCAATAATATGTCTTGTAAACAAGCAAATAGTCCTTCTCAGGACTACCAACGAGTAGTCCAAACAAAAACACCCAGACAGACTGAATGTAAATATATGGTCAGAAAGAGTACTAACCATAAAAACTATAAGGAAAAATTTAACATTAACAAGCACCTCATAATGAGACTACGCGGTACAAATGGAACCAAAAGAACTGAAGTATGGTGTCCAAACAGAATAACTGCAAAAACCTCACTCAACGTCTGAGGACAGAAGCAAACAAGAGGGAAGCACACATTTCAATAGGACAGAGTTTTCCGGAAAGGAAAAGGAAAAGAGAGAGAGCCTTACACCAATCGACCAACAACAAACTATATACGCAAAAAGATGACAAACTATTAATAGTGCACTGGAATGCCAGATCGGTAAAACATAAAGAACCGGAGCTAGAAAAGGAAATTCACAGTAAAATATAACAATAGTCTGCATACAGGAATCATCATTACCAAAAAACGAAGACCTTCACCCGAAGTTTAAACATTACAACCTACATAACTTATCGAGAGACAATTCTAGAGGCGGAGGATTAGTTACCCTAGTACATGAGTCATTACATGTCGAAGGCTGTGATATGAAGACTACAACAAATTTAGAGTACATAAAAATGAATATAAGAGTTACCAAAGAATTACAATTTACTCTAGTCAACAGATATATACCATCCCAGGGAAATGAAGAGAAGGAATTGGACACACTAATCAGCTCCAACAAAAACCTGATCATAGTTGGTGACATGAACAGCAGACACCAGAGTTGGAACAACGGACCAGAAAATAAAAACGGCCCTCAGCTGTTCAAATGGATTCAAGCCCAAAACATACTTCAGCTGAACCAAAACAAAGAGCCCACATACCAGTCACCCTCAACAAGAACTCTAAGCACCTTTGATTTGACACTGTCCTCACCAATAATCGAGAAAAGGGTAACAAATTAGTACGCCGAGGAAGATCTAGGAGGTGATCACTTACCAATATACTTAGAACTTTCTATCTCAAGAATTCTAGGTCAGAACCCATCTGTCATAAGCAATACATAAAATATTTCAAAAGCTGACCGGAGTGGTTTCACAGAAGAAACTAGAGCAAGTGAGATAAAACAATCCCATCCAGAATTTCTAGCCCATCCAAAAGTTCTTCAAGCCGCTGACCATAACATTCCCAAAAAGAAACCAAGAAGAGAACAGAAATTTAAAAATAGTTGGTGTTCAGAGAAAATCAATCAACTTTGAAAAAATTGACAAAGGGCTCGACAGATTGAAGGACTCGACTCCCGGATAAGATGAAATCCATAACAGAATGCTCCAACATAGATCAGAAGAGATGCTTACTAATATACTAAAAGTATTCAATGAAACTTGACACACGGGAAATATCCCAGAAAAATGGAAAACAGCACTAATTGTACCAATCCTAAAACCATCTTAAGACAAGTCCCAAATGAAAACATATCGCCCAATTGCTCTTACATCTTGTCTTGGCAAACTCCTCGAACCCATGGTGAACAATCGACTAAAGTGGAGACTAGAAAAATACAACCTACTAGACCAATCACAATATGGTTACAGAAAACAGAGATGCACTAACGATGCCATAATATACTTAACAAACTACATCTACGCTGGTTTTGAGAAAAAAAGAATTAACTATAATTGTCCTCCTAGACTTTGAAGCTGCTTTTGACAGGACACCCCACCCCACTATCTTGTTAAATGCATGAAGCTTGGGATAATGGGAAACATGTTGCAGTATCTAACGAATTTCTTAAGCGGTCAAAAAATTAAAACATCGGTCAATGGCCAAGAATCAACAAGTGCTGAGATAGAAAACGGAACCCCTCATCCTTGAGGGGTCATTAGTGCAACACTGTTTAATATTGCAATACATGACATTGTATCCAACCTACCTCCGGGAGTCGAGTGTGTCTCCTATGCTGATGATGTAACGTTAGCTTTTCGCCTCACATAGAGATCCGGACAGAGCTAACCAGGCAATGCAGATGGCCGTGGACCGAGTATCGAACTGGTGCAAAAGCTGGTCATTGAAAATCTCTGCAGAAAAGCCAGAATGTGCAATATTTACAAGAAGGAATACTCTAGCTGACTAGAAACGCAAACTAAAACAGAATAACATAAATCTTTAATATAACCACAGCCCTAAGCTGCTAGGAGTACTACTGAGATGGAAAAATCATATTGAAAAAGCTGTTTAAGCTTGTAGCAAACGTCTCAATTCAATAAAAGTAGTCACCAGCCGACAATGGAGCGCTGACACCATATGCTTGAGAACATTTTACCTATCCTTTGTAAGAACAAAACTGGCTTATTGCAGTGAGGTCTGGGGAGCGGCTGCAGTAACGCACATTAAAAAACGTCTATTAATTTAATCAGCTGCCTTAAGAATTTGCCTGGGCTGTCGCAATACCACTCCCATTGCAGCAATGGAAATAGAATTGTCAATAGAACCCATAGATTTACTGCTAGAAGAACAAACATGGAATAAACATCTAAAAACCCTTTCACTACTCATAACCCAACCTCTACACTCTTTAAAAGAAACAACTACATGACAATCATACACTCACAATAACAATTTGCTCGATGCTGAAATGCCTTCTAAGACTCCAGGGGAGATCCCGTTCTGCAATCACGAACCCCCATGGATGCAGAATGAAATAATGGTAACTCGTTAGTATATATATATATATATATATATATATATATATATATATATATATATATATATATATATAATATTATTATAATAGGTTATTTTCTCCTGAAAAGTAAAACAATATAATGTTCCATGTAGTTTTTCCAGCAAAATGAAAAACGCAAAACTAAAGACTAGTTTAGAGGCCACGATACTGACCTTTAGTGGCAAGTTGTGGCTGGGGCAGCGGTGTGGAAATTATATGACACACGGCCAAGTTCTGACATAGTTTGAGAATCCCTCAAATGGTTTATTGGTATTGTTAATGCGTCATATCCGAAATTGTTTACGTTGAAATAGCTATAATCGTTTCTTTCTTATTAAGCCAATGAAGTAGACACGCTATAGCGGCTTCAACGAAGTATGAAACGGCACTAGAAAATTCGCATTCTTAGTAGAAGTGACAAGTATGGAGCCTATCATTTCTACTAAATCATGAATTCAAAGGACAGATTCAACCCATCTCACTCCACCTGGACCTGAACTTCAACATGGGATTATTTTGCATTTTGTACCTTAAATAAAAATAAAGCACTTCTTGAATTTACTTGTAATTTTTTAATATTCGCTTCAAATTTAATATTCATATGTAAGATCATTTTCCACCTCAAAGTGAATGGGTAGGCAAACCATAAATTACTTGACAATATGTATTATAACTTCAATTATTTTGCGTGTGATGTACAATGTAAGTTTAAGTATTTGAGGGATTCTCCCTCAATGTAGCGACCGATTTTTATTCGCAATTTAAACGATTATTTATAGTGATTCTTCTAAATTAATATGGTGGCTAAAAGTGTGTGAGTGTTCCCGCAGAAGCGCGACGGTATTATAAAACATTCTATAAAGTTTTCATAACAACATATTCGAACAAGGAAATTCAGATAAAAAGAGTCTAAATTCGCCTTAAGACATTTGTAGTGAAAAGTGTCTGGAACAATCGTAGACGATGGTATCAAATACAAAACAAGTAACATATTTTTATATTTTGTCTCCACGCCGCGAGCTGCAGGGTGTATAAGTTACTGTCCAACAATGGTGCACGAGTGTAAACATCTTAATTTATAATTTCGTAAGCTGAATTTTGAGAGAAAGATTGTGGAAGCTTGTAGGGTCGTGCAGAGCTGGGAGATGGCTCAAATTTAAGGTAGTGACGCGAAGAAGCGGGGAAAGTATAGGTTTTTCACAACTTACAACATTTACAACATCCATTACTGAAAACAATCAATAAATCATTGACATTACTGAAATTAGTTTTGCTCTTGCTTGTACCCTCAGTTGAAACTGACACGTTCCGTGAACTTCAAGAATAATCACATTCTTGAGGAAATTAAAACATCAGCCCCATTTATTCACGAAATACAACAGATAGAATTCACTTTCGCCGTCCACCTCTGCTATTAACTAACATTTTACTTAGCATTAAATAATTTACAAAATAATTTATACTGATTTAGAAGTTAAAACAAAAAGTAATTTTGTAAATGACTAACATACAATTTAATGCATTTTTTTATTTTAATAAGTAATTCTGTTCGTTGCTCACCTGAAATGACCCTGTTCTTCAAGAGATTTAGAAAAGGTTGTGTCGAAAGGGGTAATTTAGAAGATTGTTCGAGACAAAGAACATGTAAGCGGGTAGACATTCATCTCAGCAGTCTGTGACTATTAAATAAATATTAAATAAATATTAAAAATAAATTTAAATGCGAATCAACAGCTTTTTAATGCACATCTATGTAATGGTTTTAAATGCTCGTATAGAAGTATTTTTTTAAAGTGAATGCAAAAAGCTAAACCTTTTTTAGTCATTGTGATTAAGCTGTAACAAGTAAATGCCATCAGGAGCATAACCAGGGCACCCCAAACCAAATAATATTAGCAAACAACATTAACCTATAAAACAGCGCAAGTTTTTAGCAAAACAGCTTCTAGACGACCCAACAATTCTGTAATTTTTAGTGCCAAAAAGCTTTATAAATGATTTCTAGAGATAACGATATGCAAAATTTCCTCAGGGGGCTCCGCCACTTGCCCCTTCGGGTTGTCCCCCCCTCCAAACTATTGCCCTGGCTACCCTCCTGATTGTCATCCTAAAATGTTCCAAGAAACAGGATCTTCATTTCCTTACACGTTACAACACTCTTCTCTCGTACAATATAAAATATAACACTATCATCATATGTTCATGTTAATGCCAAACGCCCCTCAAGTTCTTACACTGGTGGCAAATTGTCTCGCGCTGTAAAAGTACGCAATGCTCTGATTACTTGTTGCCATCATCTCGGAGCGTTGCAGGGAGAGAACGTAATAACGAAATATTTTAAAATAAAACTCCCGCTTATCCGACATAATGAGGGTGGAACAATTTCGGATGATCCATGCTAAGTATCCTAAGGTATATTACTTCAATTAAAACCAAATAAAACCTGTTCTACTGTAAAATATCACAGTAGTTGTATTTTCTAACAAAACAACCTCCCGCTCCTCCCCCCCCCTGTTTACCGTGTTGGCGTAAATATCAAGGAACAGCCCATTTAGCGTATTTAACCCGGGATTCGGTTAAGGGAAGCTCGGATAAGACGGGGCTGTACTAACGAACACCAGCACAGAGTCAATAATTAATTCTTCAGTGAGTTAAGATGGAAAAGTCATCGTCAGTGAGTATAGCTTATATAAAATTTAACCTTCAAGAATACGGGTTAAATTATAACAATTTACTAACACAATATCTACACCGGTTTAGACATGTTAGTTATAGCTTAGACTATTCACTGAAACAAATGAGTTTAGATTAATTCATCAGAGATACTCTTTTTATTAAAAATACGTTTTTACTCAACCAATGATTTTTTTTTCAACCCCTAGTGGATGGCAATTGATGTTAACACAATTTTGTCAAATATTTATTTAATAATTAAATTTATAAAAGATGATGCCTTGGACGCGTTTAAATTGAATGACTACGTGTTTTAAATCCAGCATTTAGGCATTGACGTAACAATCCCATAGCTGGAAATTCAATCCATAGGATGTATATGTATTTATAAGAGAAAGGTTCCTTGCAATAATGTATCTTTCCTAGAGATGGATAGAATGAGAAGTTTTAGACCACCATCAGTTTCATAAATTAGAAACTAAATAAAAAGAAAGGAAATAAACAGTAACAAACAAAAATTATAGTCCATCACCATATACTGTATAGAGAAGGAAATGAAAAATTGCAAGGAAATTCGATTTATATTTTGCCACTTAATATTGTGATTCTGACATATCTAAATATATATATTTATAATAATTGTAACTATAAATTAAAAAATAACTAAATTAAAATCTTTCTTTGTTAGGTTAGGTTATATGAATGACTTTAAAAAGATTTTGTTCTATATTGTGCTTAATATTGAGATTACTACTGTGCTAAGATTATATATATTTCGTTGCATGCGGCATCCCACAGGTTGCAATTGCGTTACAGATAAGTTGCAAGAATACATCCTAAACAGCTAGGAGCTACTAAAGGCAATAAGACTCAAGGCTAGTCTATAAACGTATACGGCAAGATATAGAGTATCCGGCTTAGTGTCCTCCCATAGAAACTAAGAGAGCTTGCTGGGTTCCTAAACTTATTTAGTTTAAAGTAAAAGTGTTTGCTCACCTCCACCAGATGTCGTTCCGAAACCATGAAGCCGAAATGTCGCTTCTGAAAAAAGACATTATAATTTTTAAACATTTATTGTAGCAAAAATTATAAAGAGATAAGATTAGATGTATATTCATAAAATTGCTAAATGGGTATTTAATTTAGTAGGTAAAAATAGAATAATGTACCCTAACCCTATTGGAATTTGTATAGAAATGTTTACATGAGTATTGCAGTTTACTTAAGATGTAGGCTATTACAGGATGTTTGAATCTAAGGGAAATAAATTAATACACAGCTAATTGTTTTTTAATATGACAGATTTACTTTAGTTTTGAGTTCAAAGTTGTAACATATACAGGTAGTTATACATAGTTAAAATAGTCCAGCTCTAATTTTTAGATATGCATGAAAACTCTTATAATTATTTTTATATATAAAGGAAGAGAGAGAGAGAGAGAGAGAGAGAGAGAGAGAGAGAGAGAGAGAGAGAGAGAGAGGTATAACTTGGAACTTGCTGGAGACTGGAACACTGTTTCACTTCACTTGATCGCCCAGCCACTTACTAATATTTCTTTTATTTTACTTCATTCTCCTATTCTCGAAATGCTTCTATACAGTACGTACAATTTATTTCCCCTCACTAATACCCCTTACAACTTTTATTTAGCGAGTTTACTTCTTTTAATTTTAATTTAGAATTTGTTCCAAAAATACCCAGTCGCCCCCCCCCCCCCGCCCGAGTCCTGGAGTTTGACTAACTCGTATATCCTTTGGATAGTTTCCATATGGGTTACATCATCTTCAAATTTTATTGGCTATCTTATGCCGCTAATTTTTCTTCTGTCTTATCAGAACGAGTCCTGCTTCACCTTATCTTTGGTTTCGGTGGGAAATTCTGAAAATTTCTCAATCTGCAGGTGTTAGTTGAACGTGCTTTTTATGCATTTGTAGAGAGTTTTCTCCAAAATTGCATGGTCTCTCGATGCCGAACGTAACTCTCCTCTCCAGCGATAGAGTCCACTTTCCTTACTATGCAGTCTTTCGAAGTATATTATTATTTATGGTATACCAGGTACGTGCAGTAACACTTATTTGCCGAATTTTCTACAACTGACTGCCCTTTGATAGACTGCGACAGATTACTACAATCTCTTACAGTTCAAATATTTTACAAAAGATTTTCCTAATGTAAGGAGCAAATAAAAGTAACTTACAAAACGACTGAGTCCTGTAGAACGCAGGGACTTCAATCTTTAGCGGAAATAGTGCGGAATCACTTGTAGAAATTATTGCAGCTTTTTTATAAACTATTTCCGCTTCCTCTTCTCCTTCATCGTCCTCAGGAATCACCTCGAGAATAGGAACGAACTTTACTCTCGGGTATGCGCTTGACAAATAGCTGAGCATGTCTTCATCGAAAACTACTGTAAAGTTAGAAATTTGAATAAATCTTCTCACACAATACGATATTTATAAACAATATAAATACGATAATAAACTGTCAGGTAGAACTAAAGCTTGCTATATATATATATATATATATATATATATATATATATATATATATATATATATATATATATATATATACATTAGGTACTATGTTGATGTATTTTAATAAAAATATTTTTTCTCTATATCATAGCTAATGTTCTTATTTTTCATAGTTTTTAAAGACATGTCCGTAGAGCGTGTAATCATATACAAAGATAAATACAGGTCGAATTTTATAAGCTGGTATTTGGCTTTTAATATAAATTTAATAATATAAATTAAAATTGAATTTTGTAGTCCATTGCGTTCGGTGAATCTTATTAATCACTTAATAAATAGTTTATGACTATCCGGACTACCCGAACAGACACACAAAAACACAAAGTACAAACATATTAAACGAACAAACAAAATACAAGTCAAACACACTCTTTGATAATATCTAAAAACTACGATTAAAACCGCCACCGTTTAACCCGACATCTCCAAGCAGAAGACACTGATGAAGATCGCCACATAGTGGCGTCATATTTAAATTTAACATAGAGAAATGCTCGACATTACTGAATATAACAAACAGCCACAGTATCGGTTTGCTGTAGTGTAAGCACTGTGACAAGATGCGCAAGTTTAAACCTTGCGGAAGGCTTCTTATTTAAGGTGCATGAGTGTACTAATGGTTTAAAACCAATGTTTTAATTAACATATTATTTATACAGTAATTTTAATACTTTGGATCTATAGTTGATTAAACTTCATATATTTTCTCCTTGAAATATAATAGGGTCGTAGTAGAATTAGAGTCGGCGACTTACAACAACCACAAAATGAAAATTCTAAAACTGTCAGCTTAAATTTGAAGCTATGATATTTAATTATTATCAAACGAACATGCATAAGATGAAGATCTCAATATATAGCTTAAACCCAGCAAATATTGAAAACTGAACAAATATATGAGTTTGGAACAAACCATAAAACTATTTAATTTCATTAGTGAATTAATTTAGTGAATTTTATTAAAACTACTAAATTACTTTATTTCTAGGTAAAGTTAAAACAACCTATTAGTAATTACCTCCCCTTCCCTTCCTCTTCTTTGTACAAAAGCAGCAAGTGACTGGAACAAGATAAGAAATTCTTTTATTAAAGCTAGAAGTTTTACTAGTTATACAATATCAATTGTGCCATTCTTAACACTCACATAGACTCAAATTATTATTTTTTAACTAGGCATTACAAAGTATTAAGATATCAAACGTAATTATATTGAAATATAAATGTTAAAATTAAATATAACTGATATAAGGTAATTTTAAAAGAATTACTCCTATCATACAGAAAATCCATTTTAAATCCTCCGAATTTCAGACAGCTTTTAAATCGAAAAGTATAGAGTTTGTATATTTGACATAAAGCAATGGAGGAACCATAGAATGAGGGGCAGAGTACTCTGAAATCATGTATTTTAGGACTAAAAAATAAACAGAATGATTATCAATTTCTTTCTCCAACGTTTACCAGTTTTAAACCAGCCCTATATAGAGAATAACCAACCTAATTAACTGTCAGAAACAAAAAGCTTTATAGCTGACATTATTAAGAAAAATACTAACTACAAAACGGATATCAATACCCCCCCCCTATTAACATTTGTAAAAGTAATAAATATAATAATGTGAACTAGATAAAGTGAACTGATTTAAATACTTTGGCCAATGGTAAAAAAATACACATCAACTAATTCTAAAGTAATTTGCTGTGGCATTTATTTAGATGTAATAATTTAATATTGCGATGTTGTTTTATGTATAATAATATGTACAATTCATACATTGCCATCAATAAGGTGGAAACCTTGGAAACGTGCCGTTTAAATTATTTTGCGTGTAATCTACAACATAAGTTTAAGAATTTGAGGGTTACTTATATGTATATATATATATATATATATATATATATATATATATATATATATATTTATATAATCAATTTAAATATCGATGCCCTCATTGAGTCCTTGAAAGCAATTTGTTGGTAACCACACATTTGTTGCAATTTGTTGCTGGCCTACACACCTACGTTAATTTTATAGAAAAGTAATTTAAGGTAATGTAATGCTGAAAGTAGGGTTTTCTAGTGATATCTTTTGTATTTATTCAGTTTTAGCAAACCTTTCTTTACATTCCAGATGACCTATTACCTACGTGTCATTGTATGTGTCTATATAGGAGGGAGGGAAAGAGAGAGAGAGAGAGAGAGAGAGAGAGAGAGAGAGAGAGAGAGAGGGAGTGAGAGAAAAAGAGAATAATGGGTTCCACTAACAGTGCTCTTAACATAAACTATTAATATACATAAATATACGTCTCAATTTGTAAATCAGATATAGTGAAATATACTTTACCTAATAGAAATAAATACAAGACCAATAAACAAACTAATTCTAGAGTACACTGATGGGACATTTATATAGTTTTAATAGTTATTTAGCAATGCGATAAGTTACTTAGTTTTGATAAAAACAAAAGCATGTACTCATTTGGCATTAAGTTGGAAACCTCGAGATTTACCATTTAAAGGTTTTCACTATATGTCTTTCTTATATCCAACGTTCACCAGTTTTAAACTAGCCTTATATAGAGAATAACAAAAATTTTATGCATTTATTGAATTTGGGCTGCCCTTGTCAATGTAGTGACCGATGCCCTCATTGGGTCCTTGAAAATAATTTGATGGTAACCACTGGCCAATGTGTATGTGAGAGAGGGGTTAGCCTATATATATATATATATATATATATATGTTGTTTCTATAAACTTTTGACACTGCCGCTACAGGCGGAACACTCGTCATATTTATATAATTATGCTGGTAATAAAACTTATTTCATATTTAAACACTATTTATTACTTCACATCTTTCTTAAAACAAAACTCTAAACAAAGAACTGAGAAAAACTAAAACAATTACAAATCATCTGTTAATTTATATAATGTTCTTTTTCTTTTTTTTCCATAGAGGATTGTCATAGAGTATTATATTATTGCATTCACAACATACTCCCACCTTTTGAGTTATGGTTTAACTCAAAACATTAAAAAATAGTATATTGTTAAAAGATTAATCAACAAATTTTTGTGGAAGCTTAATTTGTCTGCCACTTCTTGAATATGTCACAATTTTATTTTCTTTTGTCACATTATCTTCTTCCAGGTGTAGTTCATGTTCATTGGTTTTTGTCACTTTTGGTTTAATCTTTTCTTTTAATTGTTCTTGGATGGTTTCTTCTTGCATTTCAAGAGGATATAGTCTTTGTATTGGTCTCAATAAACTTCCAAAAGCAGTCTTCAATTGCACTAATCTACACACTCCATCTCTACTAATGATAGTCTTTTCTATCAGTCCTATTGGCCAATCAATTCTTTTTTTATTTTCAACTTCAATCAGTACTAATTCTCCAACTTTCAACTGTCTGCCGTTTTTCTTACTTTTTAAAGCTAATTGTCCTAAATACTCAATCCTAAATCTTTTTCGCAATGCTTCTCTCAGGTGTTGTCGATAACGTACTCTCTTGTTAAGACTTTTTGTATTTACATGGTCACAATCTGGAACTCCAATTTCTTTTAAGTCATGTAAAAACATATTTGGAGTAATAGCAGTTAGGTCTGAAGAAGTTTCAGATAAATATGTCAAAGGTCTAGAATTCATGATACTTTCACAATCACATAAGATTGTCTCCATTTCCTCATAATCCAATGACGTTTTGCCCAAGGTTTTGCGTAGCAACTGTTTCATGAGTCGGATGAGTCGCTCCCACCATCCGCCCCACCATGCAGCAGAGGGAGGGTTAAACCTCCAGTCAATTTGTTGGCATGAGCTATATTTTAAGATAGCATTCCAATCTAGAATTTTAAATGCCTTTTCTGTACCTGTGAAATTGGTACCATTGTCACTATATATTATTGATGGTCTTCCTCGCCTTGCAATAAATCTTCTAAGTGTATCTATAAATGCTTCGACAGAAAGAAACTTTACTAACTCCAAATGAACAGCACGGTATACTGCACAAGTGAATATGCAGATCCAAACTTTACTGCCATCTCGTAGAAACAAAGGTCCCGCAAAATCAATTCCAACCACTTCAAATACTGCGGCATCTCGTACTCTACTTTCAGGTAAGGGTGGAGTGATTGTTTCTACATTTTTTGAATTATGTCTCTGACAAGGAATACATTTTTTCAAAGTATTACTTATTGTTTTTCTTCCTCTCAATATCCAATAGTTTTCTCTTAATAAACTTAAGAGACCTTGAACTCCCACATGACATGATCTCTTATGTATTGTAAGAATAAGAATATCTACAATGTCATGTTTTGATGGTAGAACAACAGGAAATTTAAAATTTTCCAAATCCTTTCTTTCTGTTAATTTTGTCTTTAGCCTTATAATACCATCAGCAGCCATAAATGGTGACAATGAAGCCAATTTAGGCTCCCTTATTCCTTCAAATGATTGCTGTTGAACAATTCTAATTATAAAATTGTTAGCTTCAATAATCTCCTTACATGACAAAACTTTACTCACACACTTTTCCTTCTTTGAGGGGTTACAATTATGAATAAATCTCAGCAACCATGCAAAAACACACACAATCTTATCAAAATCATTTGAAAAGTAATAAAACCAATCTTTTGGGTAATTATTACTTAAAAGTGAAGGTGTAGGTCCTTTCTTTTTTTCTAAAGAAATTAATTCTTCGTCAGGTTCAGGTTCATTTGATGACCAGGTATCTTCAGGCAACTTCAACCATGACGGGCCCTCCCACCATCTGGAACTAATCAACCTGGAAACTGAACATCCTCTACTGGGCAAGTCTGCTGGATTCATAGTGCCGGGAATGTGCCGCCAAGATGTTCTGGAAGTGAGGCTGCAGATTTCTTCAACTCTATTTCTAACAAATACTCCCCAGTTTTCTTCTCTTTTAATCCAAGCTATTACTGTAGAAGAGTCACTCCAATAAAAAAATTTAATATTACATTCAAATTTGTTTTCATCTCTTAATTCTTGCACTACTGAAGAACCTAATCTAGCACCTATAGTAGCAGCCATTAGTTCAAGTCTGGGTATTGTCATCTTCTTTACAGGTGCTACACGTGACTTTGCCTGGATTAGCTGTAATTGAATACATGTACTAAGTTCAAAACGCATAAATACTGCTGTTGAGTACGCAAATTTGCTGGCATCACAAAATATGTGAACTGATACAGAAATGATTACGTCATCCACACCTTGTAGCCATCGTGGAATCTTCATCTCTTTTAATTGATCGAGTTCCTGAAACCATATATTGAATCGTTGTTTGATTTCTTCTGGTACTTCTTTGTCCCACCCACAATTATCTTTCCAGCATTCCTGCAATAATAACTTAGGGCATATGGAAATAGGACAAGTGAATCCAATAGGATCGAACAATCTGTGTGCAGTGGACAATATAACACGTTGTGTTACCAAGTTCTCTTCTAAATTTACTATTTTATGAAAACTCACAGAAATTGTGTCTTCTTTCTTGTCCCAGGTGAGACCTAGGACTGAAGCCTCTGTCTTGTCTTCCAGACCAGGTTCAGTATATTCCCATCCTCGCAGCTCAAACTTTCCCAAAGAAAATATTTGTATTGCTTCTGAAATGAACTGTTTCAAATCCCTTTCATTATTTACACCTGTAACACAGTTATCAACATAGAAACTTTTAAACAACTTTTCTATTGTACATTTAGAAAATTGATTGTCTTCAGCACACGGTACTAAATACTTCTGCAGGTGGTAGTTGATGACGGCATTGAGCAAAAATGGACTACTTGAGACTCCAAAAACAACTCTTCTATGTCGGAAAATCTTGAGTGATCCATCTGTGTTTTGCCACAGAAATCTTAGGAAATCTCTGTCCTCTTCATACAAACTTATTTGCAAAAACGCCTTTTTTATGTCAGCGATAACTCCTATTTTATAAAGTCGAAAACGTAAAAGCAAAGCTGGTATTATTTCAATTAAGTTAATACCTATTTCCAAACACTGATTAAGGGAATAGTAACCCTTTTCTTTAGACGAGGCATCAAAAACCGGTCTTACTGCAGTGGTGCTGTTTTCTTTTATCACTGGTCTATGAGGTAAATAGTGACCTTCATCCCATTTGCTTATTGGGATTTCCTCAATAACACCATCTTCCAGCCAATCTGAAAACACATTGTTATATACATTATATAAACTTTCATTTGTTAGCTTTTTCACTGAGTTTTCAAGCCTTTTTTTTGCAAGATTGAAATTTCTTGGAACTTCTGGGTGGTCTTCGGACCAAGGTAATTTGACTTCATAGCGTCCTTCTTCATTTACTCTCACAGTTTCCAAAAATTGTGTTTGAACAGAATGTTCAATTTCTTGTTTGCTTCTGGTCTGTAGTGGGTCTTTTATACCTAAAACATCCATTTCCCACAGCTTGCATATTGAATTACTTTGTACAAACATAGAAAGTGCTGTCATAGAACTAAATTCTTTACTTTCTTGAAATTTTCCTGTCAAAACCCATCCTAAATGAGTTTCAAGGGCTATAATACCACAATCTAGAACCTCTTTTCTTCCAGTTAGAAGTTTCCCATATATGTCAGCCCCAATTAATATCTCAATTGGACTGTCTGCATCCTGAAACAATTTAATACCTCTTTCCATCAGTTCATCAGTCCATCTTCCTGGTTTCAAGGCAGGAACATAAGTACAAATATTTATTTCACTAAGTGCCTTGAAATTACAAGAATATGTTTTATCTATACTTTGTAGTCTGACTTTGTAGCATGCATGATTGCGAGGCTTAGTGACCTCTCCTCCAAACAGGCCATGTAATAATGTTTCTTCACCACAAGTGTCATATTTCATTTTTTCAACAGTCGATTTCCTTATGTATGACCTCTGGGATCCACTGTCAAAAAGTAAACGCACATTGAGTTCTTTTGTGTCACTAACAGCCTTGACAACAAGAGTTTGCATGTAAACCTGATTGCCATTCACATTGGACAAGGAATTCTCAAAATTGGGCTCAGCTTCTTTTTCCTCGCATTTAGGTTTAATGTTAGACCTATTAAAATTATTCTGCAACTTTGAACACATAAGTGGTACATGTTTTCCATTACAAATAATACATTTAACAATAGCTCTGCAATGTTTACTTAAATGTCCTACTTTTGTACAAGAAAAGCAACACCTTTTGCTAGTAAGAATATTCTGCCTTTCTTCTAAAGACATGTCCCTAGCTTTAAAACAGTTTTCACTTAAATGACCACCGTCACAAAACACACACATCGATAACTTCGTCTTATCTGTGCTTACTGTAGACGTATTTGATTTTACATTTACAAGGCCAGCTGCTGTAACATTGCTGGTAGGCCTTCTTGTATTTTTAATATGCTTATCTTTACTTGCAAAGTCTCTTTTATATGAACTCGTAGGATTATCACCTGTTGATACTTTTGTTTTTTGTAAACCAAATCCCTGTTTAGCTAAGTTTATTCTTTCTTCTCCCTCCACTTCAATTTTCAAAAAATTCATTAGGCTATCTAGCCTACTTTTACTTTCTGACGCGGTCTCGTCCTGTTGAGAGTTAGGCCTACTTCTCTGCCAAGCTATTAATAAATCCTCCCTGAGACAAGATTCTACTAATGGGAAGAGCATAGCAGCGTACTTCTCCTTTGTTACACCTAAAGTTTCTAAACACCTTAGTTTTGACTCAATTTGATCATAAAGTGAGGAAATAGTAATTTTACTTTCACTGCTATTTAATGTTATTACAATTTTCAAGATTTCTCTTATGTAAAACTCTACTAACAGGTCATCTTTGGCAAAGCGAGATTTTAAATGTTCAATAGCCTGTTCATAACTACGTCCACATGGGGGAAAACTCTCGACAATTTCCCTAGCCTTAGTATTAGGGATAGTCGCTTGCAGGAGATACTGATACTTGTCATCAGAATCAATACAGGGGTCTTCATGGATTTTCTTAAATTGGCTCCAAAACGGCAACCAATCACTAATATCACCACCAAACTTTTTAAACTCAAGTGTGGGTAACTTAAATTTACGTTTTTCTACATTCACACTAGTATCTGTCTTAGGCCTAGCCTTGTCAATAGCCTGTTCAACTAAATACTCAACTATTTTAAACTTGCCTGAGTATTCATCGGCAGATTCTACCTCATTTTCTAAAACTTCAGTAGATGCATTTTCATTTAGTAAAACTTCAATAATTTCTCGGTCTAAGACCTCCAATTGATTATGTTTTTCACGTAATAGCTCTAAATTAGCTTTTAACAAAATCACATCATCTTCATTTTTTATGGATTCTAATAATGTATTGTGTAAACGTGAAAATCCAGTTCTAAACAATTTTCTTTTCTTTTTCAGAGCATCCATTATAAAATACTTACTAATGGATCATAGATTTTAACTGTAACCAAATTATTATCCTGTCACGGTCGCCATATGTTGTTTCTATAAACTTTTGACACTGCCGCTACAGGCGGAACACTCGTCATATTTATATAATTATGCTGGTAATAAAACTTATTTCATATTTAAACACTATTTATTACTTCACATCTTTCTTAAAACAAAACTCTAAACAAAGAACTGAGAAAAACTAAAACAATTACAAATCATCTGTTAATTTATATAATGTTCTTTTTCTTTTTTTTTCCATAGAGGATTGTCATAGAGTATTATATTATTGCATTCACAACAATATATATATATATATATATATATATATAAGAGAGAGAAAGCGGGGAAGAGAGAACAATGGGTTCCACTAACAGTGCTTTAACATTAACAATTAATATGCATAGGCCAAAATACACGTCGTCATTTTCAAATATAATGAATAGATTCATATAGAATAAATACACGACCAATAAATAAACTAATTCTAGAGTACACTGATGGGACATTTATATAGTTTTATTAGATATTTATGCGATAAGTTATTTTGTTCTGATAAAAAGAACAATATGTACCTTTCTGGTAATAAGTTGGAAACGTCTAAATGTAGCATTTAACCAAAGGAAAGGTTTTTACTATATTTACCTAAATAACTGTTCAAGCACAATAGCTTCTACTTAGGTTATTTTCAGCCCGATTAAATGTCGACGTCATACATATGTATATATATATATATATATATATATATATATATATATATATATATATATATTTATAATGTCTAATTCGACTCTAACAGTGGTTTATTCGTAATTGACGAGATATACCGTCTAGAGGCACGAATATATAGTGATATAAGCAAAATTAGGGTAAATTAATTGATTGAAACTTACAAAGTCTCCAAAAGTTTTTAAGCTTCATATCTTTGCTTTCAACCTAAGAAAATATGATTCAAAATGTCCTTAGGAAACCATGGTAATGTAAATACAGCGTTTGTTTAATTGTTGTACGATTTAATTAACTACTGCAATATAAATATTTTTTTTCCTTTTATATTTACATATTTAGTTATAATTGAAATTTTGTAAGGTCGAAAACTTTTGAAGAACTTAGCGCATTGCCAATGTACGTCTTAATATTCAAAAATAAACCACTACAGACCTGGTTCTAACGGGGAACCTTATTGGAGTGAGGCATAGGCCTTACGTTCCCCTCAAATCCCACGTTTGCATGGATGCATAGGCTTTAGGTTCTCTCAAATCCCTCGGGACTCCAGATTAAAATCTATATATTAAATATAACTAATATGAGGTGTTTTTAAAATAATAAATCCTATCATAAAGAAAATCCATTGTACATCCTCCGAATTTCGGATAGTCTTAAATCGTAATTTAGGACTAAAAAAAACAAAATTACCAGTTTTAAACTTGTCCTATATACAGCATAACCAACCTATTTAAGCATTTACTTTTGAATTTACTCTTTTTTATTCGCCCTTCAAGTGAGTGACAAGAGAATCTGCGAAACCAAAGTGATTAAGATTCAGGATTCAGGATATTAGTAAAATTACGATTTCTATCTGTAATTAGATTCCTAAATTCGCACACCTAAAGAAGTATCAGAACTGTCAGAAACAAAATTCTTTAAAGCTGACATTACTAAGAAAAATACTAACTACTAAACGGATATCAATACCCCCCAACCAACTACCATTTGTAAATATAATAAAGTGAACTAGATAAAGTCAACCGATTCAAATAATTTGGCCAATTGTAAAAAAATAGACGACATCAACTAATTCTAAAGTAAATTGCTGTGGCATTTATTTAGTTGTAATAATTTAATACTGCGATGTTGTTTTATATATATGATAATATGTACAATATGCATATTTACATCAATAAGGTGGAAACCTTGGAAACGAACCGCTTAGGCCTTACAAAGCTTAGGCCTACATAAGGTATATCGTAAGATAATTTATCATAAGGTATATAGCTATGCGGACTTTCTGGCGAGGAAATGACATCAAATACACCTATTAGTTTTTAGACCTAACCTGACTTTCCCAATCGTTTATTTGTGATTGCTGTCATATGCCGTTTAGGTGTATTTGATGTATTTTGTTATAACTAAAATACTGATAATTAATTTGATTAAAACTTACTAAGACTCCAAATGATTTTATGCTTCATATTTTTGCTTTTAGTCTAACAAAATATGACTCAATATGTCTTTAGTAAACCATGGTAAAGTAAATATAGTGTATGCTTAATTTTTGTACGTTTTTATTTGAGTACAGTGATATAAATATTTGTGTACGTTTTATATTTACTTAATAATTTAGTTATTACGGAAATTTGTTGAAAGGTCATGCTGTGTCGGAAACCTCGGGAAAACGTAGCGCTCTGCCAATGTCCGGTTTGAAACTCAAAATAAGTCACAACTGAAAGCTCTCGTTCTGTAGGAGAAGTCTCATACCAATCAGGGTGAGTGACAGCACTTTTGATGCCCTCATATCCCTCGGGAGACGCCAGATATTCCGGTGAACCCGGTTCTGCCTGGCAGAACACTGCACTGTCTCTTAAAGTCAACTATATTAGAAATATTGGCTGACAACTACCCTGACGTCGAATGGACCAAATTTACAAGGACGGATCTACCTTGTTTGCAGAAGGTTTACCACTTTAAAGGCGACATTTCAGCCATTTGTTATGCCTCAGAGAGGCTTTCAACTAGCATTGATACAAATAAATTGGTCTTTTTTTCTACTTCAGAATTGGAGGCTATTTCCTCTCCAAAACCTCTAAAAAGCGATGCCGTCGCAAGATGCAAGGAGACCATATTCCAACTTTTACGCAGAAGAAACTGTTTCATAAGGGGCCATGCAGACAAACACGCTCACGCTGGTTATAAACGTTTTCAGGAAAGTCTCCCTTTACGTTATCCAGCTTGATTAGGCCTTATAAAACGATCCTTACATCGATTGGACGTCACAGATTCCTCCACCTGTTTTCTCTGTCTGTACGATAAAGTTACGGTTAATCATCTGGCCATCTCCAGCCCTTGTATCCCTTCAATACAATGATAAAGTCCTCACAACAATGTCCCTGTTTCACTTTCCTGACGCAGAGCTATAAATGCTCTTCACGTATTCCAACTAATCAAACTAAATATTTGTCTTCCTGTGCACATTTATTTATTTACAACAAAATTTCCACTTTGTTTATTTTATTTTTATTGAATTAGAAGTGTTAAATTATATTCTGCTGTTATACTACAAACATCGCACAACAGACAATGTGGCACAATTATTTCGCTTTTAAGAGAGCCATCTTTATCCTTATTATGAAGATAAAATAAACACCGATATTCGAGTGAATGTGTGAGAGAGAGGGAAAATAATAAGAAAGAGAAAGAGAGAGAGAAAAACAGGGTAGCAGAAAGGAGCTTTGGAGGGAAGGACAGATACGAAAACACAGTGTAAAAAGAGGAACGAAAGCGAGGGATTGAGAAGTGAGAAAAAATATTAAGGGTAGAAAAAGAGGGAAGAAGAAAAGGAAGGAACGAGAAACACAGAGAGAGAAAGACTATTTCATAGTATGAAAATGTGTTTTTTTTTGTTTTCCAGAGACACTCTTTCCAGAATATGAGACAAAATGCGTATTTGTAGAAACGTGTATAAAGAGACCTGCAAGAAAGAAATATTTGTTGAAAAGTATGTAGCGAAAAGGATATTTGGTGAAAGGGAAATGATAATTGCTTTATGAAAGCCAAAGTCAAAGGGAAAGTGGTAAGAGGCAATTGTGAGGGAGTGAAACAAGGTTCTACATGGGGATGGAGACAACGGGAAATAGCCCAAGTGCATCGATACAAAGGCTTTTACTAATGGATGATGAATAGCTTACATGCCTTCAATTACTAAACTAAAACAAGAGCAAACCGTTTTCAACCTTATTTTAAAAACTGAAACAAAATACCAAACTGCGTTATTTAGTTTTATTGGAAAAGCTCCAGTTACATTTCCGGTAATAAGGTGGGAATATCCAAAAGTTATTATGTACCCGAAACATAGGCCTACATAAGACTCTAGTTAGGCTGTCTTTAGCAATTGTAAGTGTCGGCAATTACATATAACCTAACCTTACTTCCACCATGGGTATTCGTACTAGATACACAAAGGCGGTAGGATAGGAATGTATTTTGTTGTAAGTTAACATTTCCTCAATTAAGTTAACAAATACTCACAAAGTTTCCAAACGTTTTTCAGTTTCATATTTTTTGTTTTTCCAAAAAAATATACTGAAAAATGGCCTTACGTAACCATGGCTATATAAATGAGATTTATTCTTGATTGTTGTATGGTTTTACCTAGCATAAATATTAGGCTACTAATATTTATATATTCATTTTATATTTACATGTTCGTTAAGATTTATTTATTATTATATATTCCTTAAATTTTGTGTAGGATATTATTTTCTATTATAATAGATGCTTTACTTCCTCAATATCTTGCTTGCGACGCCCTCTACGTATTTGTCTCAGAATAACACAGAACAACAAGGCAACACTGTTACTCTTGTCAGGCTGACTGGCAGGCTCTAACTGGAAACAAGCGATTTATATATATATATATATATATATATATATATATATATATATATATATATATATATATAAAGAACATAAGTCAAAATACAAATACAAGAATTATAATTCAATTACAATACAAATTAAATGAATTGTTTAATATTCCTGATGATGTTGGTACTGTTAGCCAACGAAAAGCTTTGAATTGTAAAAAAGCTAATTGTATATTCAATTATAATTCTTGTATTTGTATTTTGACTTATGTTCTTTGGCTTATATATATATATATTCTGCCTCACAAATCCTACTGCATAGTTTCTTTACGGTGTGGTGAATATTGGAAAAATGGTGACTTTCCCGACCCTATTGTAAAGGAAGGTGAACACAAAAAGACAAAAGCAAATAACCCATCTACTGTATAGAGTTGCATCACTCTAACTCTAATGCAAAATACAAGATAGAAAAATTACTTCTAGGCTTTTAAAAATGTGATAGCAATTGTTTTTGAGATGAACGGGTTTAATCCACGATTTTTATCTTCGGCCACAATCCTTGTCAAAAAAGGCGGAAAACCTTTTGTTATTTATGAAGAAACCAAATAGGTAGCTTCGTTGCCAGCTTAAGAGTGTAACATCGACAAAAGTGGAAGCACGCTACGGGTGCCTCGCCTACTCCAGTGGTTCCCAACTGGAACTAACCCCTAAGGTTCCGCGGGCAATGTATTAGGGGTCAGTGAGATGTCACTGAAATTAAAATATTTATATTTAACACATTAACTGCAGCCGTATCCGACCGTTGCATTCATCGAGAGGCTTTGGTAGCCAAGAGATTGCCTGAAGTGTTGCATAAAATTCTCAATGAAGTAGATCAACCTATTAACTACATTAAAGCGTTGCAGTCTATATTGGTTTCTTTGTTATTGGGCAGTAAGAATGGTCCGCTTCTTATCCACACCTAAGTAAGGGGGCTCTCCCGAGGTGGTACTGAAAAGGATTTTGATGATAAGGATGAGGTCAGAACCTTCCTTCTTGATACCATGTATGCAGATTTACTTAGACATTTCTTGGCTTTGTGTGACTGCTTACTTAGCTTTGTTTGAACATTTGAAAGTTTCGTATCTAGGCTTACAAGGTTTTAATATAGATATGTTCAAAGTTAAAGACAAAGTTTGTGCCATCGTTAAAGATTGTCCGTTGTGGGCAACAAAGGTCAATAAATGTTCTCTTACAAATTGTCTCACTATTAAAGAGTTTTTGGAGTCTTCTGATGAAACCTTAGTAAACCAAATAAAGGAAAGCATAACTGACCCCTTCAAAGATAGCAACCCCTTTCAGGGAATACTTTCCTGAGCCTGATACTAATGAGAGTTGGATTAGAACTCCGTGCTGCTTCCCTGATATATAAAAGATTCTTAGTCCTTCAGAAGAAGAAAGAGAACGACTTGAAATGACCAACAGTGGTCCACTAAAAAATGTTTTTAGTCGGGAGATCATTGTAGAATTTTGGTTGTCAGTACAAAAAGACTAAAATCCAGTTAGCAATAAGGCAATGAATGTCATACTACATTTTCAAACTACCTAGAGATGTGAACATGCATCCTCAACTATCTACTTCATGAAAAATTAAATTTAGGAATCAGCTTGATATGCAGTATGATTTCAGAGTAAAAGTTTCAAGAATGGAGCCTAACATTTCTGTAATCATGAACTCAAAGTACAGATTCAACTCAATTCACTTAAAATATGGTTAATGTATGATTTTTTTGCAATTACAATAAAATAAATTTGAACTAATATTAACTTTATTAACTTAGTCCAAACAAAATAATAATATAAATACGTTTAACGAGTTTTGCTTGGATATACGAACTTTAAAATGGGATAGTGTTATATTTTGATCTCAAATAAAAATATAACTTCTTCAATGTATTTGTAATAAACTGTTGGTAACCACTAGCCTACGTACACTTTATAGAAAAGTAATTTAAGTTACTCTAATGCTGAAAATAAGGGTTTCTAGTGATATCTTTTGTATTTATTTAGTTATAGCGAACGGGGGTGGGCTGGTTGGTCCTCGTCCTGCCCGTGGATAACTGAGTTTATATGTTACGTTTATGAAAAGAGCCCTTATAACACTCAGTGAACCGAACACCAGCAGCCGCTTCTGTAAAAGAAGCCCAATAATATGTCTTGTAAACAAGCAAATAGTCCTCAGGACTACCAACGACTTTCAAAACTGAAACAAAAACACCCAGACAGACTGAATGTAAATATATGGTCAGAAAACGTACTAACCATAAAAACTATAAGGAAAAAAATTTAACATTAACAAGCACCTCATAATGAGAGTACGCGGTACAAATGGAACCAAAAGAACTGAAGTATGGTGTCCAAACAGAATAACTGCAAGAAACCTCACTCAACGTCTGAGGACAGAAGCAAACAAGAGGGAAGCACACATTTCAATAGGACAGAGTTTTCCGGAAAGGAAAGGAAAAAAAATGAGAACCTAACACCAATCGACCAACAACAAACTATATAATCAAAAAGATGACAAACTTTTAATAATGCACTGGAATGCTAGATCGTTAAAACATAAAGCATCGGAGCTAGAAAAGGAAATTCACGAGAAAATTATAAAAATAGTCTGCATACAGGAATCAGCATTACCAAAAAACAAAGACCTTCACCCGAAGTTTAAACATTACAACCTACATAATTTATCTAGAGACAATTCGAGAGGCGGAGGATTAGTTGCCCTAGTACACGAGTAATTGCATGTCGAAAACATGTAAAAACGATCCTCAACTATTCAAATAGATTCAAGCCCAAAACATACTTCTGCTGAACCAAAACAAAGAGCCCACATACCTGTCACCCTCAACAAGAACTCTAAGCACCTTAGTTTTGACACTGTCTACACCAATAATCGAAAAAATGGTAACAAATTGGTACGCCGGGGAAGATCTAGGAAGTGATCACTTATCAATATACTTAGAACGTTCTATCTCAAGAATTCTAGTTCAGAACCCATCTGTCATAAACAATAAATACAATATTTCAAAAGCTGACTGGAGTGCTTTCACAGAAGATACTAGAGCAAGCGAGATAAAACAATACACCTCAGAATTTCTAGAAATAAAACCTCTTCAAGCCGCTGACCATAACATCCCCAAAAAGAAACCAAGAAGAGAACACAAATTTAAAAATAGCTGGTGGTCAGAGAAAATCAATCAACATAGAAAAAATTGACAAAGGCCTAGTAGAAGATGGAAGGTGCAGAGAATTAAAGAGTGCAGACAAGAATACAAGAAAAGAAATGCCATCCTGAGACGTACAATAATCTCAGAGAAAAGGACAACCTGGAGAGAATTTGTGGGCTCTATAAATGCAAACACTCCATCCAGCACAATCTGGAAAACGTTTATATCAATCGAAGGTAATTCTGGCCAAAAGATTAACCAAATACAAAGTAAAGCTGGAGAGTGATTAGAGGATGACAAAACAAAAGAGGAAACTGTTAACTTGTTTTTTTAAGAACAGGACAGAAAGAAAATCCCATGGCCCAAAAAGCTCACTATTAAAGAAAGCAGTTAATTTTCCAAGTCGAAGAACTATACCACCTGGATGACCCTGCGAACGTACTTCAGGTTATGAGACCTGAGAAACGAAGTATCCAGATTGAAGAACTCGACTCCCGGACTAGATGAAATCCATAACAGAATGCTCCAACATAGATCAGAAGAGATGCTTACTAATATACTAAACGTATTCAATGAAACTTGACACACGGGAAATATCCCAGAAAAATGAAAAACTGCACTAATTGTACCAATTCTAAAACCATCTAAAGACAAGTCCCAAATGAAATCATATCGCCCAATTGCTCTTACATCTTGTGTTGGCAAACTCCTCGAACGCGTGGTGAACATCCACTATCTTGCTAAAATGCATGAAGCTTGGCATAATGGGAAACATGCTGCAGTAACTAACGAATTTCTTAAGCGATCAAAAAATTAAAACATCGGTCAATGGCCAAGAATCAACAAGTGCTGAGATAAAGAACGGAACCCCTCAAGGAGCAGTCATTAGTGCAACACTGTTTAATATTGCAATACATGACATTGCATCCAACCTACCTCCGGGAGTAGAGTGTGTCTCCTATGCCGATGATGTAACGTTAGCTTTTCGCCTCACATAGAGATCCGGACAGAGCTAACCAGGCAATGCAGATGGCCCTGTACCGAGTCTCGAACCGGTGCAAAAACTGGTCACTGAAAATCTCTGCAGAAAAGTCAGAATGTGCAATATTTACAAGAAGGAATACTCTAGCTGACTACAAACGCAAACTAAAACTCAATAACATAAATCTTCAATATAACCACTGCCCTAAGCTGCTAGGAGTACTGCTTGATAAAAAACTGAGAGGCAAAAATCATATTGAAAAAACTGTTTAAGCTTTTAGCAAACGTCTCAATTCAATAAAAGTAGTCACCAGCCGACAATGGGGCGCTGGCACCATATGCTTGAGAACATTTTACCTATCCTTTGTAAGAGCAAAACTGGCTTATTGCAGTGAGGTCTGGGGAGCGGCTTCAGCAACGCACATTAAAAAACTTCTAGTAATTTAATCAGCTGCCTTAAGAATTAGCCTGGGCTGTTGCAAAACCACTCCCATTGCAGCAATGGAAATAGAGTTGTCAATAGAACCTATAGATTTACTGCTAGAAGAACAAGCGTGGAGTAAACATCTAAAACCCATCTCACTACACATAACCCAATCCACTAAACTCTTTAAAAGAAACGACTTCACGACAATCATACACTCACAATATCAATTTGCTCGCTGCTGAAATGTCTTCTGAGACTCCAGAGGAAATCCCGCTCTGCAACCACGAACTCCCATGGAAGCAAAATGAAATAATGGTAACTCTAAACCTACCTTCTTGCCTAACTAAAGAAGACCCCCAGGAGGTACTTCGGGGAGAGTCACTGGAAATGATTCAGAATCTGTACTAAGACTACGTTCAAATATACAGCGATGGGTCAGTAGATCTAGTCATGGATAAGTCAGGAGCAGGCTGCTATAACCACTTCACCAAAGAAGAATACTACGTACCAGCAAATGCATCCTCCAGTGTCGATGCAGAGTTGCTGGCAATAATTGCAGCCTTGGTAAACTGCTTTCAATTACGAGCAGAAAAGTTCTGTATACTCACTGACTCCAAGAGCTCCTTGCACATGAAAGAGAAACGGAAACCAGGAAACTACTCAATCAGATTACAAGAAATAACAAATTTATTCACTCTTAGCAAAGATGAAAAACAAATACAGCTCTGGATCCCCTCACACTGAGGCATCAACGGCAATGAAAAAGCAGATATAATCGCCAAACAAGTAGCGGAAATGGGCCCAGTCTTCTGACCACCAGAGAAGAAACCAAAGGTAGAAAACTCTATGGCATTCAAAAAGGACCAAATGAATTGAAAATGTATCAAGGGCTTCCCAGATTTACAGCCGTTTTTGCAGCAGGAGCAAGAATCGGACACATTGTGACTGAGACCTATCTCTTCAGATTTAACCTGAGTGAATTTCCACTCTGCCCTAACTGTAGAAAAGAGGACGAGACTCTAGACCATATCTTCCTTCGATACTTCTCACCAATTCCATCAAGAACAGCTCTGCTGTCTGCCCTGGAAGCCAGGGAAACATCAAAACAATATTGATCGATAAACAGTTTTGGATCTTGGCTGCAGCAACTTATAATGGACATCGGACCATCGGAGTCACATGACCCTGAACGTCCGCAGCAAAAAAAAAAAAGTTATAGCAAACCGTTCTTTACATTCCAGACAACCTTCTTGTACATATATGTATATATATATATATATATATATATATATATATATATATATATATATATAGTTTTAATAATTGTTTAGCAATGCGATAATTTACTTAGTTTTGATAAAAAGAACAAAATGTACCTTTTCGGTAATAAGTTGCAAACCTCGAAATTTAGCATTAAACAGAGAGCAAAGGTTTTCACAACATTTACCTACATAAAATCTAACTGCTTTACTATTTAAGTAGAAAAGGTTCTAGTTAGACTGCCCTACGCCCGGTTATATGTCGACGTCATACATCTATGTATATCTTAGGTCTAATTCGACTCTAACAGTGGTTTATTCGTAATTGACGGGATATACCGTCTAGTGGCCACGAATATATAGTGATATAAGCACAATTAGGTAAAATAATTTTATTAGAACTTACAGAGTCTCCAAAAGTATTTAAGCTTCATATTTTTGCTTTCTAACTGAAAAAAATATGATTCAAAATGTCTTTAGGAATCCATGGTAATGTAAATACAGCGTTTGTTTAATTGTTATTATTGAATGTTTATAGGGTCGAAAACTTTTTAAAAACGTAGCGCATTGTCAAAGTCCGACTTAATATTCAAAATAAACCACTGCAGACCTGGTTCTCCCGGAAAAGCTCATCAATTAGGCTGAGGAAAAATACTTACCCTTACCCTCAAATCCCTTGGGAACTGCTTATATTCCAGTGAATCTGGTTCTGCCCGGCATCATCGAACATAAAACCACAAGGATTAATGGTCATCTGCATTATAAATGCTGACTCACAACTACCCTGCCACTGGATGCTCCCACGTTTACACGGACTCATCAAGTGGTGTTTAGTTCTTTTCCCTATATAGAGTTCTTTTCCCTATATTTTCCGTTCACAAAGACAGATTTGCCTTGGGAAAGTCCAGTTCGAAAGTTCGTTCCAGTGGTTTACACGGAAATAGCATTGAATACAAAGTGGCAACCATTTTTCATGCCTCTGAAAGGCTTTCGAGTTGCGCCGCTACAGCGAAGGTTGTATTCGTTTAACCTCAGCCGAGAGAAACGTTGCGAATGGGGTTGGGCGAGTGAATGAAAGAGTCTGACGGTAAGAAACTGACTATGATTGGGTGGGTGAGAGAAAGATTGGATGAGTGGGTAGGTGGGTGGAGCGTGAGTGGGTGGGTGAGAGAGTAAGTGGGTGAGTGTGAGAGGTTGAGTGGAGTGTGTTTAGTTAATTTGCAGGTGAATGTATTTGATTTGGCGATTGATAGGTGATGAACGATTAGATGGGCTAGTGGGTCGGTGTATGTCTGGATAGGTTTAGAGAGTGACTAAATTGATGTATCTATTGTTGCGTAGGTACATGATTGAATAAGTGAGTAAAGAAAGGTGATGGGCCATAGGAGTTTCTACAAATAGGTAAGCGGGCATGAGGTGTTTCTATGGATAGGTGATGTACAAGTAAGGTGGGGTTGGTGAATGGTTCTTTTGGTAGGGACCAAGGATAAGCGTAGTAGGGGTAGTAGGTGATGAATAAATGGGAATGGAGTGAATGGGAGGATTGATGATTGGGTATTAGGGGTTTGAGTGAGTGATTGGCTCATTGGGTACGTGAGTCAATGTGTGGATGGATGTGTTTGTGGGTAAGTGGTAGGGTAGGCAGGTATGAGTTGAGTGAATGAAAATGTGAATGGATTAATAGTAGGTGAGTGAGTTAAGGCTCGGTGTGTGGGTAGATTGGAGTATAGATGGTTGTTAGTGTGTTCTCGATGTTTCCTGTATTTCATAAAAGAGTGTTAGAAACATTTCTACTTTAGTTTTACTTATAGCTACCACTCAATACTGTGCTTCTAATATAAGAGGACAGGGAGAGGAAATAAAGTTCTGATTTTACAACCCATTCAGTATGGACTCTTAGTTATAGCAACGCTTGACAATACCAGTCATCAAACCCTTGAATTCAGCTGTTTTCCATACAGTTCATATTAGTGGTTTCTTTTATGTGCTTAAGGCGATCATTTTTCTATTCAATTTATAGTCTAGTTGGTTTGTTTCTAAATAATTTACCATCTTTTGAATGCCACTGAACACTTGAGAATAAGTAAAGATGTAGACGATAAAGCTTAGACGATTTAACCAATTAGAGGAATTTGAAAAATATTGCACTGTAGCTAATTTCAATTAATTGCCGCCAACTCAGTTATTTCCAGTTGACTAAAACTCAAATCTCCCAAGGCCACTTTTATTGCTTCGTCCATTAATGAGGGAATGGAACTGCTACTACTAGAGATTTTTTAGAATCCACTATTCAGGCTGATATGCATTGATACTCTCACGTTACACATTCTTACCATTTGGGCTGTCGGTAAGGTGAAATTAACGATCTGGTAAGTAGAAAAAACGTATTGAAGACAGACACACTTTTCAGTATTTACTCTTCAACCGATTAAGAGTTTAATGCTAATTCTTACTAATATTAGGGCAAATAAAATAGTTATAGACTATTTACTATCTATCGATGGTTTTGGGGTAAATTTTCTTCCCAGAAAAATTATAGTTTTTTTGATATTTTATCAGTAAAAATAAATAACCTAAGTTCTAGTATTACATCAAATTTCACACAAACTTTAACTTTCAAATTAAAAACTATAATTTCAAATTAATTAAAGTTCCTAAAAATAGAATGGGTTTATAACAACCGTAGAACTATTAATAAATACCCATACATAATATGCAATCTCCTCATACCTGGTCTACCTTGATATAATAATTGACCATTTTTGAGAACTTAAACTTACAAAGAGTGTCTAAATGCACTAGTTATAACGTATATCCATAAACAATTGTTGTAAGCGAGGATAGTGTTTTTATCAAACGTTTAAACAAGTATTGTAAATTTACCAATTTGTTGTAGTTTAAATATATATAACATATTACAATTATTTATATATATTGAGCAAGCTGGCAGGGCTTAAATTTCTATTATAGTAAGTGTGAATTGTTTATAACTTGAATATTGTAGATTGGTTGTAGTTGTAAAATCTAAATTGAACTTTTCAATTTTAGTACCATTAAAGTCCAATTTACAAAAGTAATTCAGAGAGTTTATTTCGTTAAGTCCAGAAATCCTCATAATACTGCGATAAAATTAGGCTGCTCAAATACAGATTAGTCGTCCAACAAATAAATTTATTATTAATATGATTAAGCCAGGCGAATAGTTTATAAACGTAGGATTAAGAGCAATTATTTATAAATTCGCTTAATATTTGTTTTATTAGTTTATTTCGTAACTTAACACCAAAGCCCTCTAATTATCAGAGCTATGTTAAGTTATGGTGGCTCCCGTAAGTAAAGCTACTAAATGTTATGTTGTAATATAAATATTCTATAACAACATAATACAAGATGGTTATGGCAACTTCTTATGGTTATGGTTTGTTATCCGCATCATAAGGAAACTCCTAGGAAGAAGAATTAAGTTATAATATTACAATACAAATATTGGCAAAACCATAATAACAAAAAAATAACCAAAGTTAATAATGAATACAAGTTACCCTAGATTAAACCCTAATGTTCATTTCGATGACCTGTTATCATCATCATCAGAATGTCTTATTACAATCTAGAATACAACGAATTACGAACTACACTGCCCTCAATACCTAACAACATATCTTCCATTGCTAATATTACTTAAAATACAAAAATGCTTTAACCTTCTCATCAAATAACATTATTGTCATCAACAGGAGCCTGTACACTCGCCAACAGTTAAAACTAGACTGTTTTTACAAGAAAGAGTTTTAGTTATTGTTGACAAGTGAAGAGGTTGCTAATATTGTTAAATTGAGGAAAAGTTTGCATTTTAAGTATTTTTCTTAAAGAAGTGAATAAATTACATCGGTTTTTTAAACATCCTAGCCTCTGTGGCGGAAACCTGTTAATGGATCTACACCAAAACTCAAACGACTCATCCTGGGAATATGTCAAACAATCCCTCTAAGTTTCATTAACTTCTGTTAAGCTGTATAGGCGCCCGTAATATAGATACATACACACATGCATACATCAGTTTTTACTAACCTCTGGGGCGGAACCCTGTGGATGGATCTACACCAAACCTCAAACTTCCATCCTGAAATAATTCAAACAATCCCTCTAAATTTCATTAACTTCTGTTAAGCTGTATAGGCGCCCGCAATATAGATACATACACACATACATACATCGGTTTTTCCTATGCCTCTGGGGCGGAACCCTGAGGATGGATCTACACCAAACCTCAGACTTCCATCCTGGGAATATGTCAAATAATCCCTCTAAGTTTCATTAACTTCTGTTAAGCTGTATAGGCACCCGCAATATAGATACATACACACATACATACATCGGATTTTCCTATGCCTCTGGGGCGGAACCCTGAGGATCGATCTACACCAAACCTCAGACTTCCATCCTGGGAATATGTCAAATAATCCCTCTAAGTTTCATTAACTTCTGTTAAGCTGTATAGGCACCCGCAATATAGATACATACACACATACATACATCGGATTTTCCTATGCCTCTGGGGCGGAACCCTGAGGATGGATCTACACCAAACCTCAGACTTCCATCCTGGGAATATGTCAAATAATCCCTCTAAGTTTCATTAGCTTCTGTTAAGCTGTATAGGCGCCCGCAATATAGATACATACACACATACATACATCGGATTTTACTAACCTCTGGGGCGGAACCCTGAGGATGGATCTACACCAAACCTCAAACTTCCATCCTGGAATAAATCAAACAATCCCTCTAAGTTTCATTAACTTCTGTTAAGCTGTATAGGCACCCGCAATATAGATACATACACACATACATACATCGGATTTTCCTATGCCTCTGGGGCGGAACCCTGAGGATGGATCTACACCAAACCTCAGACTTCCATCCTGGGAATATGTCAAACAATCCCTCTAAATTTCATTAGCTTCTGTTAAGCGGTATAGGCGCCCGCAACATAGATACATACACACATACATACATCGGTTTTTACTAAGCCTCTGGGGCGGAACCCTGAGGATGGATCTACACCAAACCTCAGACTTCCATCCTGGGAATATGTCAAACAATCCCTCTAAGTTTCATTAACTTCTGTTAAGCTGTATAGGCGCCCGCAATATAGATACATACACACATACATACATCGGATTTTCCTATGCCTCTGGGGCGGAACCCTGAGGATGGATCTACACCAAACCTCAGACTTCCATCCTGGGAATATGTCAAACAATCCCTCTAAATTTCATTAGCTTCTGTTAAGCTGTATAGGCGCCCGCAACATAGATACATACACACATACATACATCGGTTTTTACTAAGCCTCTGGGGCGGAACCCTGAGGATGGATCTACACCAAACCTCAGACTTCCATCCTGGGAATATGTCAAACAATCCCTCTAAGTTTCATTAACTTCTGTTAAGCTGTATAGGCGCCCGCAATATAGATACATACACACATACATACATCGGATTTTCCTATGCCTCTGGGGCGGAACCCTGAGGATGGATCTACACCAAACCTCAAACGATCCATCTTGGGAATGTATGTATGTATATAATGCATGTATGTATATAATGTATGTATGTATATAATGTACGTATGTATAAAATGTATGTATGTATATAATGCATGTATGTATATAATGTATGTATGTATATAATGTATGTATGTATGTATATAATGCATGTATGTATATAATGTATGTATGTATGTATATAATGTATGTATGTATGTATGTATGTATATAATGTACGTATGTATATAATGTATGTATGTATATAATGTTACATACTTTCCTACTTTGCCTATTTAATTTCTTCTTCGCTAACACAAACAATTATTTCCTAACTGCCATAATTTAAATTTTTTTACTAACTTATTTGAGATCCCTAGACATTTGTAAGCTATTACAAGTTTCACACCATCAGTACTTAACTTTATTTAAGTTTTAGAATTTACAAATTTTTAAGTTCTTTTACTATCAAAAAATACAAAATTAAGTCTAAATATTTACCAAAAAAAACCAAATCTATCCTGACAGGATACTTCGTAGGCATATTATAATATAGGTAGATAGTAATGTTGAATAAAATTATAACCAAATCTATCCTGGCTAGATACTTCGTAGGCATATTATAATATAGGTAGATAGTAATGTTGAATAAAATTATAACCAAATCTATCCTGGCTAGATACTTCGTAGGCATATTATAATATAGATAAATAGTCATGTTGAATTAAATTATTACCAAATCTATCCTGGCTAAATACTTCGTAGGTATATTTTAATATAGGTATATAGTAATACTGTATAAAGTAACAAACTAGACGTGGTGCAGTGCACTGTAGCTATGGCGCGCCTGGTTTCCGCTATAGGCCTACATGCCTTTACAAACTAACATTTAAAATGTAAAAAAGTAATTTTCCGCGGAAATAAAAGTTGATATTCGTGTTCTGCATATTAAAGTGAGTAATTTAGAAACAAACAAAAAATCTTTAACCAACGTCAATAGACTATATTTTTACCTATTTTTCTTCAAACATTAAGTACGTATTACCTAACCTAACTTGTCCAACCTAATTTACTATTTATTTTTTTTCATTTTGTAAAAAATGTAAACTCTTCATTTCACGTCAATAAAGTTGTACTAGGATCAGATTTAGCCTAAAGTAAGAAATAACCTAAAATGACTTTATACAACAGCTGTTAATAAATTGATTGTTGTAAGGGTGAAACAGCTGATCAAATACATAGGTTATGGTATTTAACTTATTCTACATTATTAAGATAAAATGTTATTATATAATGTTTCTTATGAATAAATAAATAATAATGCTTATAATAAGTTAATAAATAAAATGTAACTCAATTGTATATAACATTACTAAAATAATTCAATGTTTCTAAAATGAGATATATATTTTTAGATGCATTAGCTACTACTAAAGAACTGATTTCAAATGAAATCGTTCAATAAAATTTTACTGTATATTTTTGTTAACCTATTCAAAATTCAAACATCTACGTTAATATAAAAGTAAGACATTTAAATGCGAAAAACTAGTACCTTTGAACGTATAAGACAATGCCTATGAAAGAGCTAACTTAATATTTTCTACGACGTCAGCCACTGCTAAAGGAATAAGTAATTATTTTCTGTAACATTGCAAAAAAAGGAAAGACGGCCTACATAATCTAGAAGCAGTGATATCACGGCCACAGCCAAGACAATCTCTTAGAACTGCAAGTCGAACTTTGGACTAGTAAACAATGAACATTCAGTTTCGTTCGATTTGCTTTTATAGCAATTGTTTTGAGGTTAATAATTCCATTTTAGCTGCCTTCATTTCCTATGAGCTTCGTGTTAAGACTGTAACTTGAGAATGATTTAGTAAGTGTATTAATTTATTGTAAAACCTTGCCTAATTTTACCTTTAATTTTAAGTTTTACTAAACACTGAAGAATGTAAATCAATTTCGGCCTTCATATTGTGAAGTTTCTTCAATACAAATATGATTTACATTTTTGGCAATGTTTAACACTAAAATAGGCTTTATATAAATATTATCTTGTAAAATTGAAAACAAGATAAATTTAATAATTTTATTAAATTATTAATAAAACTAAAGCAATAGGGTCGTACTGGATTGCAGATGTGTGACACCTATTTGACTGCGACTGGCTGAAGAATAATTGAAATTTATATTTATTCATTGCCCTAGCGACAGTAATTAGAGCAAGCAGGAATTATTTAATTCGTAGAATAACCATGTCCCTACTTCCACGGCTAGAGCAATATCTTTCTGTTGTCACCTATATCTACGCCGTCCGATATATTTCGCAAGAATAATGCGAGTAAATGGTATTGCGGGTATCTATATTGCGGGATGATTCTATGATTCTAATACTAATTTTTGCTCTATTAGGTGTTCCAAAAACATTGATTCAAGGTCACTCTAACCTAAGTAGTGGAGCCAGATTAACCATGTAAAATGATTGAGGGCTTGTGTACTACCCATCCTTATAACATTTTTTGATAAATTAAAAATTGCTGTAGATGAATCTGGTAATATTTTACTTGCGTTTGAAGAAACTGTTTAGTTAAAGATATGCATGTATTTGTACGCTTTTAAATTTCATATTACTCTCAATATTAATTGTAATGTACATTGAAACGTTCAGAGACCCACAGTGGTCGGTGTGAGGATCCTACATGCTAATTTTCTAAATTACTTGTATTTCCTATTCTTCTTGTTTTACATTTAACTAACCATAGTTGCGACATTTTAAAAATATATGGCTAGCCTTGAGTGGATGAATAAAAATTATTTGAACGATTGAAAATTTGAACAAGATACATACAAGGAGAGAGAGAACTAATAGAAGGAATTGAAGAGAAAAAAGCAAAATAACCTCACATTTTACCAAACCTTTTCTTAATTCTGACAATTACTAATTCTAAGCTTCACATATAACACGGTACACACTATCATGAAGGCCTAAGTCATGCTACTAACTATATAACTTCCATCATGCCATAGACGGTGACATGATGATGAATGATATAAGGTAACTTGTACATTTTACAGAACCAGCCCAAGAAGACGGCAGATAGTGGGGATGGACACTGCAACTTGGGTAACACACCATCTTCCCTCAGGACTCAATGGGAAGAGTTGTCAAGGCTTTAGGGTAAGTTGCTATCTGTCTATTTACTTTTATACAACTTTATACTGGTTCCGTCCTCCATTTATAAACATCTTCAATGGAAGTGATTTTTAGACTAAACTTTCTTGAGGTTTGAACCAACTCGTTTAACTGTTATTCAGTACAAACTATTGAGACATTTAGACATTCTAGTTAAACCAAATTACTGAGAATAATTTTAAAACATTACAATAATTCAAAATTTTGACACCCTGGAACCCACCAAATACGCTTGTAAAGAGAAGGGTGCGCCCTGGCTAAGGGTTGTAGCCTTAAATCTGCATGTTTGCTGATTTTATTTGTATTATGCGCAACTGTGACAAACTACTTAGCCTCTAGTTATTGGCATTATTGTTTTTATAAATTATTGTAAGCAGTTAATACTCTTCCAAAACAAAGACAAATTTTGAGAAGAGATTTGTTTCGAAACTCTCTACTATTTATCGTCTGCAAATGTACAAAAGTTGCATAGATACTCACGCACACACACAGGCACGCGCCTGTTGGGTAGATAAATACTCCTGAAAGATCTTTCTTCCATTCCTATAAACCAGGATATTCCTTTGTAAAGTACTAAATGTGCAGTTTCATTATAACATATAAATCTAAGAAATTTTAAAATAATGAACAAATATTTACTTTAAGAAATTTCCAGTTATACCAAAGCAAACTTGTACCAAGATCTTATTACTGAGACGCCTATCTCTAGGGATGGTATAGCCCGATGTTTGCATTGGTTTATCCCTGTCCTTATCCCCCCCCACTCCAGCTACCCTAATCATTCAAAGTCGATTATGTTAGTTTCTTGCAAATATTTGGAAAATTATTTTGCGTTCGACCTTTTAATGTTACCATTTAATCTCTCATTTCCATCGTTGCATTACGGCGTTGGGAAAAGTAAACGACAAAACGCACAAGTGAAGTAAACGTTCGCACGCACAAGCACACACAAGGAAACCATATTAAAGGGATGTTGTTTTAAAAATGAATAGCACCCTAGAATCATAGGCAGTTGTTTCAAAGGAAACAGGCGTAAAAAGCAGACCCTAAACAAACCTGCAGCTGTTTTGCATACTTAGCGCCGCGCCATCTAACCTCGTATTGCAATACCATTGCATTCCTATCTCAGAGACGTGTTAATTAATCACAATTGAGTAAAACTGCTCCGAAACTATTGGAATTTATAGTTGCTAGATTATAGTAATGATGCCCGATATTTTCTATTATAAAATGCACAATTTAGGCTTTGCCAAAATCCAAATCAATGAATTACAAATGGCAACACCAGGCTACAAAATTACTTTTGCGTACATAGACTACCTAAGGTAAATACTTCAAGTGCCTAATAAACAATATAATACAAGAAGTTATTATAAGTAACAATTATCAGACATCTTTCTCACCACTATAGCTTATAATCTACTTATAAGTAATATTATGAAAACAACAGGATATAATTCTCTATATATACAAGTTTCAGGAAAACTACAAGCTGTCTTATTTGTGCGATTATAGCGTGCTAAAGTTACTTGTGAAATTTAAATATTTCTTCGTATAAGGTTAATGTAAAATTTGACACCAAATTTTAATTTAAAAACGTTCAGACAAAATGGTAAACACCACTTTATACATCACAATTCTAATCGAACAAGAAATGATAAAATAAACGCACTGATCGAATAGACGCAGCTGACGTGCCGATTCCCTTGCAGTACAAAGTCTAAGTCGCTGTGATAACAATTTTTTAGTCTTCTCTAGTTGGCAATATATAAAGCTGACAATTTATATAGGCAAACTATAGTAGGTTTACGTGTCCAGCTTTGCCCAGGATGTTGTGAGGGAACGTGAATCTGGAAGTAGGAGCTGTGATTATGGATGTGAAAGCGATAAAGATGAGGAAGCCTTTGTGATAATGTAATTGACATTTCGGTGCTCAATAATAATAAAACCATTTCATTTCAATATTTTGCCTTCCCACAAAACATACAGGCAGCGTTTATTTTTTAATTTATTTATTTCAATTAGTATTGACATAAAAAGACTTATATTTAGGGTCTCTCTCTCTCTCACACACACACACACACACACACACACACACACACACACACACACACACACACACACACACACACACACACACACACACACACACACACACATATATATATATATATATATATATATATATATATATATATTAAATTAAAAATATTTCAAAAAGAAGAATACTTTTAATGAATATATTTATTCAAAGCTTTTCGCCGATAAAATAGTACCAGCATCTTCAGGAAAATAATTATCTAATAAAATATTTTTACAAAATTAAATCATATGTGCTACAAACGACCATATGTTTATAAGTATTGCACTTTATGTAATTTTTTCTATAATATCAATGACCTTATAAATAGTTTGGTGCCTTGATCTCACTTGAATTTGTTCATCAATTAATTTGTCTTTAACTTTATGCTTATAAATTTCCAATGTTTCAAGTATATTCATTTCTAATCCTTTATTTAATTCTTTTATTAATTCCATATTTTCTATTTCCGGAAACTCGTGTCCATTATTAATACAATGCATAGCTAAATTTGATTTGTATATGTTTCGAATATATTTCTGGAATATCTATGTTCAGGAAACACAAAGTTAATCGCCTCAGCGCGCTAACACCATTCGCCACTAACCCTGAGGCAAGTGCATTATGTTTACCTCGTCAAGCATAACATGGGCCATTGCTGTAGATTGACAAAGCAAAGCAAAACGCCTAAGCTTACTCGCCGAGTGTGGTCGTAATATATTTAAGGTAAACACATTTCAGTTGTTTACAATCTTTAAATCTAAATATCCTTTCTGTGTATTTTATATGCATTTTTATACAACGCGTTATTTTATCATTTTAATTTATGACAAAAAGATATTTTGGTTAAAAGTATCTTTTACAAAACTTCACAATACGGTATGTTGTATAGCCTTGAGCTTAGAGCTATTGTGTTACGGGGGGAAAGCGGGCGTAACAAAAACAAATTATTTCATAATAAAACTCCAGCCTTGGATTAAAACATACTAACCTAGTTGTGTCTTTTCATTAAATGCCTTCACACAGCAGAACAAAATACAACCAAATACCCAACTACTCATACATTAAAGCAAACGTAAGCAACCCATCAACTCACCTTTGCGCACTGCACGATGCGAGGGAGGGGGTTCTGGGGAGCTCTGATGGGCTCTGGGGGTGCCTTTTCAAGTCATCCTCTGCTGGCTCACCATCAGTTTGCACTGCAAATTTTAATAATATCAATTTATGTTCTCCTCTATTACCCTCTTATGCATAGGTTTATGTTCACTATGATGTCCCTGTCATTAAAGCAACCTATAGGCCTTATTACCTTGTTGCATAAATTACCCTTTGAAAATAACAATATGTCTCTTTTACAAAAATTCACATTAAGATTTTACTATGGAATTGTACATTTACTCACATTTGTTCATATTTATTATTAATACCACTTTAATTTTACGAAATTCCCATAATGTTATACAAACAAACACATATGATATAAACACTTAACAGAAACTTCAAACAAAAACAAAATTGTTCTATTTCCAACAAAATGTTTTGAATTTGTGTTCATTTTACTTTTTTATACATTTTTTAAACACGTTTTTTCGGGAAAACAAAATTTATCTATTAAAATGATTTTTTCGGATAAAAACCCTCACAATTTTATCTAAACACAAACTTATTTAAATATTCTTTGATTCATTATGTATATATAAAATCTTTTTGTGTTATTAAAATCAATAAAGAAAACCCATCTCCAGGATTTGCCAATTAGAATACAGGCCTAACCTAAATTACTAATTTTTTTTTTAATTAATGGTTAAATTAATATTCGTTTACTTTATAATGATAGTTTTACAGAATTATTTAATTAAAAGAACTTACGCCACAAGAAATCAAATGTTTTCAAGCAAGTCATTAGGGTTACGTGAATACCTAAATAGCTTTTGTCATTACTAAATACAAACCCAGGGGAGAATACGAGAGATTTACAATAAGTTTTAAAGAATCTATAGTTAAATGTAAGCAGAAATTTAAACCGATAATATCAACGGATCTGAACCATTGTACGTTACATTGCACCAAACATACTTTGCACACGTGTTAGGATATTTGTAATTTGGAAAAGATAACCTCACACTACCTTAAAGCACATATAAAGTAATTGCTAGACATGATTTGTAAAGAATAGAAAAACTATCAAATAATACTTATCAAATAAAGTATCTTTCCTATAACATATATATATAATTTTATCTAGGCTTAGGCTACATATATGCGATTTAGACTAGATAAAGTTATTTGTGTAATTAAAATTTTCTTCTTTATAACTGATGTAAAATCTTTGGCTTCTTAAAAATAATTTTAGAAGACAATAAAGGAAACCTCAAGGAAAATTAATATTACAAATTAATTACACTTACGTTTAATCTGAAAACATTCACACAAAATGCCAAAATACTCGTACCAACGCATTCAATAAAGTTTCAAACTATTAAGAAAATATAACCTACAACCTATTAAACGTACTGGTCAAATAAACAGCTGATTTTATTGTTGTTCAAAGTCTAGATCGCGGCGATAAGAATTCGTCACTCTAGTTGGCTGTGGCAGTTTTGACATTCTTCCTCTTGATTACTGACGTAAGTTAATACCATGCCAATGAGTGTGGTAGCATGAACGGTTTGTTTTATATTTAGACAGTTAAAGTTATTGCGTTGTATATTTATGCTGGCTTTTACTGTAAACCTTGCATATGGTAAAATAAGAAGAGTAAATGTGACAAATATTTCGAAAAAGTGAACGTATCCGGATTCTTAGAAGGATCATGGATCCCCTCCTCCATTCAGTGCTTTGCCTAGATCTCGGATAACCAATCTTAACATTTAATACTTTCAAAAATAAAAAAGACGATGTACACCCCAAATTTCTTATGACCGGTGTGGCCCACTTATTTACCCACCCTAATAATAATTACATTTTAATTTTAAAATATTAAATATTTCAAGTTAGATACTAAATGGCGTTAGTAAAACTACCTTTTTTAATTCCTTCTATTAGTTTCCACTCCCCATATATGAATCTTTCACAAATTTCAACCATTAATAACATACTTTTTATTCATCCACTCAAATTCAAATAGATTTTTTAAACTTTGTAGCGGATGTCAATTGATTTTGGTACAGTTTTTTAAAATATTATTTCATTAATTAATTTTAATGAATTAATTTTAGTTTTATATGGGGGAAAACCTTTTCACAAAAGGAGAAAGATATGCAATATAGTTATTTCGTCCCATTAGCCTTGAAATAAATGATAGACCTAACATATTATTTTACATAAGTTATATGTTATGTGGTAGATCAGCTGTATAAACGCATAGAGTATGTAACTTTATTTATATTAATTTTGGTCTCCTATGTATACAGAAATGAATTTATGTATGTATATATGCATGTATGTATCTATGGGCCTTATGCGTTACTAAACCACTGATCCGATCGCCATGAACTTTGGGAAATTGTTGAGTACATTCCTGAGAAGGTTTCTGGCGACACAGCAATAACTTCCAGCTTGTAATTTTTAGGTGCCAAAATAGCATAAAATATGACTCTTATCTTATCTTATCTTAAGACATTTCATTGAATTCATTACAAATTTTGGTTGCTAGGCAACCCCAAAATATCTAAATTTATTTTCCTACACATTTAGCCAAGAACATTTATTGACATACTTTTCTCGATCGACTACTATAGGTTCAGCTATTATTAGGTTCATAAAATTCTAAATGAAGTTTAGCTAATATTCATTGACTTTTAGGCGATACGAAGTTCGTCGGGTCAGGAAGTTATTTAATAAAATGTAACTAAAATAAAATTGTTATTGCTCAACCTAAGTAGGAATTGACTTTAAAGTATGTTTGTTTATATTACTTGTCAAGTTAACTGTTGCGGGTTTTAATACTAACAAACTGTTTCAAGTTAAAGGCTTTCACAAAAGTTTGACTAGACTGGCCTTGGTGCAGGACATATGGAAGATCATTATATCATGTGGCCGAGGTGCGTACCTGAGATAGATGCACTTATTGAGGCTTGCAGATTACGTGTTGTACATCTTCAGGTTTATTAATTTACTACGATTGGTATCACTTGGCAAAAAGCTACTTTATTGAGGTATTTAAGGGTGTTTACCCTGATATCCCTTGTAGAAGGAAGGATAAGGGAGGTTGGGTGGAATTAGGGACATGGCCTAGTTGTCCCACGCTAGAAGGAGTAGGTGAGCATTATAGCACGAAGTAGACAGGGCTGCTTACCCCCGGGGAAAGGGAGGGGTTTACCGGTTAAAGAGCGATGCGTGTTATTTAAAACTAAAAAAGCGGATAAAAATACAGACCTCCTTCTTTCATTTCGTATAGGAAACATCTTGTAGGGCTGAATATTAACAGAGTTATGGAGGTTTAAAAAACAGGCTTGCATTGTGCAAACCTGGAAATCTAAAAACAGAGGGAAATCATGTTTTTATCACTATAAACACGTGTAATTCCTAACTGTTCATGACGTCGAGCTCTAATATTTATAAAAAAATAATAAGTCCAAGAAAAAGTAATATTATTTTTTTTACTTTTATGCAACTAAAAAGATGAAAATCAGTAAAGAAAATAGTTGTGAGAGTTTAAGGGCGATGAGAGTTGTACGTGTTTAAAGTGATACAAACAGCCAGACTACATTTTCTGGTTGCACTTGCGAGGCGTTTTAAAACAGTCATATCTCTGCAAATATTTAGCACAAGATTTTCATTATACCAAATAAAAAGATTTGTACTGCATAAATCACTCTTGTACCTAATAGTTTAGAAAATATCCGCTTGACATCAGTATCTAATGGTACGTTGTAATAATAATTTACTTACACAAAAATGTAAGTAACTCGAAAACTAGACAAAATTCTGAATATCAACTAACACCACCCTCTTCTACGTTACATACTAAAACTATCGATGTATATAACACAAAACCTGATTTTACTACGTTTTTATTAGTTCGGTTTCCGTCACATCTGTCTGTCTGTCAGGGTGGAATGTTGCAATCAAGTTTAAACTAACTTCCCAATGAGCTAGAGACTTGAAATTTTAAATATAGATCAGAATTAGAAGAAAATGTTACTATCACTAGGTTACTTGTCTCTACATTGGTTTAAACCGTGGTTATTTAAAACAAATCGAATTTGGGAGATGAGCTAGAGAGACTCGGAATTTTTCAAATATATGTGAGAACTGAATAATATCCTGGTAATCTTTCTGCTCCTGCTCCGCAAGATTCTTTAAACAAATTAAATTTCATTGAGGAGGTACAGACTTGAAATTTTACTTACAGACCAGGAATGGATGATAAAGCTTACTCAAGGTTTATGTTCACTATGCTGTCTGTCACTAAAGTAACTTATAGGCTACATTACCCTATTAATTGAATTACCCTTTGAAAATAACAATATTTCTCTTTTACGAAAAGTATTCATTAGGATTTTACTATGAAATTGTCTATTTATTCACTTATTTTCATGTTTACTCAATGACTATAAAGGATATATTTAGAATGACAACCGCGGATGAAAATACAAGATTTCTTCTTTAGTTTCATATAAGAAACATCTTGTTGGGTGGAATATTTCCAGAGATGTGACCGTTTATAAATCAAAGCCTTGCACTCGCCAATCCTGGATATATAAAATCAGGCTAGCTTTTTATCACTAACAGCGCGTACAATTTTTAAACCGTTAATTAATATATCATCCTGTAAAAGTGTTCTACCTAAACCAATTATTAATAATATACCCACTATTATCCCTCATAGCATATATCTATAAAACCTTAAACAACTATTAAGTTTTATTCTAACCTTAAATTCTGTATTTCTATCATAGCCACATGATAGGTGATAGTGCATAGTGACCTGGCTTTCCCCGTCAAACGTGCATTTAATTTTGTGCTAAGTGTGTGAGTGAATGTTGCGTTTGTGACAATCGTTACAATGGTTAAAGAGACGGTTACACAACGAGGAGAGGCAAACACGGCAAGTTGGGCTGCAACAGGAACCTGAAGCGGGTAAGTTTGTACGAGATTAGCCAAACCCCGTAAGCGAGATATAAAACATCCGAAGATCAGCGCAAGATCGACCTTGGAAATACTAACAAAAGAAAGGCTCGAGAGGAGTTACGTGAGACTAATTCTTCTCGCCTTGCCGATTGCGTGCTTCGACTTGCTCAAGCAAGATCAAACAATACTCCCAAGCCACACTGCTCACTTTGCCAGCGACGCAAGCCGCATGTAGGCCTACTACTCGCATATATGTCCCTGACAGAGTCTCATCTATATTACAATATCGATTGATATTTTTCACCTGGACATAAGGCTAAACAGCAGAAAATAATAAACTACATTTTAAGAAAATTAAATATACCACGCTTTTAAAACTGACTAAAAAGTATAAAATAATTTTTCATGGCCCTTCTACAATGTTGAGGGAGAATTGTTAGTGGCTATGGATATATTTGTAATATTTGGAGGGGAAAACGTGGGGCGCAGCCAGTAAATAATGCTAGTAGAGAATCCGAAAATATTCACAGACGATTTCAGGGAATTGGAAATGGCATTGACTGTAATTTATTTAATTGTCTGTGCCCTACATCATGGATTCTCTACTTGTATTATTTACTGACTGCGTCCCACGTTTTCCCCTCCAAATATTACAAACATATCCATAGTTACTAACAATGCTTCCTCAACATTGTAGAAGGGCCATGAAACATTATTTTATGCATTTTAGTAATCTTTAAAAACGCGCTATAGTGAAAAAAACATTTATTTAGTTTTTCATTTTTCATTACAAATTAGGAAAAATTGAAAACTTAGTGATAATGAGTATAAATGGAAAAACTTTATAAATGGAGAGAGTTCCTTTGTTATTGAATAAAGATGTCACATCAAGGGATGAGAAATAATACTCACTGGGGTCCAAAATGCCATCAGCTTTAGATCTAAGCCGCCAACCGTCCCTAATATAAGTTTACGGTATTAGACAAACCTTACATAACTTTCTATGAAGGGCGTAGGTACATTTATAGTATAATCCTTAAAGGAAACTTCTACACACACATGCTCGGGCTGTAAGTCTACAAACACAGGAGGCCGGCAACTCCAAACCTTCAAAAGCCAGAAGGCTCCCCCAACCCAACCGGAGCGCCATGTGGCTCCTGCACCACCCACTAACCCATCCCTGACCACATCTATCTCACCCGCTTCTATAGGCTGGGCGAAAGAAACATTTGAACCGCTCCTTAGAGTTGTTAACTCTGCTCTGACCTGGGAAGCCTTCACGGGCGGACTGGGTCTTTGCATTGTTAAGACCTTGTCTTCAACCCCAAATACCACTCAGAATGCATGACTTCCTTCATCCAGTAAGTCTCTTCTGTCAACCATGGATAGGTTACCGGTCCTGATATGGAATGCCAACGGCGTAAACATTCAGGTTGTGTCTCGACAAAATACATCCCACAACGCTAAGGCTAAAGCAAATAACCTAACGGAGTAAATATCAAGCTTCAAACTTTTACTTTACAGTATAATAAATTTACCTTTTCCATTCACTTGAGATTATGTTCTTCTATTCTCCAAGTGTAAACATCTACAGGCGCCCCGTAATTTTAGGTTCCAGAGTAAAACTTTAGATCCAGCTTGCGGCACGTGTAAACCTCTATTAGTTCATGCGTGAATCCTCATCTGAAACAAATAATTTCATTTAGGCTAACAACAGTTTTCCTCAGAATTTAGAGGTTATGTTTACATCGTTCAATGTAAATTCCTATAAATACAGAATATTAGGCTACCAGGCTACCCCTACAAACGAACTCAGACCTAATGATCCTTCTATTCTTTAATTTAAAACGACTGTCCGAGTTAACTACTCATACCACCCTAAAACAGGTGTCCCTCTCTGGCTACCCCTCCTCGGTTGCTGAGACTTCCTAAAATCACAAAATTGTTAAGATGTTGGAGCTATCATAATATATAACCTTGCTGGTATTTTCCAACGTTTGTGGCCTTCCTAGCTGCATTTTCACTTCCTTTCACTGTTTGTATTCTACTTATCTTCCAAATGAACAAAACTGTCCCTTCTTTAGAATGGTTTTTGTTTTACACATTCTAGTTATTAGGTATTTGGATATGGCATGATATTTTTAGTTTAATTTTGTTTATTATACAGTTTAAAATTTTTAATTTTTAAATTTAAATTTATATATAAACTTAGAATAATGGATTAGATAAAAAAGTCAACACGCCAATAATACAAAATGACTGAAAGTTATATTTCTTGTTACAAAAATGTCGACGTGTTCTATTTGGCGATTATTTTGCATTTTAAGGCTCTGCTTCATTTATTTTGATTGAAATTTTTTCTGTAATTTTGAAGTTATGTCTGTCTGGTCGGCCCTTTTTTACTGGTCGGCTCTACTTTTATTCACTAAAATTTTGTTTCACCGTTGCTTCGTCCGTCTTCATCCGCACATCCCGGGAGGGAATCTTTCTGTCAATGTTTTATATCTCGTATTATATTGAGTTTGTCATGTCTGTCTATTATATTGACTGTCACATTGGACACAACACTAGACATAGACATAGACATGCTGGGGCTGTAAGTCTACAAACACAGGAGGCCGGCAACTCCAAACCTTCTTACAAAACACAACAGCTATACTGCTCGCCCCTCCTGAACCAACACACCACTAGACATAGACATAGACATGCTGGGGCTGTAAGTCTACAAACACAGGAGGCCGGCAACTCCAAACCTTCTTACAAAACACAACAGCTATACTGCTGGCCCCTCCTCAACCAACACACCACTAGACATAGACATAGACATGCTGGGGCTGTAAGTCTACAAACACAGGAGGCCGGCAACTCCGAACCTTCATACAAAACACAACAGCTATACTGCTCGCCCCTCCTGAACCAACACACGACTAGACATAGACATAGACATGCTGGGGCTGTAAGTCTACAAACACAGGAGGCCGGCAACTCCGAACCTTCATACAAAACACAACAGCTACACTGCTCGCCCCTCCTGAACCAACACACCACTAGACATAGACATAGACATGCTGGGGCTGTAAGTCTACAAACACAGGAGGCCGGCAACTCCGAACCTTCATACAAAACACAACAGCTATACTGCTCGCCCCTCCTGAACCAACACACCACTAGACATAGACATAGACATGCTGGGGCTGTAAGTCTACAAACACAGGAGGCCGGCAACTCCGAACCTTCATACAAAACACAACAGCTATACTGCTCGCCCCTCCTGAACCAACACACCACTAGACATAGACATAGACATGCTGGGGCTGTAAGTCTACAAACACAGGAGGCCGGCAACTCCAAACCTTGTTACAAAACACAACAGCTATACTGCTGGCCCCTCCTCAACCAACACACCACTAGACATAGACATAGACATGCTGGGGCTGTAAGTCTACAAACACAAGAGGCCGGCAACTCCGAACCTTCATACAAAACACAACAGCTATACTGCTCGCCCCTCCTGAACCAACACACCACTAGACATAGACATAGACATGCTGGGGCTGTAAGTCTACAAACACAGGAGGCCGGCAACTCCAAACCTTCTTACAAAACACAACAGCTATACTGGTCGCCCCTCCTAAACCAACACACCACTAGACATAGACATAGACATGCTGGGGCTGTAAGTCTGCAAACACAGGAGGCCGGCAACTCCAAGCCTTCTTACAAAACACAACAGCTATACTGCTCGCCCCTCCTGAACCAACACAACACTAGACATAGACATAGACATGCTGGGGCTGTAAGTCTACAAACACAGGAGGCCGGCAACTCCAAACCTTCATACAAAACACAACAGCTATACTGCTCGCCCCTCCTGAACCAACACACCACTAGACATAGACATAGACATGCTGGGGCTGTAAGTCTACAAACACAGGAGGCCGGCAACTCCAAACCTTCATACAAAACACAACAGCTATACTGCTGGCCCCTCCTGAACCAACACACCACTAGACATAGACATAGACATGCTGGGGCTGTAAGTCTACAAACACAGGAGGCCGGCAACTCCGAACCTTCATACAAAACACAACAGCTATACTGCTCGCCCCTCCTGAACCAACACACGACTAGACATAGACATAGACATGCTGGGGCTGTAAGTCTACAAACACAGGAGGCCGGCAACTCCGAACCTTCATACAAAACACAACAGCTACACTGCTCGCCCCTCCTGAACCAACACACCACTAGACATAGACATAGACATGCTGGGGCTGTAAGTCTACAAACACAGGAGGCCGGCAACTCCGAACCTTCATACAAAACACAACAGCTATACTGCTCGCCCCTCCTGAACCAACACACCACTAGACATAGACATAGACATGCTGGGGCTATAAGTCTACAAACACAGGAGGCCGGCAACGCCGAACCTTCATACAAAACACAACAGCTATACTGCTCGCCCCTCCTGAACCAACACACCACTAGACATAGACATAGATATGCTGGGGCTGTAAGTCTACAAACACAGGAGGCCGGCAACTCCAAACCTTCTTACAAAACACAACAGCTATACTGCTGGCCCCTCCTCAACCAACACACCACTAGACATAGACATAGACATGCTGGGGCTGTAAGTCTACAAACACAGGAGGCCGGCAACTCCGAACCTTCATACAAAACACAACAGCTATTCTGCTCGCCCCTCCTAAACCAACACACCACTAGACATAGACATAGACATGCTGGGGCTGTAAGTCTGCAAACACAGGAGGCCGGCAACTCCAAGCCTTCTTACAAAACACAACAGTTATACTGCTCGCCCCTCCTGAACCAACACAACACTAGACATAGACATAGACATGCTGGGGCTGTAAGTCTACAAACACAGGAGGCCGGCAACTCCAAACCTTCATACAAAACACAACAGCTATACTGCTGGTCCCTCCTGAACCAACACACCACAGCACTTACCAAACAAAGACATTTTGGATATAGCTATTGCGAAAGATTTGCTATTGTCACACAACTTCACGTCGGTAGAGATCTGAATTCAGATCACTACCCCGTGATAATGACGGATTCTGAAAGCCCTGTTCGCAGAGAGCTAAGGAAGGTGCTGGACTACAGACTGGCTGACTAGGAGTTATTCCGGTCCCAGCTGGGCAGCACTCCACTGTGTCGACACACCACTGGACATAGACATAGTCTGCTTGAGAGCACGTTCCAACCAAACGACCAAACAGCTGATGCAACCGTTACAGCTAAAGTAGATTTAGAAACAGCACAGCTTGTCTACTACATTAACCAAACACTGACACTACTATCACAAAGATAAAGTGGGAAATCTCAGAAACAAACTCCAGAAAAGCTCATGGGACCAAACACCATCACCAATCCTGAAAAACCTCTCGGAGAAAGCGATCACTTTTCTCTCAATCATCTACAATGCTATACTCCGGACACAGCACTTCCCGGACGCTTGGAAGGAGGCCAAGATCTTGGTCTTCCCCAAACCGACTTTAAAAACTTATTTAATAAAGCTGTACAGAGACTAGTTCTATGTGTGTGTGCGGAATAGTGCACTTTACAAAGAACAAGTTAAAACAATTATCACGTACAATAAGAAGTTTTAAGTTAAAGTTAAGAACAAGAAATATTTTTAGTCAGAAACATAAAAAAAATTCACGTGGAAGTGAAAAAGCGTCGGTGTTGGAAAAGGAACTGTCCAGTGAACTTGACGCTAATGGAAAAGTTGAAATAGGTTTATAATGGATTTATTGGCAAAACGATAATGCCACATCCTTCACTGTCTGTAAGCTGTATGTTGCATTAGAGGTCATCTGGATACCAACACATGGCTAGGAAGTAATAATTCTACATGTAAATTGAAATCAACTACCATTTAAACACTCTTTATATACGGGAATAAAGGGTTATACCAGCAAAGTTCTGATACCTCACACAAAGACAAAGATGGTAGTTTACAAGATTAGGTTTTCTAGAAGAAAAATTAATCTACAAAAAAAAGGAATTTACACAAAAATGTAACATACAATAAAACGTAATCTACAAGAAAAAGTAATCTATAGTAAAAAGCAATCTACAAGTAAGTGTTGTCTACAAGAAAAGTAATTTATAGGAACATGTGATATAAAAGTAATCACGAATGCTATTTTAGTCGAGATTTGTAAAACCGCAGGATTATGAAAAAATAGCAACGAACAAAAGAGGCGTATTTTAAAACCAAAAAATAAAAGCGACGACGCTAAACGCCCGAGCCATGGAATCACTGACCTTATAATTATCAATTATATATGAGTGGTTGAAAACAAACTGAAAAGATTACAAAATCTCTGAAAAGATGTAGATTGATAAAATTTACTGAAATACTTGTTGGTAAGATATGTATTACCACAGTAACGCGTCACAAGTACACAATACAAAAACGCTTGGCAGTAAGGCAGTTCTATGCAGTAAGGCAGTTCTCATTAGGAAATACTATTGTGCTATAAAAGTACTGTTGCTATAGTAGGGTGAGGAACACAGCGTTAGTTCCATTATTCTTTATTGATTTGTCTTAAAGCTCATACTTTACCCTCTTATTATTCGTTTACGAATTGCTAAACCTTTTTAAACTGACAAATTGTTTTCTACACACTAAACAACTATCAATACTGTGAAGTCTCAAGGTCAGTGAATTCGTCTCTTTAAATTGTGTTGCAGCCTCTAAGTGGGAACATTTTATTATCTCTATTGTAAGTGAGGCCAAGCAGGGATGTAACACTTTGCACGAAGGAATATCGGCTCAACTCAACACTTCGCTTTAAACAAGACAGAAGACGATAGAAAGAAATGTTTAGCAAAAATTTCCTGAATTTTTAAATAAATGCTTTGAGTTTCTTTAATGCGTTACTCGGTTATTGATTACGTTTTAGAAAAATCAAGACCGCTGGCGATAAATTTTAAGAAAAAATAATTTTTATTATGTGCGCTACATTTTCTGAACAAGGAGCCATTGCGTTGTTAAAATTCAGGTTGTGTCTCGACAAAATACATCCCACAACGCTAAGTCTAAAGCAAAGAACCTATCGGAGTAAATATCAAGCTAGAAACTTTTACTTTACAGTATAATAAATTTACCTTCTCCATTCACTTGTGTTCAAGGTCTTCTATTTTCCAAGCGTAAACGTTTACAGTCGCCACGCCATTTATTGATTATTTTTTGGAAAAATCAAGACCGCTAACGATAAATTGTAAGAAAACATAATGTTTAGTAAGTGCACTAAATTTTCTGAAAAAGAGCCATTGCGTTGTTAAAATTCAGGTTGAGTCTCGACAAAATACATCCCACAACACTAGGTCTAGAGCCAAAATTTACCTTCTCCATTCACTTGAGTTCAAGTGTTTCTATTTTCCAAGTGTAAACGTCACAGGCGCTTCGTAATTTTCCTTTCCATAGAAAAACTATAGACCCAGCTTGCGGCACGTGTAAACCTCTATTAGTTCATGCGTGAATCCTCATCTGAAACAAATAATTTCATTTAGGCTAAACAATGGCTTTCCTCTAAATTTAGAGGTTATGTTTACATAGTTTTCATTGTAAATACCTATAAATATAGAAACTATCTATAGTAAATGCATATATTTAATACCTATGTATAGTTATTGGGGACTACGTGATAAAATTTAAATATAAACTTCAAACAATAAAAAATAAAGTAGAATTTAATAATTTTTAAAATCTTAATTCTTTAACTAGACTAAAGTCACAACTTACTGATATTTCTCAGCAAATTATAATTTATTATCTGGTTATAAGGAAATATTGCACTCTATTTTGTGTCTTAATGCGTTTCCTTAAGGGAATTAGAGTGTGTACAATAAACTATAAGCCTGATACTATTGAATATTGATAATTTTATATTAAATATTGTAAGTTTTTAGGTTGAAAGAGGAGATTTATTAAAATCCACCTATGCAACTGAGTATTTGTTAAAAACATCTTGAAAGTTTATATATAAGTATTTCTGAAAATAGACACACACACACACACACACACACACACACACTGTTGAACGTCCTTGTCTGGAACCACACTGATCGTTAGAAAGAAGTTTGTTTGTTTCTAGGTACCAGACAAGACGTCTACTTATCTACTACTTCTCCAGTAGTTTGCATAAGCAGAGAGAGTTTGGTCAGAGAGAGATGGGTCTGTAACTGCTGGGATTAGTTTTGTCCTTTCCTTGTTTTAAAAGAGGAATTATTGTGCTTCTAACCGTGCATCGGGAAATTTGTGCTCTTTGAATATACGGTTGTATATTCGAAGGAGAGCTTGATTTGACGACGGGGGAAGATGAATAATCTTGGAGTGTACAATATAATCCAGACCTGGAGCTGAGTCTTTTGTTGATGAGAGAGCTGACTCTAGTTCGTCAAGAGAGAAATGGATATTCAAACAAGAACCTCCAGACAATCCAACAGTGAAAGTTAGGGCTTCCTGTTTACGCTTGTACACCTGGAAAGCGTCCTTGCTTGCAGAAGATGAAGAATATTTTGAGGCCGATAACTTCAGCACATTGGCAATTTCCTCACAATCCGTGGTCAAAACTCGATCCGGATACCTTAATGAAATTAATGGCATCGGAAAGAAAGTGATACGAAAGAAAGTATCGTAATTTCTTCCATGTAGATGGAGCTGTTGTTCTTGTACAAGTGCCAACGTACTGTGACCATTATTCTTGGCTACCTAAACTAAATATTCTCTGTGCTTTTGCACAGAAGATTTTATATTTTTCCAGCTTTTCACTCTTTGGATGTCTTTTCAACTTGTTCAAAGCTTTTCTTCGTACGCGAAGGATTCATAATTCCACCAAGGAACAGGTGGTCGTCGTGGTTGGGACGAGGTTTCCGGAATTACCTTTCCGGCAGCAATCAAACGTTTTTGTAAATGAATTGACAATGTCACCAACAGGAGCCAGGTCATCCACGTCCAGTGGTTCTAGATCTTGTGGAAATTGTACAAATAAAAAATTGCATAACTCTTTAGTAATTTTGTAAATTTAATTTATCTCTCTTTTCTACAAAACCACAAACTTTTAATGAAATTTATTATGAAATTTATTAATAAAAAATAATATTTATGGGCCCTGGGTACTAAACTGGCCCTGGTTCGGTCAAAATTATTATTAATTTTGTCCTATTTTTAAAGTTTCTTCTTTAATCTTAACAGTGAGTTTATTTTTCAAAACAGATTAAGTTAAGCATGAAAATAATTTATTTCAAACCCTTATTTAAAGTACATATAAATTATTTTAAACATTTCATTTATGTTGCCTGACATTTCTGCATGACCCTAAATTTTCATTATTTCCAACTGGCTTTGTATATATTGGATTTACAACTGATTTAACAACTGCCCTAATTCCTATCAAACAACTAACCATTTAATTTTTAAATTACAAGAACATAATTAGATACAAATTCTCTATAACCACATTTATTTCTAAATCAAAAGTCCTCTAGACATAATAATTATTTTATATAAACAAATTACCATCAGTTTAGTTCCCTAGAAGTAGCACAATTATATATGTTAAGGTTCCTCTTGTATTCCTGACATTTTTGTAAAAAACCCTTTATTTACTTCTTAATTTGCAACATTTTACAAATATTTTTACACGTTATAATTTATGTACTCATTTAAAACTACCTTTATTTAAGGTTGAAGTGATTATTTCAAATTTTGGCTTTATTTCTTAACGTTTGTTTACATCTGACTAGTTTAATACCGCCATCTTGGTTTTATGACGTAAACCAGTATGGCGTCGTATTTGTCTTCAGGTCTTATTCGTTCTAACAAGATGAAGCCACAAAATCACATGAAAATTTACTTCAAAAGAATTTTTTAATTCTCTATTATAACCCCAAAAAATTAACTTTTTCACTTGTTAGAAATAAAGAAGAAAGCTCTAACCTTTTATAACTCAAACAGATTTCACCATCCTTGTAAATCTTGTTACTAGTTTGGAACAGACCTCCCAGGTTGTTTTGGCCGATCTACTTTGTGGTCCGGTTGAGTCCTTCCCTCTGTATTATTTTGAGTTGGTTATCACTCTTCTGCCTCAATTCTTTCTTTAGTGTTTTACGTGTTAAATTAGAAAGTTCTTTATTTAGAAAGAATTAGAATTTTCTTGACCCGACAATTTAAAAAATTAAAATTTAAGCTTGTTAACTTGAAAATTAGTCACTGTTCTGCTTCTACATCTGAAATACAAATTTCACTCCCCTTTTTTTACCGACTTTAATACTTAGAAAACACAAAACACGTTCTGTTAAAAAGACCACATTTAGAGAGTAAAATCGCTGAAAGGGTTGGGAAACTCACATATTTGTTGGGCTACCAGGGTACCCCTACAAACGGACTCAGACCTAATGATCCTTCTATTCATTAATTTAAAAAGCTTGGTTCAAAACGACTGTCCAGGTTAACTACTCATACCAAGCTAAAACCTGCCTGCGTTGTCTTCGGCTTCCCTCTCTGGCTACCCCTCCTCTGCTGCAGAGAATTCCTCCAATCACAAAACTCTTAAGATATGGGGTGACTTATCATACGATATATTCTTGCTTGTATTTCCAATACCAATGGTCTTCTTAGCTGCATTTTCACTTCCTTTCAAGGTTTGTATTCTACTTCTCTTCCAAATTAACAAAATTGTCGCTTCTTTGGAATGGTTTTTCTTTACACATTCTAGTTTTTAGGTATTTGGATATGGCAGATATTTGTAGTTAAATCCTGTTTTTTTATAAAGTTTAAAATTTTATATTTTTAAATTTAAATAGTATATATATATATATATATATATACTTAGAATAATTTATTAGACAAAAAAAAGTCAACACGGCAATAATACAAAATGACTGAAAGTTATATTTCTTGTTACAAAAATGTCGACGTGTTCTATTGATGATTCTTTTTGCATTTTAAGGCTCTGCTTCATTTATTTTGATAGAAATTTTTGCTGTAATTTTGAAGTACTGGTTTGATGTTTTACTAGATTTTTCTGCCAGGTCAGCCCGTTTTTACTGGTTGGCTCTACTTTTATTCACTGTTGCTTCGTCCGTCTTCTTACGCAGATCCCGGGAGGAAATCTTTCTGTCAATGTTTTACATCACGTAAGAATTTATGGAAGGTTAGTCTTTGAATGATGTTAAACTTCAGTAACTTCCGTTCTGTTGTACTTAAGTTTGTTAAAATCTTCCGTTATTGTTTGCCTCTAACCCATTTTGCAAACGGCGTAGTTCCGTTCCCCGGGATGTACGTGTGCGATGCACGGACGCGGGTTGGTTACATCCCATAAATTTTGATGATAAGGCCGAAAGGGTGCCGATCCTAGGCCGGCGGCAAAGCAAGAAGAATTGCGATGACTATGATGGAAGCTAAATCAGAATAAACAAATTTATTGTAACTTCGTGTCGTTTAATTAATCTAAATTATTTATTCTTTTTATTTAACCTGAATTGTATGGAATTAAAATGCATCACACTTGATAAATTTTACGAACACGCCACTATTTCATATTTTTAGTACAAATTATTTTTATGAACAGTGATTTTTCTATAGCTACATCTACGAATTGTAACATGTGATAGTTTTGCATTCTGTATCTTAAATAAAAATAAGGTACTGGGCATTGCTTTGTGACTTTATGTAAACATCGGACTTAGCAGCGTGTAGTGCACAAATTTATGTTGCAAAGAACGATAAATTTCCTCTTCAAATACGAAAAGCAAACCATATAATGTGCAAGGCTAGAGCTAGCTTTACTCCCTTAGGACACCTTTAGGCCACAACCCTAACCGACACGTTGTAACGTATGTACCAGAACTTCCTAAGGAAATAATTAGGAAACGTTTTCAGTGTATAAATGTATTGATAAAGTAAAGCTTACCCAAGAAAACTTTTCTCTTTATTCGGCGCAAGACTCCAGACTTCGTCGGATGCCGGTAATTTATTAGATTTTATTGTTATTATTAATTTTACTGAGAGGATTCAATAAATCATTGAAATAACTGAAATTAGTTTTGCCTGTGACTGTACCCTCAGTGGAAACTAACACGTTCCTGAACTTCAAGAATAGACACTTCTTGAGGAAATCCCCAAATATTGTCAGTAATGGGGAATGTTTTGTGATTTGTGAAATCCCCACAAATTGAAGTAATGTTTTATGACGTTATGAAAACATCGGACTTAGAAACCTATCATCCACAAATTTGATGCTGCGAAGAACGATATATTTCCTCTAAAAGTGGGAAAATTAAACCGTATAAATTTAAACATCAGCCCCATTTATTCACGAAATACAACGGGTAAAATTCACTTTCGCCGTCCACCAATGCTATAACTAACATTTTACTTAGCATAAAATAATTTACAAAATATTATATATTGATTTAAAAATCAAAACAGAAAGTAATTTGTAACTGACCAACATACAATTTAATGTATTGTTTTATTTTAATAAGTAATTTTGTTCGTTGCTCACCTGAAATGACCCTGTTCTTCAAGAGATTTAGAAAAGGTTGTGTCGAAAGGGGTAATTTCGAAGATTGGTCGAGACAAAGAACATGTAAGCGGGTAGACATTCATTTCAGCATTCTGTGAATAGAAAATAAGTATTAAAAATAAATTTAATTGCGGATCAACAGCTTTTTAATGAACATGTAGCGGTTTTAAATGCTCTTATTGAAGTTTTTTTTTTAATGTATGGAAAAAGCTAAACCTTTTTTAGTCATTGTGATTAAGCTGTAACAAGTAATTGTCATCAGGAGCGTAGCCAGGGGCAAGTCCCCCCCAAACCTAATAATATTAGCAAACAACATTAACCTATAAAACAGCGCAAGTTTTTAGCAAAACAGTTTCCCGATGACCCAACAATTCTGTAATTTTAGGTGCCAAAATATCATTATATTTAATTTCTAGATATAAAGATATTCAAAATTTCCTCAGCGGAGCTCCGCCACCTGACCCTTCTGGTTGTGTCCCCCTCCAAAACAACGCCCTGGCCACGCTCCTGATTGTCATCCTGAAATGTTCCAAGAAACAGCATCTCCATTTCCTTACACTTTACAACACTCTTCTCGCGTACGATAAAAATATAACACTATCATCACATGTTCATGATAATGCCAAACGCCACTCAAGTTCTTACAATGGTTGCAAATTGTCTCGCGCTGTAAAAGTACGCTATGCTCTGATCAGCTGTTGCCATCATCGCGGAGTGTTTCAGGGAGAGAACGTTATAACTACGAATACAATAAAACTCCCGCTTATCCGACATAATGGGGGCGGAACCTTTTCGGATGAGCCATACTAAGTATCCTAAAGTATATTTCTTCAAGTAAAACCACATAATACCTTTTCTACTGTAAAATATCACAGTAGTTCCATTTTCTAACAAAACAACCTCCCGCTTCTCCCCCCACGTTTACCGTGTAGGCGTAAAAATCACGGAACAGCCCTATTTGGCCTATTTAACCCGGGTTTCGGTTAAGGGAAGTTCGGATAAGACGATCCTGTACTGACGAACACCAACACAGTCAATAGTTATTTCTTCAGTGAGTTAAGATGACAAAGCCATCGTCAATGAGTATACCTAATATAACATGTAAACTTCAAGAATAAGGTTAAAATTATAACTATTTACTAACACTATATTTACACCGGTTTAGACAGATTAGTTATAGCTTAGACTATTCACTGAACTAATTAGTTTAGATGAATTCATCAGAGATACTCGTCCATGATGAAGACTGTCTTTTTATTAAAAATACTTTTTTATTCAACCATTGAAATAATGTTTTTCAACCCGTAGTGGATGGCAATTGATGTTAACACAGTTTTTTCAAATATTTATTTATTAATTAAATTTGTAAAAGTTGATGTCTTGGACGTGTTTAAACTGAATGACTACGTGTTTGAAATCCAGCACTTAGGCATTGAGGTAACATTCCCTTAGCTAGAAATTCAATACATAGGATGTATATGCAATTATAAGAGAAAGGTTCCTTGCAATAATGAAGCATTACAAGAGGTGGATAGAATGATAAGTTATAGACCACCATCAGTTTCATAAATTACAAACTAAATAAAAAGAAAGCAAATAAACCGTAACAAACAAAAATTATAGTCCATCACCATATACCGTATAGAGAAGGAAATGAAAAATTGCAAGGAAATTCGATATCTATTTTAGCACTTTATATTGTAATTCTGATATATCTATCTATCTATCTATCTAACTATATATATATATATATATATATATATATATATATATATATATATATATATATATATATATATATATATATATATACAGTATATATAAATAAATTTATAATTGTAATTATAAATTAAAAAATCACTAAATTGAAATGTTTCTTTGTTAACCTCAGTAGGAATTACTTTACAATTTTTTTTTCTATATTGTGTTTAATATTGAGATCCTACTGTGCTAAGATTATATCTATGTGGGTGGCATTGGCAATATCCCACAGGTTGTAATTGCGTCACAGATAAGTCGCAAGAGTACATCCTAAACAACTAGGAGTTACTAAAGGCAATAAGACTCAAGGCTAGTCTATAAACGTATACGGCAAGATATAGAGTCTCCGGCCTGGTATGCCCCCATACAAGCTGAAAGAGCTTACTGGGTTCATAAACTTATTTAGTTTAAAGTAAAATTATTACTCACCTCCACCAGACGTCGTTCCAAACCACGAAGCCGAAATGTCGCTTCTGAAAAAATACAATATAATTTGTAAACATTTAGCGTAGTGAAAATGATAAATAGATAAGATTAGATAGATATTCAGAAACATAGATGGTAACTAAGTAGATAAATGGATATTTAGATCTGTAAATAAAAATAAAATTATTTACATTACCCTTTCCTATGCAAAATCTATTGGAAGTTGTATAGAAATGCTTACATGAGTATTGTAGCTTACTTAGGATGTAGGCTACTACAGGATATTTGACTCTAAGGGAAACAAATTAATATACAGCTAATTGTTTTTTTAATATAACAGATTTACTTCCAGTTTGAGTTCAGGTAGCTATACATAAATTAAGTTGTCCAGCTCTAATTTGTCGATATGCATCAAAACTCCTATAATTATCCTTTCTACTAATAAAATCTTATAAAATTGCACTTAATTATCTTAAGGCTTGTATAGGTTCCTGCACTTGGTTTGATAAAGTTTATATTTGAAATTATTTTTCAAAGAAATTAATGAAACGTTTATAAAACCTAATAATTTTTATTTTAAAGAGTTGGGTTTGAATTTGAGATAAATTAATAGTTTTAGTTGATAACGAATTATCTCCAGCATGGTTTCTTGTTTAACTTCGCTAGATCGCCCAACCACATACTAATATTTCTCTTATTTTACTTCATTCTCTTATTCTCGAATTGCTTCTATACAGTACGTAAACTTTATTTCCCCCCACTAATGTCTATTACTACTTTCATTTAGCGAGTTTACTTCTTTTCATTTTAATTTAGAACTTGTTCCAAACCCTGCCGCCCCCTCCCTCCCCCCGAGTCCTGGGGTTTGACTAACTCGTGTTTCCTTTGGATAGTATCCATACGGGTTTCATCCTCTTCAAATTTTATATATATTATATATATATATATATATATATATATATATATATATATATATATGTATATATATATATATATATGTATATATATATATATATATATATATATATATATATATATATATATATATATGGAGCGAGAAAGAAAGAGAGACAGACAGACGGACAGAGAGGGAGAGAGAGAGAGAGAGAGAAAGGGGGTATAATTTAGAAATTGTTGCAGACTTGAACACTTGCATTTGTGCGCGACCAGATATAAGCTTTAAATAAAGCAACTAAGAATAGAATTTACATTTTATATAAGAAGAAAGGAACAAATAAAAAGTCACTTACAAAACGACTGAGTCCTGTAGAACGCAGGGACTTCAATCTTTAGTGGAAATAGTGCGGAATCACTTGTAGATAATATTGCAGCTTTTTTATAAACTATTTCCGCTTCCTCTTCTTCATCGTCTTCAGGAATCACCTCGAGAATAGGAACAAACTTTATTCTCGGGTATGCGCTTGACAAATAGCTGAGCATGTCCTCATCGAAAACTACTGTAAAGGTAGAAATTTGAATAAATCTTGTCAAATAATACGATATTTATAAACAATATAAATACGATAATAAACTGTCAGGTAAAATTAAAGCCTGCAGACATGCATATTGTGATATATATAATTATTAGGTACTATGTTGATGAATTTAAAAAAATATTATTTTATTCTACATCATAGCTAATGTTTTTATTTTTCTTAAAGTCTAGTTCGTAGAGCGTAGAATTATATACAGGCAAACATACAGGTCGAATTTTATAAGCTGGTATTTGGCTCTTAAAATAAATTTAATAGTATAAATTAAATTTGAATTTTGTAGTCCATTACGTTCAGTGAATCTTATTAATCACTTAAACAATAGTTTATGACTATCCGGACTACCCGAACAGACACACAAAAACACAAAGTACAAACATATTAAACGAACAAACACAATACAAATCACACACACTCTTTGATACTATCGAAAACCTACCTTTAAAACCGCCACCGCATGACCCGACCTCTCCAAGCAGAAGACACGGATGAAGAGCGGTACATAGCGATCGAAAACGTTCTGCCTCAGTAAGATTTAACACATTTACTAAATTTAAAGTTCGGAAGGTTATAAACTGTTGTTTAAATTAATGAAAAACATACAGAACTCAGGGAACGTTTTGATAGTTCGTTTCTACTCATTTTAAATGTCCAGTTATTTACACTTATCATAAAGAAATGCTCGAACCAACTGAATACTTCAAACGACCACAGTGTAGGTTTGCTGTAGTGTTAGGGGCGCAAGTTTAAACCTTGGGAAAGGCTCTTATTCAAGGCATGAGTGTGCTAATGGTTTAAATCTAATATTTTAATTAACATATTATTTATACAGTTACTTTAATACTTTGACTATAGTTTCATTAAACTTCATGTATTTTCTCCTAGAAATATATTACGGTAGTAGTAGAATTAAAGGCTGAGACTTACAAGAACCACTAAATGAAAATTCTAAATCTGCCAGCCGTAATATGATGCTATAATATTTGAATATTCAAAAGAACACACATGGGATGAGGATCCCAATATTTAGCTTAAACCCAGCAAATATTGGAAACTGAACATATAAGCCTGAGTTTGGAAAAAGCCATAAAACTATTTAACTAAATTAGTGGATTTTAATAAAACTACTAAATTACTTTATTTCCAGGTAAAGTTAAAACAACCTAATAGTAATTACCTCCCCTTTCCTTCCTCTTCTTTGCAGCAAAGCAGCACGTGACTGGAACAAGACAAGACATTCTTTTATTAAAGCTAGAGTTTTACTAGTTATACAATATCGGTTGTGCCATTCTTAACACTCACATAGACACAAATTATTATTTTTTTTAACAAGGCATTACGAAGTATCAAGATATCAAACGAAATTATATTGAAATATAACTGTAAAAATTAAATATAACTGATATGTGGTAATTTTAAAAGAAAAACTCTTATCATACAGAAGATCCATTTTAAATTCTCCAAATTTCTGACAGCTTTTAAATCCAAAAGTATATTGCTTGTATATAAGACATAAAGCAATGGAGGAACCATATAATGAGGGGCAGAGTACTATCTCAGACATTATGTATTTTAGAACTAAAAAATAATAACAAAATTAATAACAATTCTTTCTCCAACATTCACCAGTTTTAAACTCCCCTTATATAGAGAATAAGCAACCTATTTAGGCATTTATTGAATTTGGGGGTCCTTGTCAATGTAGTGACCGATGCCCTCAGTGGGTCCTTGAAAAAAATTTGTTTGTAACCACTGGCCAATGTGTATGAGAGAGAGGGGTTAGCCTATATATATGAGAGAGAGAGAAAGGGGGGAGAGAATAAGGGGGGAGAATAATGGGTTCCACTAACAGTGCTTTAACATTAACAATTAATATACATAGACCTAAATATACGTCGCCATTTGTAAATCAAATATAATGAATAGATGCATATACTTTAGCTAATAGAAATAAATACACGACCAATAAATAAACTAATTCTAGAGTACACTGATGGGACATTTATATAGTTTTATTAGATATTTATGTAATAAGTTATTTTATCTGATAGAACAATATGTACCTTTTTGGTAATAAGTTGGAAACGTCTAAATGTAACATTTAACCAAAGGAAAGGTTTTTTCTATATTTACCTACAACAAAAAACTGTTCAAGTACAATAGCTTCCAGTTAGGCTATTTTCAGCCCGGTTAAATGTCGACGTCATACACACACACACACATAAATATATATATATATATATCTAAAGGGCACGAATATATAGTGATATAAGCAAAATTAGTTTAAATAAATTGATTAAAACATACAAAGTCTCCAAAAGTTTTTAAGCTTCATATTTTTTCTTTCAAACTAAGAAAAAATTATTCAAAATGTCCTTTGGAAACCATGGTAATGTAAATTCAGTGTTTGTTTAATTGTGTTACGTTTTAATTAACTACTGTAATATAAATATTTTTGTCCTTTTTTATTTACATATTTTGTTATTATTGAATTTTGATAGGGTAGAAAACTTTTGAAGAACGTAGCGCATTCCCAATGTACGTTTTAATATTCAAAAATAAACCACTACAGACCTGGTTCTAACGGAGAATCTCATCAATTGGAGTGAGGCATAGGGCTTACGTTCCCCTCAAATCCCTCGGGAGCTCCTCATATTCAAGTGATTCTGGTTCTACCCGGCATCATCCAATATATAACCGCAATGACTGATGGTCATCTGCATTATAAATGCTAACAACCGCTCTGCCCCTGGATGGTCCCACGTTTGCATGGATGCATAGGCTTTAGGTTCTCTGAAATCAATCGGGAGCTCCAACTAAAATGTATATATTAAATATAACCAATATGAGGTATTTTTAAAAGAATAAATCCTATCATGTAGAAAATCCATTGTCCATCCTCCGAATTTCAGATAGTATTAAATCGAAAAGTAGAGTGTTTGAATATAAAACATAAAGCAATGGAAGAACCATAAAGTGGAGGACAGAGTATTATCTCTGAAATCATGTATTTTAGGACTAAAAAATAAACAAAATTACCAGTTTTAAACTTGCACTATATAGAGAATAAGTAACCAACCTATTTAAGCAATTACTTTTGAAATTACGCTTTTATATTCGCCCTTCAAGTGAGTGACAAGAGAATCTGCGAAACCAAAGTGATTAAGATTCAGGATGGTGCGTATTAGTGAAATTACGATTTCTATCTGTAATTAGGTTTCTCTATTCTCACACCTAAAGAAGTATAAGAGCTGTCAGAAGCAAAAAGCTTTAAAACTGACATTAGCAAGAAAAATACTAACTACTAAACGGATATCAATAAACCCCCTCCCAATTACCATTTGTAAATATAATAAAGTGAACTAGATAAAGAGAACCGATTCAAATACTTTGACCAATGGTAAAAAGATACACATCAACTAATTCTAAAGTAATTTACTGTGGCACTTATTTAGTAGTATTAATTTAATATTGCCATGCTGTTTTATATATAATAATATGTACAATATGTACATTTCTATCAAGAAGGTAGAAACCTTGGAAACGTACCGTTTAACCAAAGCTTAGGCCTACATAAAGTAGATATGCGGACCTTCGGGCGAGTAAATGTCGACATCAAGTATACCTATTAGTTTTTAGGCCTAACCTGACTTACCCTAATCGTTTATTTGTGACTGCCGTCATATATCGTCTAGGTGTCTGGAATGTATTTTGTTATAACTAAAATACTGATAATTAATTTGATTAAACTTACTAAAACTCCAAATGATTTTATGCTTCATAACTTTGCTTTTAGTCTATGACTCAATATGTCTTCAGTAAACCATGGTAATGTATATGTAGTGTATGCCTTATTTTTTTACGTTTTTTTATTGGGTACAGTGATATAAATATTTGTGTAATTTTAATAATTACATAATAATTTAGTTATTACGGAAAGATTTTGAAATGTCATGCTAGGTCGGAAACCTCGGGAAAACGTAGCGCTCTGCCAATGTCCGGCTTGAAACTCAAAATAAGTTACAACCGAAAGCTCTCGTTCTGTAGCAGTCTCATACCAATCAGAGTGAGCGTCGGCCCTTTTGATGCCCTCTTATCCCACGGGAGATGCCAGATATTTCTGTAAACCCGGTTCTGCCAAGCAGAACAATGCACTGTCTCTTGAAGTCAACTACATTAGAAATACTGGCTAACAACTACCCTGACATCGAATGGACCAAAATTTACAAGGACGGATCTACCCCGGTAGAGACACGTGGTGCTGGATTCTATAGAACCTTCATCGAAGCCTTGTTTCCAGAAGGTTTACCACTTTAAAGGCGACGTTTCAGCAATTTGTTATGCCTCAGAGAGGTTATCAACTAGCATCGATACAAGTAAATTGGTCTTTCTTTCTACTTCAGAGTTGCGGGCTATTTCTATTACCTCAAAAAAGGCGATGCCGTCGCAAGATGCAAGGAAACCATATTCCAACTTTTACGCAGAAAAGAGATTGTTTTATAATAGATTAAGCAGACAAACATGCTTAACCTGGCTATAAACGTTTTCAAGGAAGTCTCCGTTTACGTTAACCAGATTCATTCAGCTCTATAAACGGTCCCAACATCGATTGGTCTTAGCAGATTCCTCCACCTGTCCTCTCTGTATATACGATAAAATTACGGGTAACCATCTGGCCATCTCCAGTCCTTGTATCCCTTCAATACAATGATAAACCCCTCACAGCAATGTCCCTGTTTCAGTTGCCTGACGCAGAGCTCCACATGCTCTTCACGTATTCCAACAAATCAAACTAAATATTTGTCTTCCTGTGCACATTTATTTATTTATTTACAACAAAATTTCCACTTCGTTTATTTTATTTTTATTAAATTGGAAGTCTTGTTAAATTATATTTTGCTGTTATACTACCAACATCGCACATCAGACAATATGGCACAAATATTTTGCTTTTAAGAGAGCCATCTTCGTCCCATTGATGAAGATAAACTTAAACACGGATATTATTGTGTGTGAAACAGAGAGAGAGAGTGAGAGGAAGAGAGAAAGACAGCATAGCAGAAAGAAGCATTGAAGGGAAAGAGACGAAAATACAGAGTAAAAAGAGGAGAGAAGGCGAGGGATTTAGGAGAGAGAAAGAAACAGTAAAGTGTGGAAAAAGAGGAAAGAAGAATAGGAAGAAACTGGAAACAAGAACAAAGACTGTTTCATAGTAATGAAATGTGTTTTTCTTTTCCAGAAACACTCTTTCCAGAATACAAGGCAAAATAAGTATTTGTAGAAACGTGTATAAAGAGACCTACAAGAAAGAAATATTTGTCGAGAGTATGTAGTGAGAAGAATACTTGGAGAAAGGAAGATGATAAATGCTTCAAAATAATTGAAAACTGGATTAATTAAAAAATGGATAAAAGGGACACAAGGTGAAATAGACCAAGTGCTTCGATACAAAGGCTTTTGCTAATAGATGATAAATAGCTTATATGTCTTCAATTGTTGTGAAGTAGGAGGCAATTGTGAGGGAGGGAAACGGGGTTCTACATGGGAAGGGGCATAGCCCAAGTGCATCGATACAATGGCTTTTGCTAATAGATGATAAATAGCTTATATGTCTTCAATTGTTGTGAAGTAGGAGGCAATTGTGAGGGAGGGAAACGGGGTTCTACATGGGAAGGGGCATATCCCAAGTGCATCGATACAAAGGCTTTGGCTAATAGATGATAAATAGCTTATATGTCTTCAATTGTTGTGAAATAGGAGGCAATTGTGAGGGAGGGAAACGGGGTTCTACATGGAAAGGAGCATAGCCCAAGTGCATCGATACAAAGGCTTTTGCTAATGGATGATAAATAGCTTATATGTCTTCAATTGTTGTCAAGTAGGAGGCAATTGTGAGGGAGGGAAACGGGGTTCTACATGGGAAGGGGCATAGCCCAAGTGTGTCGATACAAAGGCTTTGGCTAATGGATGATAATAGCTTATATGTCTTCAATTGTTGTGAAGTAGGAGGCAATTGGAGGGAGGGAAATGGGGTTCTACATGGGAAGGGGCATAGCCCAAGTTCATCGATACAAAGGCTTTGGCTAAGGATGATAAATAGCTTATATGTCTTCAATTGTTGTGAAGTAGGAGGCAATTGTGAGGGAGGGAAATGGGGTTCTACATGGGAAGGGGCATAGCCCAAGTGCATCGATACAAAGGCTTTGGCTAATGGATGATAAAAAGCTTATATGTCTTCAATTGTTGTGAAGTAGGAGACAATTGTGAGGGAGGGAAACGGGGTTCTTCATGGAAAGGGGCATAGCCCAAGTTCATCGATACAAAGGCTTTGGCTAATGGATGATAAATAGCTTATATGTCTTCAATTGTTGTGAAGTAGGAGGCAATTGTGAGGGAGGGAAACGGGGTTCTTCATGGAAAAGGGCATAGAACACGTGCATCAATACAGAGGCTTTGGCTAATGGATGATAAATAGCTTATATGTCTTCAATTGTTGTGAAGTAGGAGACAATTGTGAGGGAGGTAAACGGGGTTCTACATGGGAAGGGGCATAGCCCAAGTTCATCGATACAAAGGCTTTGGCTAATGGATGATAAATAGCTTATATGTCTTCAATTGTTGTGAAGTAGGAGGCAATTGTGAGGGAGGGAAACGGGGTTCTTCATGGAAAAGGGCATAGAACAAGTGCATCGATACAGAGGCTTTGGCTAATGGATGATAAATGGCTTATATGTCTTCAATTGTTGTGAAGTAGGAGACAATTGTGAGGGAGGTAAACGGGGTTCTACATGGGAAGGGGCATAGCCCAAGTTCATCCATACAAAGGCTTTGGCTAATGGATGATAAATAGCTTATATGTCTTCAATTGTTGTGAAGTAGGAGGCAATTGTGAGGGAGGGAAACGGGGTTCTTCATGGAAAAGGGCATAGAACAAGTGCATCGATACAGAGGCTTTGGCTAATGGATGATAAATGGCTTATATGTCTTCAATTGTTGTGAAGTAGGAGGCAATTGTGAGGGAGGGAAACGGGGTTCTTCATGGAAAGGGGCATAGAACAAGTGCATCGATACAGAGGCTTTGGCTAATGGATGATAAATAGCTTATATGTCTTCAATTGTTGTGAAGTAGGAGACAATTGTGAGGGAGGTAAACGGGGTTCTACATGGGAAGGAGCATAGCCCAAGTTCATCGATACAAAGGCTTTGGCTAATGGATGATAAATAGCTTATATGTCTTCAATTGTTGTGAAGTAGGAGGCAATTGTGAGGGAGGGAAACGGGGTTCTTCATGGAAAGGGGCATAGAACAAGTGCATCGATACAGAGGCTTTGGCTAATGGATGATAAATAGCTTATATGTCTTCAATTGTTGTGAAGTAGGAGGCAATTGTGAGGGAGGGAAACGGGGTTCTTCATGGAAAGGGGCATAGCCCAAGTGCATCGATACAAAGGCTTTGGCTAATGGATGATAAAAAGCTTATATGTCTTCAATTGTTGTGAAGTAGGAGACAATTGTGAGGGAGGGAAACGGGGTTCTTCATGGAAAGGGGCATAGAACAAGTGCATCGATACAGAGGCTTTGGCTAATGGATGATAAATGGCTTAAAATGTGGGTACTGTTAGCCAACGAAAAGCTTTGAATTGTAAATTTAATTATAATTCATGTATTTGTATTTTGACTTAGTTCTTTATTAATACACAAGAATACATATTGCAATATATATATTGGTTTATATATGTATATTGACTTTTGTTCTTTATAAATATATATATATATATATATATACTGGCCCACAGCTCTTACCTTAGTATGAGCATAGTTTCTTAACGGTGTGGTGTTGCTTACGAGTTTTGTGAATATTGGAAAATGGGGGTACCAACAACAAACCCACCCCTTATGCAGAAACATTTCTCGACCATATTGTAAAGGAAAATGAACAAAAAAAAGACAGAAGAAAATAACCAATCTATAGACTTGCATCACTCTAATTGTAATGCAAAATACAAGATAGAAAAATCATTTCTAGGCTTTTAAAAAGTGATATCAACAGTTTTTGAGATGAACGACTTTTATCTTGGGCCACACTCTTTGCCAAAAAGTGTGGACAACCTTTTTTGATAATTATGAAGAAACCAAATACGTGGAAGCACGCTATGGGTGCCTACCCCAGTGGTTCCCAACTGGAACTAACCCCTAAGGTTCCGCGGGCAATGTCTTAGGGGTCAGTGAGATGTCACTGATATTAAAATATTTATATTTAACACATTCACTGCGGACGTATCCGACCGTTGGATTTATCGAGAGCCTTTGGTATCCAAGAGACTGCCTGAAGTGTTGCATAAAACTCTCAATGAGGTAGTTAAACGTATTAACTACATTACAGCTGTGTAGTCTAGATTGTTTTCTTTGTTATTGGGCAGTGAGAATGCTCCGCATCTTATCCATACCGAAGTAAGGTGGCTGTCTCGAGGTGGTACTGAAAAGGCTGAGGTCAGAATCTTCCTTCTTGATACCAAGTATTGAGATTTACTTAGACATTTCTTGGCTTTGTGTGACTGCTTACTTAGCTGTGTTTGAACATTTGAAGTTTTGTATTCTATGCTTACAAGGTAATAATATAGATACGATCAAAGTTGAATACAAGGTCGGTTCCATGGCTTAAAAATGTCTGTTGTGGGCAACAAAGGTTGATAAATGTTCTCTTACAAATATTTCCACTATTAAAGTTTTTGGAGCCTTCTGATGAAAACTTAATAAACCAAATAAAGCAAAGCATAACTGACCACCTTTAAAGTTTAGCAACCTCTTTCAGGGAATACTTTCCTGGACCAGATCCTAATGAGAGTTGGATTAGAACTCCGTTCTGCTTTCTCTGGAATATAAAAGATTCATAGTCCTCCAGAAGAGGAAAAAGATCGACTTGAACTGACCGATAGTGGTCCACTAAAAAGATCATTGTTGAATTTTCGTTGCCAGTACAAAAAGACTACAAAACACTTAGCAATAAGGTAATGAAGGTAATACTACATTTTCCAACTACCTACAGATGTGAACTTGCATCCTCAACTATGTACTTCATGAAAAATAAATATAGGAATCGGCCTGATATGCAGTATGACGTCAGAGTAAAAGTGTGAAGTATGGAGCCTAACATTTCTGAAATCATGAACTCAAAGGACAGATTCAACTCATCTCACGGAAATTATTGTTAACATATGATTTGTTGCAATTATAACAGACTTTTGATTTTTGTGTTTACTTCATTAACTCCTTACTCCAAGCAAAATATTAATATAAATAGGTTCAATAAATTTCGCCTGGACCTACGAACTTTAACATGTGTTAGTTTTATATTTTGTATCTTAAATAAAATAAAACTTCTTGAATGTACTTGTGATAAACTTGTGGAAGCATCAAATTTACTTTTCGTATATAAGAACAGATTCCGCCTTAAAGTAAGTGGGTAGGCAAACCATAAATTACTTACTAATAACTAATATAACTCAAATTATTATGCGTGTATTCTACAATTTAAGTTTGAGAATTTGAGGGGCCTTTGTCAATGTAGCGACCGATGGGTCCTTGAAAACAGTTTGTTTGTAACCACTGGCCTACACCCCTACGTTTACATTATAGAAAAGTAATATAAGGTACTGTAATGCTGAGAGTCAGGTTTTCTAGTGATATCTTTTGTATTTGTTCAGTTATAGCAACCATTTCTTTACATTCCAAATGACCTATTATCTTCGTGTACTTATATGTGTGTGTATATATATATATATATATATATATATATATATATATATATATATATATATATATATATGTATATATATATATATATATATATATATATATATATATATATATATATATATATATATATATATATATATGAGAGAGAGAGAATAATGGTTTCCACTAAAAATGTATTTAACATAAACAATTATTTCCAACTTACAAAAAATATGAAGCCCTTTTAAAAAATCGTTTGATATAATAAATTACAAAAAAGACATCGTTTTGTAGAAAATTTCTGTTGCTATGTACAATTACCAAATTCTATTGAAAATAAGATTTATAAAAACAATACCGCCAATAACTACGGGCTAAGTAGTTTTTCACAGTTGTGCATAATACAAATAAAATCAGCAAACTTGCACATTCAGGATACAGCCCTTAGGGAGGGCACCGTTCTCTTTACACGTATATTTGGAGGGTTCTGGGGTGTCATAATTCTTAATTATTGTAGTGTTTTGAAATTATTCGCAGTATTTTGGTTTAACTAGAATGTCTAAATGCCGCAATAGTTTGTATTGAATAACAGTTAAACGCGTAGGTTCAAACCTTATGAAAATGTATCCTAAAAATCACTTCCACTGAATATGGTTATAAATAGAGGAAGGAAGCAGTGTAAAGTTATATAAAAGTAAAGAGGCAAATTTCAACATACCTTAAAGCCTTGTCCACTCATCCCATTGAGTCCTGAGGGAAGATGGTGTGTTACTCAAGTTGAAGTGTCCATCCCCACTATCTGCCGGGCTCTTGGGCTGGGTCTGTAAAATGTAACAGTTACCTTATAATATACATCATCATGTCACCGTCTCTGGCATGCGGGAAGTTATATAGTTAGTAGCATGGCTTAGGTCTTCATGTTTACCTTGTTATATGTGAAACTTAGAATTATTTAGTAATTTTTATTGTCAGGCTTAAGAAAAGGTTTGTTAAAATGTGAGGTTATTTTGCTTTTGTTTTCTCCAATTCCTTCTATTAGTTTGCACACTCCTTGTATATATCTTGCTAAAATTTTCAATCTTTAAAGAGTTTGTATTCATTCACTCAAAATTATTTTTAAAATTTCGCAACTATGGTTCGTTAAATGTAAAACAAGAAGAAGAGGAAATTCAGGAAATATTAGAAAATTAGCAAGTATTATCCTTACACCGACCATTGAGTGTTTCAGGACGTTTCAATGTGCATTACAATAATTATTAAATCGTTTAAGATTTAAAAGCGTACAAACACATGCATATCTTTAAGTGGGTCGGCAGTGGATCACAATCAATAATATTCATTGAGATAACAAACTCTTAGACGAGCTTGGGGCGAATTGCATTGCAAGATAACGATTGCAAACTTCCATATACTACTTCCACGATACTAAAATGCACAGAGTGATAATTTGAAGAAAACTCTCTCTTAGTACCACATTTTCAAACGAACTAAAATGTATAAAATAATTTGGAATGTGTGGGAGTGTAAAGAGTAAGTTTTTAATGTCCAGATGAACATTCAATGGGGAAACGTGGTTCCTATCCTATAGGTAATAGTATAAGGAATCGGTCAGTAAATACGACCCACGTTTTCTTTAATGAATGTTTCATATAGACATTACAAATTTACACTCCCAGAAATTTCAAATCATTTAAAAATTTTTACTTCGTTTAAAAACAAGGAGCTAAGAAAGTTTTTCTCTTTAAACACAAAAGACATGAAAAATGTAAGATTATATGATTATAAGCGACGCAACAAAATTGACTCAATCGTTGAAATTATTTCAAAACAAGTTTTAAAATAAGCATAATGTCTAGGGCCATGTGCTGTGGGACACTATCCAAGTTATTTGTTCCAAAATCGAAAAAATAAATCATTATGTAGTAGCTTGAAAAAAAAATGTGGACTTCTCTGGAATCGAAACAGGGAGGCAATAATTTAGTGGTAAACATCGGTGATAACTGCAAAAGTACAGTTTCGTTTTAAATATAAACGCAATAATCAGTCACAAAGATTGAGGTATGTAGCGCGGAAAAATTTGGAATGTTTTCAACCTAACGAAGTCATCCTTACACAGACGCCACGCTTAGAGACATACATATCGCTCCTCTTCCGTACATATCCGCCCATTACAGGGGGACAAGGGTTGTTAACAAAAACCTAATAAAATGCTCTGTAAATGTCCGTTTCTAAGCAACAATTTTACATTTTGGTTTCACTATTTTAAATCACTACTATTTTTTTTCAATTAATTGATTTTAAATTAGTGTAATTCATTACCTCATGCTGGCGACGGGCAGTCATTGTTATTAGCTGGAAATTTTAAGAAATTACTTGAAATAATTCAATTTTTATCTGTTGACAACTGCAGTGCCTATATTTAAAGAAGAAATCAAAATTTGGTAAAATTGGGTTTGGCAGTATATAATACTACTATAATACAGTTAATACAGAAAATGTAAGAATAAATGGTTATAAGAGAAGCAATGATAATGGCCAATTGTTGAATTTTAGAACAAAAAAAAGTTTCGCTATAAATACAATTTCTAAACCATGTGCCGTATTGTAGAACACTAAGTTTTAGTTAAAAGTCGAAAAAGTATAACATTTTTATGCGGTTAAAAGAACATTTATACGTGTCTGGAATCGAAACAGGAACGCTCTTGGATAATTGTGGCAATAATTACAAAAAGTACGGTTTTCGTTATAAATGAAGCAAAATAATTTTACAAAAAGACTGAGCTTTATAGTGCGGATAAATGTGGAAAATTCCACTTCTTCCGTACATGTCCGCCAGTTACAGGAAGACAACGAGTGTGAACAAAATCCTAATAATATGTTCTTCAAAAAGTCCGTTTCTAAGCAACAATTATAAATTTAAGTTTTGTTTTTAGTAGTTCATTGAATCACTAACAGACTGCGTTTCCGTATAATATCGAGCAAAATTAAGTATTGAAAAACCTAATATGTAACATATCAAAATAAATATTCTTTGAGCTTAGCTTGTAAGGTTACGTTAAATATAAATAGAAAATACACAAAACTCCCAAATTAATCTTTATTTCTCATACGCGTTTCAATGACCAAGACATCATCATCAGTGAGTGTTACTATTACAAACTCTAACTTATAACTCACGTTGTTATATGTTATTTGTAACATATCAATAGACATGAATATAGTTTAAGTTTTACATACGTAACCAAAGATTACAACTGAAAGTACAACATAAAATCGGATTGAAATTTATAAAAAAACGCCATCAGATCTAAGACGTAAAAATAGGATTTGTAATGTAAGATAGTTACAATGCAAATAGTAAGGAGTTAATACTTTTACAAAGCAAAGAATGTAAAACAGTTACAGAGATACTCACGCGTATCGAGTAAGTTGGGTAGATAAATACTCCTAAGTAATCTTTCATCCATTCCCACACACCAGGATATTCCTTTGTTTATTACTAAATGTGTAGTTTTATTATAACACATTTGCTATAACGGATATCCAGTTACACCCAAGCAAACTTGTATCATGGCCTTATTACAGATACGCCTATCTCTAGGGCTCGTACATCCTGATTTTTGCATCCGTTTATCCCTGCTCTTGTCCCCCCACTCCAGCTACATATTACCTCAAGGTCGATTGTTTCAGGTTATTGTAAATATTTGTAAAAGTATTTTACGTTCGTTAGTTCAATGCCACCAATTAAACTCTTTTTTCGACCGTAGCATATCGACGTTGGGGAAGGTAAATGTGTAAATGCACAAGTAAACTAACCTTACGGACATAAAAACACACACAAAGAAACCATATTCAAGCGACGTTGTTTTATAAATTAATAAAAGACTCGTTTCAAGCGTAGCCAGTTGTCTATTTTCTGGGTAATCACAAGTAAACCACGGGCTTTAAACATCCCTGCACCTAAATTGCATATTTAGCGCCGTCTAATCTCGTATTGCCAGACAACTTATAAAATTTATTTGGAACATTATATCATACTTCATCACTTCACCTCTCATCTACCATTGCATTGCGATCTCGTGAAATTAAACGCTTAAACGCACATGAACAAACGCGCGTGTTTGTGTTTGTGTATGTTCGTGCGTGTGTGTGTAGGCGCGCTCGCGTTACTAAAACGTCAAGCATTGTGCAGTGTATTCACTGATAATGAGAATAACCCGAAACATCGAGACGCGTACCACAATAATTATGAGTTCATGTTTAGCTATTTATTAATTACTCGCTCAAATATTACTTTTGTCTTATATCCACGAGACAACCGCTGTAACAGAAATTGGAGTTTGATCGGACTTCTACAGAAGCCTTGTATATTTAATATTTCTTTGTACTTTGTGAAACGAGTATATAATATTTACTCTGAAGACTTGTGATCACATTTTCTCAAACTGTGACTAACTTAAAGCATTAGTATGACGTGAAATGAAGCTTAATTAGAAACATCTCATCATAGATGCATAAGTTAGCTATCAGAGTGGGTTACTGGCTGCGTTACCGCGACACATACTCAGTATGAGGACTATGCCCGCCTTAGGTTTATCTCGTTGCATACACGTACATATGCAGTCGCAACCAATAGGACTATTTATTACGTTTTTATATTCGTTGAATGTTTAATAAAACTGCTTAGGTTTGTAAAATGCAAGCAGAATAAGAATATCCAGTAAAGTTAAGACTTTAAAAGTTTTAAAGCCATATCCGGATTGTTCTACTTTGAAATAGCCATGAACCTTTCTTTCTTACTACGCCAATGAAGTAGGAAACCCTATAGCGGCTTCAACGAAGTACGAAACGGCACTAGAAAATTCCCAGACCACAAGTATATTTACTTCTGAGGAAAGTTCAGCACTATTTACCTCTAAAGCAGTGGTTCCGAACCCTTGAGGTCCGCGACCAATGTCTTAGGGGTTCGAGAGATGTCACTGAAATAGAAATGTATTTTTATATAACACGATCGCGAGACTGTATCCGTAACAACGGGCTTCTTGAAAAATAAATATAGGAACCGGCTTGATATGCAGTATGACGTCAGAGTAAAAGTTTCAAGTACGCAACCTAACAATCCCCAAAATCATGAACACAAAGGACAGATTCAACTCATCTCACTACAATTGTTGTTAAGTTGTGAGAATATGTAATTGCATTTTATAACAATTTTGAATAATTAATATTATTATTATACTTATTATATTTTTTCTATGTTTATCGCGAAAAAACAAACTTGTGTTACTTTTTTTTATTTCATTAACTCCTTGTTCTAAACAAATAATAATATAAAGAGGATTAAATATTTACGCCTGGATCTACGAATTGTAGAACGTGGTAGTTTTATATTATGTATCTAAAAATAAAAATAAAGCACTTCTTGAATGTACTTGTAATAAACTTGTGATTGCGTCAACTTTTGCGTGTAATCTACAATTTGTCTAAGAATTTAAGGGGTCCTTGTCAATGTAGCGATCTATGTAGGGGTCCTTGAAAACATTTTGTGGCGAAGCATTGCCTTAAACGATTATCTTTTAGGTATTCTTGTTGAGCCAAAAATTAGACAACATTTTGCGTTTAGGTTTGAATATCTGCTACAAGTATATATATTTTTATTTCCTATTTAAACACTTATATTAAATGCTTATTTAAACGCAAGAAGCGGATTTACAACATTTATAAGGTTTTGAAGAAGTTAAAGTTATCAAAATTCTCCTTACGATATACATTCCAATGAAAACCAGCTGAGTATGATTTTAAAGAAACATTTTACAAAACTCATTTACAAAAACATATTGTTTATAACGAAAATTTGTTATGAAAAACTTGAATTATATTACATTTAATTTGTATAAAAAATAAAATTATACAAACGTTTAAAATTTGTTTAAATATGAATATTAACATTTGCCCCTACATGCACCTAGTAAATGTTATTTATTCCAAATTTCCGCTTTTAACCATTTCCAAAAAATAAATTTCATATACTTGAGTATTAGACTTTTTGTCTAAATAGAGTAATATAAATGCAAGGTATATTAAACATTGACAATTATTGTGAATAAGAAGTGCACGATTTCCAGAGGTTAAGGGCGTATGTGACGTAATAATGTGCAAGGCTAGAGCTAGCTTTACTCCCTTAAGACACCTTTAGGCAACAAACTCTAACCGACACGTTCTAACGTCCATGCAAGAATTTCCTGAAGAAGTAATTAGGTAACATTTTTAGTGTATAAATGTATTGATAAAGTAAAGCTTTCTCAAGAAAACCTTTCTCTTTATTCGGCGCAAGACTCCAGACTTTGTCGGATGCCGGTAATTTATTAGATTTTATTGTTATTATTAATATTACTGAAAACATTCATTAAATCATTGACATTACTGAAATTAGTTTTGCCTGTGACTGTACTTTCAGTGGAAACTAACACGTTCTCTAAACTTCAAGAATAAACACTTCTTGACGAAATCCCCACAAATTGTCAGTAATGGGGAATGTTTTGTGACTTTATGGAAACATGGGACTTAAAACGTGCAGTGCAAAAATTTTACTTTGTGAAGGACGATGAACTTACTCTAAGTAAGAAAAGAAACTTACTACTTCCAATACGAAAATTAAACACTATAAATTTAAACATCAGCCAAATTTATTCACGAAATACAACGGATAAAATTCACTTTCGAAGCCCACCTAAGTTATAAACTAAAATTTTACTTAGCATAAAATCATTTACGAAATACTTAATACTGATTTAGAAATCAAAACAAAATAATTTTTAAATGACCAACATACAATTTAATGTATTGTTTTATTTTATTAAATAATTTTGTACTTTACTCACCTGAAATGACCCTGTTCTTCAAGAGATTTAGAAAAGGTTGTGTCGAAAGGGATAATTTCGAAGATTGGTCGAGACAAAGAACATGTAAGCGGGTAGACATTCATTTCAGCATTCTGTGAATAGAAATTAAGCATTAAAAATAAATTTAAATGCGGATCAACAACTTTTTAATGCACATCCATGTAATGGTTTTAAATGCTCGTATAGAAGTTTTTTTTTTAATGTATGCAAAATCTAAACCTTTTTTAGTCATTGAGATTAAGCTGTAACAAGTAATTGTAATCAATAGCGTAGCCAGGGGAGCAAGTCCCCCCCCAAACCTAATAATATTAGCAAACAACATTAACCTATAAAACAGCGCAAGTTTTTAGCAAAACAGCTCCCGATGACCCAATTCTGTAATTTTAGGTGCCAATATATCAATATTTTTAATTTCTAGATATAAAGATATTCAAAATTTCCTAAGCGGAGTTCCGCCACCTGACCCTTCGAGTTGTGTCTCCCTCCAAAACAACGACCTGGCTACGCTCCTGATTGTCATTCTAAAATGTTCCAAGAAACAAGATCTTCACTCCGTTACACTTTACAACACGCTTCTTGCGTACAATATAAAATATAACACTAACGTCATGTGTTCATGTTAATGCCAAATGCTAGTGGAACCATGTTAAGTATCTTAAAGTATATTACTTCAAGTAAAACCACATAAAACCTGTTCTACTGTTAAATATCACAGTAGTTGTATTTTCTAACAAAACCGCCCGCATCTCCTCCCACGTGTACCGTGTTGGCGTAAACATGACGGAACAGCCCTATTTGGCCTAATTAACCCGGGTTTATGTTAAGGGAAGTTCGGATAAAACGATCCTGTATTAAGGAACACCAACACACACAGTCAATAGCTAATTCTTCAGAGAGTTAAGATGGCAAATTCAACGGCAGTGAGTAAAGCTAATATAACACGTAAACTTCAAGAATACAGTTAACATTATAACCATATACTAACACTATATCTACACCGGTTTAGCTAAAGTACGCTGAGCTCTGATCAGCTGTTGCCATAATTGCGTAGCGCTACAGGGAGAGAACGTAATAACTAAATACAATAAAACTCCCGCTTATCCGACATAATGGGGGTGGAACCATTTCGGATGATCAATGCTAAGTATCTTAAATTATATTACTTCAAGTAAAACCACATAAACATTTTCTACTGTTAAATATCACAGTAGTTGTATTTTCTAACAAAACCTCCCGCATCTCCCCTCACGTTTACCGTGTTGGGGTGAAAATCACGTAAGAGTCCTATTTGGTCTATTTAACCCGGGTTTCGATTAAGGGAAGTTCGGATAAGACGATCCTGTACTAACGAACACCAACAGACAGTCAATAGTTAATTATTCAGTGAGTTAAGAACGCAAAGTCATCCTCAATGATTATAGCTAATATAACATGTAAACTTCAAGAATGAGGTTAAAATTATAACAATTTACTAACACTATATTTACACCAGTGCAGACAGATTAGTTATAGCTTAGACTATTCACTGAACTAATTAGTTTAGATGAATTCATCAGAGATACTCGCCCATGATGAAGACTGTCTTTTTATAAAAAATACTTTTTTATTCAACCAATGAAATAATTTTTTCAACCATTAGTGGATGGCAATTGATTTTAATACAGTTTTTTCAAATATTTATTTATTAATTAAATTTGTAAAAGTTGATGTCTTGGACACGTTTAATCTAAATGACTACGTGCTTGAAATCCAGCACTTAGGCATTGAGGTAACAATCCCATAGCTAGAAATTCAATACATAGGATGTATATGCAATTATAAGAGAAAGGTTCCTTGCAATAATGAAGCATTACAAGAGGTGGATAGAATGATAAGTTATAGACCACCATCAGCTTCATAAATTAGAAACTAAATAAAAGAAATCATATAAACAGTAAACAAACAAAAATTATAGTCCATCATCAGATACTGTATAAGAAGGAAATGACAAATAGCAAGGATATTCGCTTTCTATTTCGCCACTTAATATTGTGATTCTGATATATCTATTTATCTATCTATCAATTTATATATATATATATATATATATATATATATATATATATATATATATATATATAGATAGATAGATAAATAGATGTATCAGAATCTATTGATTACAGTAGAAGCTTGTGATTACTACTGTGCTAAGATTATATCTTTTTCGTTGCATCCGGCAATATCCTACATGTTGTAATTTCGTCACAGATAAGTCGCAAGAGTATATCCTAAACAGGAGCTACTAAAGGCAATAAGACTCAAGGCTAGTCTATAAACGTTTACGGCAAGATATAGAGTCTTCAGCTAGGTGTGCTCCCAAACACTCTGAGAGAGCTTGCTGGGTTCCTAAACTTATTTAGTTTTAAGCTTAAATATAGCAGTGGTAGTTAAATATTTGCTCACCTCCACCAGATGTCGTTCCAAACCATGAAGCCGAAATGTCGCTTCTGAAAAAATACAATATAATTTGTAAACATAAGATTAGGTAGATATTCAGAAACATAGATGGTAATTAAATAGATAAATGGATATTTAGGTCTGTAAATAAATATAAAATTATTTACATTAACCTTTCCTATGCAATGTCTATTGCATGGAATATTTAATTGCAATGTCTATGTCTATTGGAAGTTGTATAGAAAAGCTTACATGAGTAATGAAGTTTACTTAGGATGTAGGCTACTACAGGATATTTGACTCTAAGGGAATCTAATTTATACATAGCTATTTTTTGTGTTATTTTATGTGTTAGTTGGACGTGCTTTTTATGCATTTGTAGAGAGTTTTCTCCATAAATCGCAGGGTCTCTCGATGCCGAACGTAACTCCTATCTCCAGTGATAGAGTGCACTATGTAGTATTTCGAAGCATATTATTATTTATGGTATACCAGGTGCGTGCAGTAAACCTTTTTTGCCGAAGGTTCTTCAACTGACTACCTTTTGATAGACAGCGACAGTTTGCTACAATCTCTCACAGTTCAAATATTTTACAAACATTTTTCCTAATGTAAGGAACAAATAAAAGTAACTTACAAAACGACTGAGTCCTGTAGAACGCAGGGACTTCAATCTTTAGCGGAAATAGTGCGGAATCACTTGTAGAAAATATTGCAGCTTTTTTATAAACAATTTCCGCTTTCTCTTCTTCATCATCTTCAGGAATCACCTCGAGAATAGGAACAAACTTTATTCTCGGGTATGCGTTTGACAAATAGCTGAGCATGTCCTCATCGAAAACTACTGTAAAGGTAGAAATTTGAATAAATCTTGTCAAATAATACGATATTTATAAACAATATAAATACGATAATAAACTGTCAGGTAAAATTAAGGCCTGCAGACATGCATATTGTGATATATATAATTATTAGGTACTATGTTGATGAATTTAAAAATTATAATTTTATTCTACATCATAGCTAATGTTTTTATTTTTCATAGTTTTTTAAAGTCATGTTCGTAGAGCGTAGAATTATATACAGACAAACATACAGGTCGAATATTATAAGCTGGTATTTGGCTTTTAATATAAATTTAATAATATAAATTAAAATTGAATTTTGTAGTCCATTACGTTTGGTGAATCTTATTAATCACTTCAACAATAGTTTATGACTATCCGGACTACCCGAACAGACACACAAAAACACAAAGTACAAACATATTAAACGAACAAACACAATACAAATCAAACACACTCTTTGATACTATCGAAAAATTACCTTTGAAACCGCCACCGCTTGACCCAACATCTCCAGGCAGAAGACACGGATGAAGATCGGCACATAGCGATCGAAAACGTTCTGTCTCAGTAAGATTTAACACATTTACTAAATTTAAAGTTCGGATGGTTATAAACTGTAGTTTAAGTGATTAATAAAAATAAAATTATTTAAGGTACATGAGTGTGCTAATGGTTTAAATCTAATATTTTAATTACATATTATTTATACAGTTACTTTAATACTTTGGATCTATAGTTTCATTAAACTTCATGTATTTTCTCCTAGAAATATAATAAGGTAGTAGTAGAATTAAAGGCGGAGACTTACAAGAACCACAAAATGAAAATTCTAAATCTGGCAGCCGTAATATGATGCTATAATATTTGAATATATTCAAAAGAACATTACACTTACATTCAAAACATGGGATGAGGATCCCAATATTTAGCTTAAACCCAGCAAATATTGGAAACTGAACAAATATACGAGTTTGGAACAAGCCATAAAACTATTTAATTAAATTAGTGGATTTTAATAAAACTACTAAATTACATTATTTCTAGGTGAAGTTAAAACAACTTAAAAGTAATTACCTCCCCTTTCCCTCCTCTTCTTTGCACCAAAGCAGCACGTGACTGGAACAAGACAAGACATACTTTTATTAAAGCTAGAGTTTTACTAGTTATACAATATCAGTTGTGCCATTCTTAACACTCACATTGACACAAATTATTATTATATTTTTTAACTAGGCATTACGAAGTATCAAGATATCAAACGAAATTATATTGAAATATAACTGTAAAAATTAAATATAACTGATATGAGGTAATTTTAAAAGAATTACTCCTATCATACAGAAGATCCATTTTAAATCCTCCGAATTTCGGGCAGCTTATAAGTCCAAAAGTAGAGTGTTTGTATATAAGACATAAAGCAATGAAGGAACCATATAATGAGGGGCCGAGTACTATCTCTGAAATCATGTATTTTAGGACTAAAAAATAATAACGATTAATAACAAAATTAATAACAATTTCTTTCTCCAACGTTCACCAGTTTTAAACTAGCCTTATATAGAGAATAAGCCGCCTATTTAAGCATTTATTGAATTTGGGGGGAGGGAAAACATTGGGGCTCATTGGGTCCTTGCAAACAATTTGTTTGTAACCACTGGCCAATGTGTATGAGAGAGAGGGGTTAGCCTATATATATGAGAGAGAGAAAGGGGGAAGAGAGAATAATGGGTTTCACTAACAGTGCTTTAACATTAACAATAATATACATGAGCCTAAATATACGTCGCCATTTGTAAATCAAATATAATGAATACATTCATATACTTTAGCTAATAGAAATAAATACACGACTAATAAATAAACTAATTCTAGAGTACACTGATGGGACATTTATATAGTTGTATTAGATATTTATGTGATAAGTTATTTTTTCTGCTAAGAAGAACAATATGTACCTTTTTGGTAATACGTTTGAAACGTCTAAATGTAGCATTTAACCAAAAGAAAGGTTTTTTAATATATCTACCTACAAAAACTTTTCAAGTAAAATAGCTTCTACTTAGGCTATTTTCAGCCCGATTAAATGTCGACGTCATACATACACACACACACACACACACACACACACACACATATATATATATATATATATATATATATATATATTTATATATATATATATATAATGTATATTTAGACTGAAACAGTGGTTTATTCGTAATTGAAGAGATATACCGTCCAGAACCAAGCAAAATTAGGGTAAATAAATTGATTGAAACTTCATATTTTTTCTTTAAAACTAAGAAAATATGGTTCAAAATGTCCTTAGGAAACCATGGTAATGTAAATACAGCAATTGTTTAATTGTTGTACGATTTAATTACCTACTGTCCTTTTATGTTTACATATTTAGTTATTATTGAATTTTTATAGGGTCGAAAACTTTTGAGGAACGTAGCGCATTGTCAATGTACGTTGTCCATTGTACATCCTCCGAATTTCGGTTAGTCTTAAATAAAAAAGTAGAGTGTTTGAATATAAAACATAAAGCAATGGAGGAACTATAGAATAGAGGACAGAGTATTATCTCTCAAATCATGTATTTTACGATTAAAAAATATACGAAATTACCAGTTTTAAATTTGCAAAATATAGAGAATAACCAGCCTATTTAAGCATTTACTTTTGCATTTACCCTTTTTATATTCGCCCTTCAAGTGAATGATAAGAGAATCTGCGAAACCAAAGTGATTAAGATTCAGGATGGTGCGCATTAGGGAAATTAAAGCTGAAATTACCAAGAAAAATACTAACTACTAAACGGATATGAATACCTCCCTCCACAATTACCATTTGTAAATATAAGAAAGTGACTAGATAAAGTGAACTGATTGAAATACTTTGGCCAATGGTAAAAATATACACATCAACTAATTCTAAACTAATTTGCTATGGCACTTATTTAGTTGTAATAATTTAATGTTGAGATCTTGTTTTGTGTATAATAATATGTACAATATGCACATTTCCAACAAGAAGTTAGAAACCTTGGAAACGTACCGTTTAACCAAAGCTTAGGCCTACATAAAGTAGATATGCGGACCTTCAGGCGAGTAAATGTCGACATCAAGTATACCTATTAGTTTTTAGACCTAACCTGACTTTCACAATGGTTTATTTGTGATTGCCGTCATATACCGTCTAGGTGTCTGGGATGTATTTTGTTATAACTAAAATACTGATAATTAATTTGATTAAAACTTACTAAGACTCCAAATGATTTCATGCTTCTTATTTTCGCTTTTAGTCTAACACAATATGACTCAATATGTCTTCAGTAAACCATGGTAATGTAAATGTAGTGTATGCCTTATTGTTGTACGTTTATTATTGGGTACAGTGATATAAATATTTGTGTAAGTTTTATATTTACATTATAATTTAGCTATTACGGAAATTTTTTGAAAGTTCATGCTGGGTCGGAAACCTCGGAAGAACGTATCGCTCTGCCAATGATCGGCTTGAAACTCAAAATAAGTCACAACCGAAAGCTCTCGTTCTGCAGGAGAAGTCTCATACCAATCAGAGTGAGCGACAGCACTTTCGATGCCCTCATATCCCTCGGGAGACCCCAAATATTCCTGTGAACCCGATTTGGCCTGGCAGAACACTGCACTGTCTCTTGTTGTTAACTACATTAGAAATACTGGCTAACAACTACCCTGAAGTCGAATGGACCCACATTTACAAGGACGGATCTACCGCGGCAGAGACCAGCGGAACTGAATTCTATACAACCTTCATCCATCTAGCCAGAAGGTTTACCTCTTTAAAGGCGAGGGTTCAGCTATTTGTTATGTCTCAGAATGGCTTCCAACTAGCACCAGATTCCTCCACCTGTCCTCTCTGTCTATACGATAAAGTTGAGGTTAATCATTTGGCCATCTCCAGCCCTTGTATCCCTTCAATACAATGATAAAGTCCACACAACAATGTCCTGGTTTCACTTCCTGACGCAGAGCTCCACATGCTTTTCCCGTATTCCAACTAATCAAACTAAATATTTGTCTTCCTGTGCACATTTCATTATTTACAAAAAAATTTCCACTTTGTTTATTTTATTTTTATTGAATTGGAAGTGTTGTTAAATTATATTCTGATGTTTCACTACAAACATAGCACAGCAGACAATATTGCACAAATATTTCGCTTTTAAGAGAGCCATTTTCAACCTAACGATGAAGTTAAAATTAAACCTCGATATTCGAGTGAAAGAGAGAGAGAGAGAGAGGGAGAGAGAGAGGGAGAGGGAGAGAGCAAGAGAGGGAGAGAGAGAGAGAGAGAGAGAGAGAGAGAGGATGGCAGAGAAAAACATTAGAAGGAAATTCAAAGACAGGTGTACAAAGTAAGAATTGGAGAGAAAGCGGGAAATTGAGGAAAGAGAAAGAAACATTAAGGGGGTTGAAAAAAGAGTGGAGAGAATTAAGAAATGGGAAATACATACAGAGAAAGACTATTTCATACTAAGGAAATGTGATGGGGCAGAGACACTCTTTCCAGAATATGAGGCAAAATGCGTATTTTTAGAAACGTTTATAAAGAGACCAGTATAAGGAATATTTGTCGAGAAGTATGTAGTGAGAAGCATATTTGGTGAAAGGGAAATGATAAATACTTTATGGAAATAATTTAAAACTGGATTATTTCTTAAACAAAACTATAAAGTTGTAAATGCTGGTGGAAGAAGTTGTGAGTGGTAAGAGACAATGAAGCGAAGTGAAAAACGATGGTACAGTATAGGAAATGAATCATGAGCCCAATGCAGAAAACCAAGAAATAGAAGAAAAAATTCACAACACACTTTACTAATTTAAAAAGTAAATTTAAAGGAAAATATAAAATACTTTTAAATATTCTAAGAAAAATTCCAAGCCATCTAATTAGGATCTATGTTTCCATGAGCATTATATGTGAAACCTCTTACTTTAGGATTAAAACCTAAACTAAATGTTTGAAATATTTCTTTACACTTATCTTTTACATACTTTTAGGCTAGACTTGCATTGTGTGGTATCAATGAAAGAGAACAAAGCAGTTAAAAAGGAAAAGTTTTATCTTGGATATAAATACGTTATGGCTTAAGTTAAACTTTTACCATACTTTTAGACATACTTTTACATACTTGCATTACCTGGAATTAATGAAAGGGAACAAAGCAGTGAAAAGGAATGTATACAGTAAGGAATATAAGAGTAGTAAATGGGGAAAGAAAAATTGGGAGGTAAGAGGCAATTGTGAGGGAGGGAGACATGGTTCTATATGGAAGGGACATAGCCCAAGTGCATCGATACAAAAGCTTTTGCTAATGGATGATATATAACTTACATGCCTTCAATTGCTCAACTAAAACTAGGGCAAACAGTTTTCAACGTTATTTTATAAACCAAAACAAAATTCCAAACTGCGTTATTTAGTTTCATTGGATAAAACTCCATCTTCATTTCCCGTAATAAGGTGGGAGCATCCAAAGATTTACCCGAAACATGGGCCTACATAAGGCTCTAGTTAGGCTGTCCTTAGCAATTGTAAGTGTCGGCAATCACAGATAACCTAACCTTACTGCCACCATGGGCATTCGTACTTGATACACAGGCGGTAGGATAGGAATGTATTTTGTTGTAAGTTTACATTTCGTGTATTAAGTTAACAAATACTTACAAAGTTTCCAAACGTTTTTAAGTTTCATAGTTTTTGTTCTTTTTCAACAAAATATAATAAAAAATGTCTTTACGTAACCATGGCTATATGAATGAGATTTATTCTTGATTGTTGTACGGTTTTAGCCGACATAAATTTTAATGATACTAATATTTATATACTTATTATATTTAAATTCTCGTTAAGTTTTATTTATTTTAATAAATTCATTATATTTTAAAAGGGTATTATTTTCTATTTTCTAGAATAGATGATTTACTTCCTCAAAATCCCTCTTGCGGCGCCCTCTACATATTTGTGTCAGAATAACACTGAACAACAACGCAACATTGTTACTCTTGTCAGGCTGACTGGCATACACTGACTGGAAACAAGCGATATGTATATATATATATATATATATATATATATATATATATATATATATATATATATATATTCTGCCTCACAACTCCTACCTCAGTATGAGCATAGTTTCTTTACGGTGCGGTGTTGCTTACGAGTTCTGTGAATATTGGAAAAATGGTGGCACCAAAACAAACCTCTCCCCCCCCCTTCATGGAGAAAACTTTCCGACCATATTGTAAAGGAAAATGAACACAAAAATACAGAAGCAAATAAACAATCTATAGATTTGCACCACTCTAACTGTAATGCAAAATACAAGATAGAAAAATCACTTCTAGGCTTTTAAAAAGTGATAGCAACAGTTTTTGAGATGAACGAATTTAATCCACGATTTTTATCTTCGGCCACACAAGTCAAAAAATGCGGAAAACCTTTTGATAATTATGAAGAAACTAAATACGTGACTTCGTGCGTTGCCAGCTAAGGAGTCGGCAAAAGTGGAAGCACGCTCTGGGTGCCTACCCCAGTGGTTCCCAACTGGAACTAACCCCTATGGGACCGCAGGCAATGTCTTAGGGGTCAGTGAGATGTTACTGATATTAAAATATTTATATTTAACACATTTACTGCGGCCGTATCCGACCGTTGCATCCATCGAGAGGCTTTGGTAGCCAAGAGATTGCCTGAAGTGTTGCATAAAACTCTCAATGAGGTAGTTCAACGTATTAACTACATTAAAGGTGTGTAGTCTAGATTGTTTTCTTTGCTAGGGTAGTGAGAATGCTCCGCTTCTTATCCATACCGAAGTAAGGGGGGTCTCCCGAGGTGGTATACTGAAAAGGTTTTTTGATGTTAAGGATGAGGTCAGAATCGTCCTTCTTGATACCAAGTATTGACATTTACTTAGACATTTCTTGACTTTGCACGACTGCTTACTTAGCTGTGTTTGAACATTTCAAGGTTTTGAATCTAAGCTTACAAATCTAGTAACAATATAAATATGTTTCAAGATGAAGACAAGGTTTATTCCATGGTTTAAAAATGTCTGTTGTGGGCAACAAGGGTCGATAAATGTTCTCCTACAAATTTTCCACCATAAAAGAGTTTTTAGAGTCTTCTGATGAAAACGTAATAAACAAAATAAAGGGAAGCATAACTGACCACCTTCAAAGTTTTGCAATCTCTTTCAGGGAATACTTTCCTGGCCCAGATCCTAATGAGAGTTGGATTAGAACTCCGTTCTGCTTCCCTGAAATATTCTGAGTCCTTCAGAAGAGGAACAAGATCAACTTGAACTGACCGACAGTGGCACACTAAATAATGTTTTTAATAGCAACAACATTGTATAATTTTGGTTGCCAGTACAAAAAAGGCTACAAAACACTTAGCAATAAGGCAACGAATGTAATCCTACATTTTCCAACTACCTAGAGATGTGAACATGCATCCTCAACTATGTACTTCATGAAAAATAAATAAAGGAATCCGCTTGATATGCAGTAAGATTGCAGAGTAAAAGTTTCAAGTTTGGAGCCTAACATTTCTGAAATCACGAACTCAATGGACAGACGTTACTCATCTCAACTAAATTATTGTTAAGTCTTATTTGTTGTAATTACATTAAAATAAATTATAACTAATATTATTAATATTCTTATTTATTTTTATTCAATAGTTTTCCTTTGTTCGTCGCAATTATGACTGACTTTAAGTTTTTGTGTTTACTTCATTATTTCCTTACTCCAAACAAAATATTATTATAAATAAGTTTATAAAATTTCGTCTGGACTTACAAACTTTAACATGTGATATTTTTATTTTGTATCTTAAATAAAAACAAAATACTTCTTGAATGTACTTGTAATAAACGTGTGGTAGCCTCAAATTTAATATTCATATATAATAACAGTTTCCACCTTAAAGTAAGTTTGTAGACTCTCTATAAATTAATTATTAATAACTAATATAACTCAAATTAATATGTGTGTGGTTTACAATTTAATTTTAAGAATTTGTGGGGCCCTTGCCATTATAACGAGGGAGTCTTTGAAAAACGTTTGTTGGTAACAACTGGCTTAAACACCTAAGTTTACTTTATAGAAAAGTAACTTAAGGTACCGTAATGGTGAAAATAAGGTTTTCTAGGGATATCTTTTGTATTTATTCAGCTATAGCTTTACATTCCAGATGACCTATTACCTTCGTGTACATATATGTGTCTATATAGGAGGGAGAAAGAGAGGGAGCCAGAGAGAGAGAGAATAATGGGTTCCACAACATTGCTCTTAACATAAACAATCAATCATTCCAGATGACCTATTACCTTCGTGTACATATATGTGTCTATATAGGAGGGAGAAAGAGAGGGAGCCAGAGAGAGAGAGAATAATGGGTTCCACAACATTGCTCTTAACATAAACAATCAATCATTCCAGATGACCTATTACCTTCGTGTACATATATGTGTCTATATAGGAGGGAGAAAGAGAGAGAGAGAGAGAGAGAGAGAGAGAATAATGGGTTCCACTAACATTGCTATTACCATAAACAATCAATATACATATACTATACGTCTCCATTTGTAAATCAAATATAGTGACCAGACCAATAAAGAAACTAACTCTAGAGTAGCCTACACTGATGGGACATTTATATAGTTTTAATAGTTATTTATCAATGCGATAAGTTACTTAGTTCTGATAAAAAGAACAACATGTACATTTTCGGCAATAAGTTGGAAACCTCGAAATTCAGCATTTAACAGAGAGAAAAGCTTTTCACTACATTTACCTACATAAAATTTACCTGCATTACTATTTAAGTACAAAATGCTGTAGTTAGACCATCATCTGCCCAGTTATATATCGACGTCATATATATATCTTAAGTATAATTCGACTGTGACAGTGGTTTATTCGTAATTGACAAGATATACCGTCTAGAGGGCACGGATATATAGTGACATAAGCACAATTAGATTAAATAATTTAATTAAAACGTACACAGTCTCCAAAAATGTTTAACCCTTAACTAACACCATGTTAAAACATTACTTAACAAACACCATACGTCTGACAGACACCATTATGTATTTTGGAATTAGTGATCATTAAACACTTTTAAAAACATATTTTAATGACATAATCTTAATATATTAGTGCGTTTTGCAAAGTGATGCTTAAAATCGATTAAAAATAATTTAGTATTACTAACAAAAAAATTTCTTTACCGGAAAATTGTTTTTTCTTTAAAATACTTTTTTTGTAATCTAAACATCGTAATTTGTGATAATGTAAAGCTATTTCAATGTCGTAGAGACCAGCATTTCATCAACTCACATCGTTGGACCAGGAGAATAAAGGAGTAGGGAGTTCTCAGAAAATATATTAAATATTTTGGAAACTGCAGCTGTAGGGTCCTCATCTTTCCTTCCCTCACGATCAACAGGGTTGTCAAATCGTAATGCCAACAATAAAAATAAAAATCTATTTCTGGACATTGCACAACGAAATATGTCTCGACCTGTTCCATCAGTACAATAAAAACTGTCAATTGACTCGTTGCTAGATTTGAAAATAGCCGTATATATCAAAAGTCCGATGAAACCTTTCAACTCTATCATATACAAATCAGATGAGTAAGATTGAGGTTTTGAAAAATTACTCCTGATCGAAGTAATCTTTTTGTTTGTCCACGTAATAATTTAATTCAAAATGTCATTAGAAAACAAAAGTTCCCCACACGTCCTCAACAGTAGGGTTAGTTCCCAATTTTTTTGCAGGAGCTTTTAGACCTGGTAACTTCACAATTATATTATGCCTTCTTGTTCTAACATTTAGAGGCTGGTGCACTTTATTCTATTTAAATTGTGTTCTGTTACGTATTTTTTTTCCATAGAAAAAACCATCTTCTAGAAGCAGGGGTTCAATACTAGAAGGATCTATCACACCTGGATGTTCGTTAGACGATTCTTGGTACACATCATCATTTTCTACGCCCTCCTGTTCTGTTTCGGAATCGTGTTCGCTATCATATTGATAATCTGGATCTCTATCGCTGTCGTATGGATCAGGTTCTGAAGGTCCTTCCAAAACATCACACACCAAATTCTCAAGATCGTTATTGAACCCATCACTATTCACAGTTACTAAGTTCATAACTGGTCTTCCATGTGATGGACCAGGTTTATCAGGGTTTTGATAACCCATATTTATTAAAAAAGAAACGTAAAAAAGCACACTTACACTAAAAACACTATATACAAAGTTTGGAATGAACGAATAATGTTACTTAACAGACACGATACGTCTGAGAGACGGGAGAATGGGACGCACTACACTAAAATGGATTTGGAAAAGGCAAACGCAGACAAAAACAAACAGGACCTTCACTACACAAACTATACCACTCACCTGATAGGTAGACGGGCTGGGGACGCACAAAAAATTCGTAGGCGGAAGATACACGTGTTTCAAAATTCGCGACTGTCTCTGAGACGTATGGTGTCAGTTAAGGGTTAAGCTTCATATTTGTGCTTTCAAACTAAGAAAATATGATTCAAAATGTCTTTAGGAAACCATGGTATAGTCAATTCAGCGTTTCTTTTATTGTTGTTCATTTTAATTAACTACTGTAATATAAATATTTTTTAAGTTTTATATTTACATATTAGTGTTTATGAATTTTTATAGGGTCGAAAACTTTTAAAAAATGTAGCGCATTGCCAAAGTCCGTCTTAATATTCAGAATAAACCAGGACAGACCTAGTTCTTCCGGAGAAGCTCATCAATTAGGTTGAGGGATAGGCGTTACTCTCCCATTAAATCCCTCGGGAGCTCCTTATATTCCATTGAATCTGGTTCTGCCCAGCGACATCCAACATAAAACCGCAGTGACTAATCGTCATCTGCATTATAAATGCTGACTAACAACTACCCTGCCACTGGATGGTCCCACGTTTACATTTAGGGGTTTGCCTTTGGAGAGTCTAGTTTGAAGGTCGTTCCAGTGGCTTACACGGATATCACATTGAATACAAAGTGTCAACCATTTTTCATGCCTCTGAAAGACTTTCGAGTTGCACTGCTACAGCTAAGGTGGTCTTACTTTTAACCTCAGCATTGCATGCTATTTCCTCTATATTACCACAAAAAAGTGATGTTTTGTCAGGAGCAAGGAACCCATACTCCAAATTGTAACCAGAAATAAAGAGTTCCCTTTATTGGGTCTCTGGAAAGACAGGCCTTGACTGTAACGAGCGTGCAGACAAGCACCTTAGAGCTGGTTGTAACCTTTCTCAAGATGGCAGTAGATAGGAGCTGATGGTAAGAACTAGAGAGCCGCCTTGTCTATCTCCAGAGCCAAATGGACCTATCACGAACATAAGTTTAGTTAGTAATCATGTTTACACTCGCAGAGGTTATTGTTAAATAAATGATCTCAACTTGCGAGTCAGGTACCACTATTTATTTATACAGGCAACCTTGCAATAACGGGTAAGTTTTCGTACAGCGAATTTATGTATAACTATAAAACATTTCATAAAACACTAAAATGGGTAACGTCAAAAAGAAAACGTTTTACAGTGATTGTAACTACAATAGTGGTTAGGGTGTTTCATGTTGTTGTTACAATTAAATATGTAACAGTTTGTACTTGCTAATAATACTGTTTTCTGAAAAAAATATGATTTAAAATCTCTTTAGGAAACCATGGTAATGTAAATTAAGCGTTTTTTTAAATTGTTGTACGATTAAATAACTACTGTAACATAAATATTTTTTTTATATTTTATATTTACATATTTAATTTCTATTGAATTTTTGTAGGGTCGAAACCTTGAAAAATGTAGCGCATTGCCAATGTCTATCTTCATATTGAAAATAAACCCCTATAGGCCTGATTCTCCCTGAGCGGCTCATCAATTAGGGTGAGGGATAGGCCTTACCTTCCCCTTAAATCCCTCGGGAGCTCCTAATATTCCAGTGAATCTGGTTCTGGCCAGCGTCATCCAACATAAAACCGCAGTGACTGATGGCCATCTGCATTATAAATGCTGACTAACTACCCTGCCACTGGATGTTCCCACGTTTACAAGGACGGATTTGCCTTGGGAGAGTCCAGTTCGAAAGGGGTTACAGTGATTTACATGGAAATCACATTGAATATCAAGTGGTAACCATTTTTCATGTCACTGAAAGGCTTTCGAGTTGCACCGCTACAGCTAAGGTGGTTTTTCTTTTATCTTCAGCATTGCATGTTATTTCCTCTACATGACCACAAAAAATTGATCTTTTGTCCGGTGCAAAGAACCCATACTCCAAATTTCAACCAGAAATAAAGGGTTCTCTGGATATTGTGTCTCAGGATAGTCAGGCCTTGACTGCAACGAGCGTGCAGACAAGCACGCTAGAGCTGGTTGTAACCCTTCTCAAGATGGCAGTAAATAGGAGCTGATGGTAAGATCTAGAGACCCGACTTGTCTGTCCCCAGAGCCAAATGGACCCCCCTCGAACATACGTTTAGTTACTAATCATGTCTACACTCGCAGAGATTATTGTTAAATAATTTCTCTGGACTTGCGAGTCAGGTACAACTATTTATTTATACAGGCAACCTTGCAATAACGGGTAAGTTTTCGTACAGCGAATTTATGTATAACTATAAAACATTTCATAAAACACTAAAATGGGTAACGTCAAAAAGAAAACGTTTTACAGTGATTGTAACTGCAGTAGTGGTTAGGGTGTTTCATGCAGTTGTTACAATTAAATATGTAACAGTTTGTACTTGCTAATAATACTGTTTCCTAATTTTATTTTACCCATTTTATTTTTTTATAATTATAAGGAATTCCGTTGTACGATAACGCACCCGTTATTGAAACGTTGCCTGTATAAACAAATAGTTGTACCTGAATCAAAATTTAATCGTATTTATTTAAGCATATATATAGTTTTTTATTGTATTTATTCTTGTCTAGTCTACGAATAGAGTTCTTACTGTATTGCCGCCTCTCACTTTGCCGAGGCACTCTTCCATATGCCATATCACTCATTCAATAGAATCCAACGGAATGTCTCTTGCACATTTATGTGTACATTTGCGCATTCATTTATTTACAGCGAAAGTTTCCCTAGGTTATTTTATTTTTATTGAATTTAAAGTGTTTTTACATCGTATTCTGCTGTTTTACTCCCAACATGTGACAGGACACAATATAAAGCAAATCCATCATTATAACAACTTCCTGCAAATATTGTCCAGTAGGAAAGGACCACCTATGAATAATCTCACATTGTTATACTAAACTACTCTATCAGTCTATTTAGGTACCCCTACAAAATATCCGGCCAGAACAGAAATCCAAAGAACAGCTGATGGGTGGAGCTACGACATTGCTGGAGAGATTATAGGAGATCAATATACAACCCACTAATAGTTGTAGACTTAACTAATACAATTAAATATTTAAATGATCAGCAATAATTGAAATTTTTTAAATTCAATTTCAAGCCTAATAACGACTTAACCAATCTGCAGACGGTTCGATTAGGCCACCTCTAGAGATAACCCTAAGGCAGTCACCAGTGTTTGTCGTGGATTGTCCAAGTTTATTTCCGTAGTTTGTAAGACGTATTGATACCTTTCTTAAAAACACGGTACGCTATATATTCTACTAATATTTTTAATAAGACCAAAAATGCACTTCATTCTTGTCCATCTTCCCTTATGTTTGTCAATTGTTCTATTGAACCATCGACAGTTAAATCGTACTCTTGGTTTTCAAGATTTCGCCATGTTTGATGTCTCACATTCTTCGATATATTTAGCAACGCAGTCCACTTCATTAATTCCCTATCTTTAAAATTACAGTTGCACCTTTTAATAATAATAATGATTCAATTCTATGAGTCACAGTTGTGGGTAATGGATGGTCGTAGAGCCTGCCTAAACCTCTGATTAGGGATAAATATGATTCTACAACGTCTTGAGTACACCTGGATGTTAGCAAGTACTCGTATCCTTCAAGCACCAACTCATCGAATAACCCCTGTAGACTACGGATTGAAACCATACATCCTACTTGGAAATGTAACATGGTTTTTTTCCCAATAACTCGAGAAGTGGGGCATTGGTCATACATCTGATTTAAAATATGATCCTGTTCGTCCAGACAAGTGCTGTATGCACTTTATAGCTTATTAGTTGGATGATGAGGGGCTCTTGAATTCAAAACATCTAACACGACGTTAACAGCATTTTGAAAGTATGCTAAATGCTCGTTTCCAGGGAAAACATAATTCACCGCTTTGACTACTGTTCTGGAAAGAAGTTCGCCAGCTTTCCTTACATTCTGTTTCTCATTTCCTGAGAGAAGTAAGTGATTTTCTGTAATTTTACATGCGAACTTCAAATCGGTATTTTTATGCTGTTTAACTAAGTCAAGTAAAATGTGTTTGGTAACTTTTTTACCATTCTTCAGTTCATATCCTTGATCTAAAAGATGATTCCGAATCAGTTTTAACACATGAGGGACGTCAGAAAAAGACGAAATCATTCGTTCTTCAGAGCATGGGTTTCGTAATGAAGACGCCTCTGGAGATATACCCAATCCAGTTTTTAATATCTGGTTAGAGCTTCCCTCGTAACCTAAATCCACTTTCCTCAACAAGTTTAGTAGCTTCTAAAAATATATCCATTGTAACAGACTAATGCAATTGGTAAAACATGGGCTGCTTCCACTTGGCGGTTAGGTTTCTTATAAGAATTACTTGTACACTATCATGTGGCCCTCTAAAGTTATCTGCTATCCTGTCGCAGCACATTTCTGATCGCACTTTCATCTCATGAAAACCCATGATAACATCTTTTTCAACTCCTTTGTAATAATAATAGCATGTCCTTTAAGTAAATTAAAACTTATGTCTAAGAGCCCAGGAGGTGTGGAAAACTGTGACGGAAGTCTTGCAATTCTTGCTTCACTGGGAAGAGGATATTGTAATACTTCTCTAACATAAGATAGCCCTTTTTTGGAAATACAACTAAAAGTGACAGCTTTGGTTACATCGTCTGGTGACCAAATTGTACATTTCCCTTTCAAAATAAACTGTTTCTGATATTTTGAAAACATATCTTCGTAGCATTTGAGTTTAGCTTTTTTTAATTGTAAAATGTGATTATTAGCTATTTCAAGATCATTTGTTAAAATGACAAATTTTTCTTGGAGCATTTTATTTTCAAGTAAAAGAGTGTTTATGTCGGATTGTTTTCGAATTGTTTAAAATGTGCATCTATCTTTGTTAGTCCGTTCATTTTTTAAGTTTAATAAGGTAAGTATTTTTTTGCGTAGGAAACGAGTTTACCTTTAAAATATGCCTTTGGGAGAGACCCAAGGGTAAATGTAGCTCTTTGGCTTTGTCCGAATGGTTTGTACAACCCGCAATGGCGCATCAAGGCATTGTAGTTATTTGAAATATGTTTAGGCCTAATGTACTTACATTGCTTTCAGTGCGGACTTGTTAGTAAAATAAAACCATAACAATCACACACAATATTAACACAAGCAGTCACTAAACATACAATAATACACAGTTATCCACACCAATGGTAGTTAATAGCAACATCAGCCATCACAGGACAATAAGAAATAACACAGATGTACGTATAAAATTGGGATACATATGGCTAGGTACCACTGACGTCATCGGCCCGGTTTGCTACTGCGAATGCACTTTGTGAGACCTACCATCTTAATCTACATACCGTGAATATGATCCATAACATCACTAAACCGTTTCACATATCTACACATAAAAGATGGTCCGCCTATGGGTTCCTAGCATCCTGCAAAAAAATTTCTCCATCACATTGCAGAACAATACATTCTACAGAACAACAAATATTCACAAAAATAATTTACTATCATAGATATGTAGATGGCATTCTACTGTTATACGGCAACAAATGGAAAATCAAACAACTACACAATACCATACATCAAAACTTGGCAACTACCCTTGAATTAGAAGACAACTATAATATTAACTCCCTGGTCCTTACTATCACCAAATACAATATCAAAATATACAGACAACCAACAACCACTGACACCGTCATACATGACACATCTAACACTCAAACACACTACTTTTAGCCATATGTTACACCCCCTAATCATTATACCTATGCAGCAAAAGGACTTTGACGAAGAACTCCACACAAACAATAAAATACATTGCTCAACAAAACTGCTACCAACATACACTTACAGACAACATACTCAAAGAAATTAAATTTAAACAACCACACCAACAAACCTCACAAAAACAATAAATACATATCCCTCACATACCACAACAAACACACACACACACACACACACAAAACACACACACACGCACGTACACGCGCGCAGACACACACACACACACACACAACACCCACACACACGTACGTACATGCGCGAAGACACACACACACACACACACACACACACACGCACGCACGCACGTACACGCGCGCAGACACACACACACACACACAAATCCTTCCAAATTTAGAAAACTCAATTATCAATTATCACACAAAACAACGAACACTTTAAGACAATAAATTAAACGCTTTCAGCAACAAACTCAGAAATAAAATCTATACGGTAAGTACAAAATAAAATAAAACGACTGTCCCAACCTCCATATCGGCCAAACTAGTAGATCATTCAACACTTGGTTCAAAGTACACATCAACAACATAGAAAACATCCAGAAACCAAAACACGCAACACACATACAGAAATATAAATACTAATTTAATAGCAGACATTGCAGTCGGATGGACTTGGAAGTAGTTGTATCTCACCAACATTTCATCATTTCCTTTAATTTAGATAATATTAGAGTGTTCTGGCAAGAATTCCTGGCTCTATGTCCTCAGTTGTAGTCAATTGATCTTGGTAATCATATTTACTTGATTTGTAGCAATTTGTCGTACAATAATATCCATCGCAGGGCTGTTTATTTATGTTCATTGTGAATTTATGTTATCAAATACAAATTAGGAGAAACTCGAAGAAATGCAAAGATAAAAATTTGAAGGGTATTTACAAAACATTTAGCAGAAATATTGCTAAATATACCAAGTGGGCCTAATGTGATATTATATCAGATAGTGTACCAGTTTTATAGAGACAGGCTCGGTTTTTTACCTCTAGGGATGTTTCTGGTAAATGCTTAAGAATGAATCCAGCTGATTTTCACAGTGAACTTTCATTGCCATGTGTTATGCTTGATTTAATGAGGCAATGTATTTTAATACTTGGTTTAGATTTCACAACTATTTTCAATTTTTTAAACTTTTTTTACATTATTAAATCTCATTTGTTATTTATGTATCCGAGTTATTGTTTGTTTATTTATATTTATACATGAGTGGGTTGCAGCAGTTTTACAAGTTAAACAGTCAGAAAGTAACTTAGCAGATTAAACCATTCAGACAAAATTCTGCCAGTTTATCAGATTATTCTTTTGGTAAAGAATACAGTGATTATGAAGTAGGAAATTTTGTAGAGGCTTGTCCGTGACTCGAAGCATTGAATAACTGCTGATCTAGTGCAAAATGCGTCTGCTGAATAAGTCACTAAGTAGTGGTTCTTTGCCAAGTTAATGCCAAAAAGAGTAATTTTGACCCAAAGCGGTTCCATAATATTGCTAGTAATAAATATATCCCATTTACTAGATATGTCAGACATTTAACCAATAATGGATCTTCTAGATGACAAAATTCCACACAAAAAACTAATTCATTGATTTATTCTTCTTATTCTGGACGATTAAATAAATAATCATTTTATGCAAAGTCCCTGAATATTTACAAACAGATATTTATTGGAGTTTTTCTTGGACTACAAATACAACCATTTTTAAGAATCAGCAACAACCAAGACTTAACAGCGTTAGGAAATAAAATATTCTTAAGATTTAGGCTGCATATTGGTTCTATTGTGCTCAATAAATAACAAGATTACTAGAAAATGGATGTACATATTTCTTTATTTAGCAGATACATAATCCTATGTATCAGAAATTATTCACAGACGCTTTCAGTGAATGGAAAATGGCAATGACTGTAATTTATTCCATTCTCTGTTCCCTACATCATGGATTGTCTACTTGTGTTATTTACTGGCAGCACCTCACGTTTTCCCTTCCAAGTATTACAAATATATCCATAGTCCCTAAACAATTGTCCCTCAAAATTGTAGAAGGGCCATGAAAAATTATTGTATACATTTTAGTCTAAGTTTTTAAACTATTAGTAGCTAAACATGCAGGATTTTTAGTGAATAAAGTTGTAACAAGGGATGACAAATAACATTCCTTGGGGACCGAAATACCCACAACTTTAGATTTATGATCTCAGCTGTACTTATTAGGGATAGTTTTACAATCTTACAAATAGTACAAGACTTACCTTTATAAGTAATTTTGGTCATTTATAAAATATGATTTTCCTGCTCTAGAAGTTGTCGCATGTTTTCCTTTCAGAAACCTGTTCCCGACGTCTGCATCTGTAACCAGCAATATGTGTTTAGTATTTTAATCATGTTTTTATTTATAAAAGAAAGTTTTATGAGATGCAAAACTGTGAGTTGAAGACTTATATTTTGACCAATAATAAAAAAGGATTATTAATTACTTCCCTATAAAGTCTTGTATTACAAATCTGGTAACTGAAATTTGTTTATGTGAAACCTCATTTATAATAAATAGATCTAATATTAGATAGTTTTACACTTAATATGTAATGGTAGATTCAGCCCCTTCAACGGAAAAGCAGATTACTAAGTACACAAGTCTCCTAAACAAATAGTCTACGGAGCAATAGCAGGGGCAAAGCTTAGACTGTGATATTAAAGAAACATTTTTAGGCGCCTTTGTGCTTTAGGTAAAAAACTATTAGATTTAGTTACAATGCAAAGGGAGAGGAGAATAATGACAAAAATAGAAAATTATCAATGTTAACAGTGCGTAACTATATAATGGTAAAAACTCTTGTTTTGATAATATAATAACAGACAAATCTGCAAATAGTATAAAACTTACCGTTAATAAACAGCTTTTAGTCCTTCTAAAAATTTTATTTTCCGGATCCAGAAGTTGTCGTAAGTTTTCCTTTCAGAAGCCTGTTCCCGACGTCTGCATCTGTAACCAGGAAAATGTGTTTATAATTTCAATCATATTGCTATTTATAATAGAACTTTATCAAACACTGCAAATATAATAAAGATCCGTTTCTATTCTACGAGAAACTTCCAGGATTTTAACCCCATCCGAGCCATCATCAACTAGACAAATGCCCCTTAACATAAAGTAACAAAAAAACATAAGAAAATAATAAACCCACATAAAAACAGAACTAACCTCAAAAATAAAATAAAAGACATAAACATACCACACAATTCAACACTACTATCACTCGACATAACAAATATGTACACCAACATACCCATATCCGAAACCTTCAACATCCTAGAGACCCAATTAATACAGAAAAACATACCAAAAACCCATCCGAAATCCTAAACATCCTCTAAACAGCACCAAACAAAACTATTTCACTTACAACTCAAACTTCCATTCACAACCAGATGGTCTTCCTATGAGAAGTCCTATCAGCAGTGCCCTAAGCGAAATTATGCTACAACACATGAAAACACCAAGATAGTCACAAGCAATACACACGCACAGAAAAAAAATTAAAGGCACAGATAAGTCGTTGATATCATAAGACTATACAGAGGCAACACCTAACAATGCGAAAAACTCCACACCTACACTAATAAAATACACCCAAAAATCGAATTCACCTATGAGATTGAAATCAAACTATCTTTAAACTTCCTCGACCTCACCATAACAAAACGCCACACACAAAAACAACTTCTACATTCACAGGAAACCCATAACAACAGACACACTTATCCACAACACCCCAAACCACCCTAGCCAGCACAAACTCGCTGCATTCAGACTTAAAGAAGTTCAAATGACCTCAGAAAACCTAAACATAGAACTAAACAATATTAAATATTTAACATAAACAAATAGATACAACACCACAATTATAGACAAACTGCACAATATCCAAAAAAGCACTAAAATTAACACTACAGAGAGGGAAAACTAATACGTCACAACACCACGCTTAAACACACATCAAATAAAATAGCTCACAAATTTAAAAAAAAAGGATACAAAACTAATAACAATTTACATTACAAAATACAGCATGACACCTACAACAAAGATAAACTACAAGCCCCAGGCCGTAGTTAAAAGAAACAGGACACAAATACACAGATATTTACCATAAAATAGGTAAATAGAATGTTCACACATCAACAAAAAAGGGCCGCATCTCATCACATTGGAACAATATAAAATTTAAAGACACACAAAAACACATAGTACAAAAATATTATACGAACAAACCCAATACAAATCCCACATACTCTTTGATACAATCGAAAAACTTTAAAAGCCTTTAAAACCTTTGTATTGGGCTGGCTTATGTGAAGGTGCCGGTGTGGAGTTAATTAGTGGGCGACTGGGTGTGTTTTGTTTGTGGATATTAGGTAATGGGTTCTTGGAGTTTTATTTGTTTGTAGTATTTCTTTTGTTCTGGTTTCATGATTTCGATGCATTTATAATTTGTGTTTGTTATTTTGGTGTAGGATCTACATGGCGTTTGGTCATGTTGGTTTCTGTCATGAATAAAATTACTTTATTGTCAACGTCTTGTTAGTACATTATTACGTCACTACGTCACTGCATTATTACTATAGATTTGCCTTTATCTATTTTGGTTTAGTGTTTAATGTGTTTATAATGGACATTTTATATTAAATGCCTTGCCCAATGTATTCATGGGGAATGGATTCTGTGCATTGTATTGCTGTTTCTGTGTGCAAACGTTTGTTTTTTGTTGCATTTCTTGGGGTGTAAGCTGTTTTTAAGTCATTTGTTTAAGCCTTAATTCGTTCATATTGAATTTGATGTTTATGGTGTTTATTGTGCGTGGATAGAATTTGTTGTTGCTGTAAATAGTGTTTTTTTTTGCGTCGAGAGTTTTGTTAGTGTCTGATACTCTGTTGCTGTCTATGTGTATATACTTTGGTGTATTGAACGGTTTCTTCGAGTACTAATAGGAAAGTATCAACGATTATGTTCAACTATTGCGTATATAGGTCATTAAGTAAAACCAATTTATCCTGCTTTATATGTAATTCTTTGAGGATTTTAGGATATCAAATAGTTTAAACAATTAAGTAAATAACACACAACTGGAAAATTAATAAAAAATATAGCCTTCGGGAATGTATCGAAAAAATTGTAGAAGATGCTTTATCTAAAAAAAGTCATCGAATTAAATATACGATTTGTTGAAAGATTAATACGTCGTTTTATTCCTAATATCAGGTTTAAATTGCTTCAATTTTCTATGTAAATACAAAGCAGAACCAATTCATTAACCTTTATGTATAATTTTAGATAAATAGGAATATTTTAACATTTTATTCGGTAAATAATACAGAATTCTTTGTAAAAACTTAACAATATTTTCTTGTAAAGATATTAACAATGACTGATGTATGGTTGCCTGGTAACACGCGTTAAGGTTACATTATTGTTTCCATGGAAAGATTCATTGTTACCATATAGTTTCCAAGGAAAGATGCATTTTTCATAGAATCTAGGCTGGTCGTTAGAAATAAGGTAATTTTATCTGGGAACATAAACGTTTTCCCTTTTTTAATAAACTTTTATGGAACATTTTGGTAGTAAATATTTACTTTAGATTTTTTAACGAAAAAATTTTCCCGTTAAAATGCTTCGAAATATGCAAAAGCAAATCATCAGTATTCAACTGGCTTCCTAAATATTACACACACATAAACATAGCATAAACTCCAAACTTAAACATTTCAAATAAAAACCCACTGTAGTGTTCTTCTCTGTTTTATATCCAATCCCATAACTTGAGGCTTGTATTATTTTACCCAACTTTTATACACTTATTTAAAGAGGATTCTTGGGAAATGTCCTACACTGGTGTTATAATGTTCTTTTCACACAAAATGCTCCTTCAAAACAAATGTATCTAGTAGCACAAACAATGTTATTCCTATGCAGGTTTTCCAAAGATCTATTTCCTAAAGCTTAAAGCAATCATAGTCAATTATAACTTTACCCTTGCACACACGTGTAACCTATAAAAGTAACCAATTTAACAAAAAATGTAACACTTTTACATTGTGCAAAACAGTTTTACATTCAATTTCTTATGTATATATATAAAAAACCAAGTCAAAATACAAATACAAGAATTATAATTGAATCCACAATCGAAAGCATTTCATTGGCTAATAGAACCATTTTTGAATGTTACAATTTCTATCATTTGAATTATGACTTGGTTCTTTATTAATACACAAGAATACATATTGCGATATATATATATATATTTATATATATATATATATATATATATATATATATATATATAATCTTTTTCAGTTTCTTTACAAAACTGTAGTCAGTTAATTAAACAGGTTATAAAATCTGTGTGCCTGTATAACTGTGTCTCTGTGTGTGTGTCTGTGAATTACAATCAATGAATTACAAATTTAGCTGGATTTGCAAGCAGGGACGTCCATTGTGTGTGTGTGTGTGTGTGTGTGTGTGTGTGTGTGTGTGTGTGTGTGTGTGTGTGTGTGTGTGTGTGTGTGTGTGTGTGTGTGTGTGTGTGTGTGTGTGTGTGGGTGGGTGTGTGTGTGTGTGTGTGTGTGTGTGTGTGTGTGTGTGTGTGTGTGTGTGTCCGAGTGTTTGTGTGTGTGAGAGAGAGAGAGTAAGAGAGAAATTGAGGGAGAGAATTCAAATCAGTGCTATATATCCACCCACCAATACAAACACAAATAAACCTATATCACAAGGCAGTGCAATCCATAATTTCTCACGCTGATTTAAGAACGCCACAAACTTTTACCAGCTATTTTAGTTTAAGCAAATTACTTTATAAAATTTCATTCAATTCGCTAAACTCCTTCAACACTAAATGAAGGGTAATTAATCACAACTGAGTAAAACTTCTCCGAAACTGTTGGAATTTATTGCTTAGACTATAGAAATGGATGCCCGATATTTTCTATTATAAAATACACAATTTAAACTTTTCCAAGATCTAAATCCATGAATTACAAATGGCAACTCCAGGCTACAAAATTACTTTTGCTTACATAGACTACACGAGGTAAATGCTGGCTTCAAGTGCTAAATAAACAGAATAATATAATACGTTAATATAAAATAACACTCCACAAAGTCATTATCTTTCTTGCAGAACCACTATTGGTTATAATCAATTTATAAGTAATATTATAAAAACAACAGGATATAATTCTCTTTACATTCATGTTTCGGGAAAACTGCAAGTTGTCTTCTAGGTCAGTAAGATTTAATCCCAGGCTGGAGTTTGATTTTAAAATATTTTTTTGTTTGTACGCACGCTTTTTCCCCCTGTAACACAATAGCTCAAGGCTCTAGGCTCCGCCATGGAAACCCCATGTTTCCTGAGGTAAACATAATGCACTTGTATCAGGATTAGTGGCGAGTGGTGTAGCGCACTGTGGTGATTAACCATATGTTTTTTGAACATAGATATGCCCAAGAAGCTGTATTCGTTTCAAAGTTTCCCTGAATACATTGGCAAGAGATACAAGCCTTTGTTGCACCATTGGTGAGGCGTGTTGGATATAGAATCTAAAGGAGTCATTGTGTTGAATCAAAACCTTTGTAAAGGCGCCTTACCTGAAACCATTTGTTAATAGAAGCCGTAGAAGTAACTTAAGAATGTAGTTGCGTTTTATTTATCTGTCAAAAATCTCTCACTCTCAGCAAATTGGCAATGGATCCCAATCGGTGTGTGGCCACTCCTCATGCTACCCAGCATCCTGCAAACCACGTGCAGGTAGTAGTCATCCATTGTCGTGGAACCGAGGCAAGGGTGAAAAAATTGTAGCCACAATACGAGTTACACCAGACATGCCCACTATATCCAATATTTATTGAAGCACAAGTACTTTAGTGCAAAGGGCTACTAATGGGGCTCCTCAAAGCGTCTCCGGAACCCCTGTATATATTATATTGTCAAAATAATTATGTTAAAGAAGGTCGGGTGACAGCGGCCATGTTAGTTTTTCCCATATAACGTTTCATTTATGAACTTAGAGTAAATGACTTATTTGCCATTCAATGTTAGAACCTTTATACCTTTATACCTTTACACAAGTAACATTTAATATTTTTGTTTCAAAAATAATTGTTGCGAAAATAAATATTTCTTTTTTTTCCAACACTCAACACACAAGTTACCATACATGCAGATGACACCACGTCTAATACACTCAAATTTACAGGACCACCTTACAGTACTAGAATCATGGCTGAGCTACTAGATAGTTAGGGTGAATGTGGCCAAGTGCCAGGCTATGCTTCTCACCAAACGTAAAACACACAAACTTAACACACCAATAAAAGTATTATGCGAGGACTTTCATTGGGGGAACCAGTTCTATGCAGTAAAGCAGTTCTCTTTAGAGAATACCATTGTGCTATAAAAGTACTGTTGCTATAGTAGGGTGAGGAACAGCACACAGCGTTAGTTCCATTATTCTTTATTGATTTGTCTTAAAGCTCATACTTTACCCTCTTATTATTCGTTTACGAATTGTTACACATTTTTAAACTAACAAATTGTTTTGAACACACTAAACAACTATCAATACTGTGAAGTCTCAAGGTATGTGAAGTCGTCTCTTTAAATTGTGTTGCAGCCTCTAAGTGAGTACATTTTATTATTTCTGTTGTAAGTGAGGCCAAGCAGGGATGTTTCACTTTGCACGAAGGAATATCGGCTCAACTCAACACTTCGCTTCAAGCAAGACAGAATACGATAGAAAGAAATGTTAGGCAATAATGTCCTGAATTTTTAAATAATTGCTTGAGTTTTTTCAATGCGTTACTCAGTTATTAATTACTTTTTGGCAAAATCAAGACCGCTAACGGTAAATTGTAAGAAAAAATAATTTTTATTAAGTGCGTTAAATATTTTGAACAAGGACCCATTGCGTTGTTAAAATTTAGGTTGAGCCTCGACAAAATACATCCCACAATGCTAAGTCTAAAGCAAAAGAACCTCTCGGAGTAAATATCAAGCTAGACACATTTACTATATAGTATAATAAATTTACCTTTTCCATTCACTTGAGTTCAAGTTCTTCTATTTTCCAAGTGTAAACGTCTACAGGCGCTCCGTCATTTTCCTTTCCAGAGTAAAAATTTAGATTCAGCTTGCGGCACGTGAAACCTCTATTAGTTCATGCGTGAATCCTTATCTGAAACAAATAATTTCATTTAGGCTAAACAACGACTTTCCTCTGAATTTAGAGGTTATGTTTACATTGTTTTCTATGTAAATACCTATAAATATAGAAATTGACTATATGCTATATGCATATATTTAATACCTATGTACAGTTAGGGACTATGTGGTAAAATTTAAATATAAACTACAAACAATAATAAATATAATAAAATCCTAATTCTTTACCTTGACTAAAGTCACAACTTACTGATATTTCTCAGCAAATTATAATTTATTGTCCGGTTATAAGGAAATATTGCACTCTATTTTGTGTTTTAATGTATTTCCTTAATGTAATTAGAATGTGTACAATAATCTATAAGCCTGATAATATTGAATATTGATATTTTTATAATAAATATTGTAAGTTATTAGGTCGAAAGAGGAGATTTGTCAGAATCAACGTATGCAACTGAGAGGTATTTGTAAAAAAACCTGAAAAGTATATATATATATATATACAAGTATTTCTGACTAACACACAAACTCTCTCTCTCTCTTTCTCTTTCTCTCTCTCTCGCTCTCTCTCTCTCTCTCTCTCTCTCACACACACACACACACTGTTGAACTTCCTCGTCTGGAACCACACTAGAAATAAGGTTGTTGTTTCTAGGTACCAGACAATACGTCGGTTGACCATCTACTCCAGTAGTTTGCATAAGCAGCTGGACAGAGAGAGATGGGTATGTAGCTGCTGGGATTAGTTTTGTCCACTCCTTGTTTTTTAATCTTGAAGTGTACAGTAAATCCAGACCTGGAGCTGAATCCTTCCTTGACGAGAGAGCTGACTCTAGTTCGACAAGAGAGATGTGGATATTCAAACAAGAACCTTCAGACAATCCAACAGTGATAGGTAAGGTTTCCTGTTTACGCTTGTACACCTGGAAAGCGCCCTTGCATGCAGAAGATGAAGAATATTTTGAGGCCGATAAATTGCACATTGGCAATTTCCACAGTTCGTGGTCAAAACTCCATCCGTATACCTTAATGAAATAATTGCATTGGAATGGAAGTGCCACAGACGTACGGTAATTTCTTCCATGTAGATGGAGCCAACGTACTGCGCCAACGTACTGTAACCATTATTCTCGATTACACTGCCTGAATAATCTCCGTGTTTTCGCACGGAAGATTTTATATTTTACCAGGTTTTTACTCGTTGGATGTCTTTTGCACTTGATCAAAACTTTTCTTCGACACGAAGGATTCATAGGACACCAGGGAACAGATGGGCGTCGTGGTTTGGATGAGGTTTTCGACAGCAATCAAAACAGTTTTTGTAAATGAATTGATAATGTCATCAATGGGAGCCAGGTCATCCACGTCCAGTGGTTCTAGATTTTGTGAAAATTGTACAAAAAAAAATTTTAAAACTCTTTAGTAATTTTATAAATTTAATTTATCTCTCTTTTCTACAAAACAACAAATTTTAATGAAATTATTATCTTTTAATGAGGCTTTTATCTAATTTACCGTAGTTAATTTGTAGTAGTACATTCATAATTCGACAAAAAATAATAACTGGAAAACACACAATTTTACCCAGAAAACCCAACGTAACCTAATTTCGATTAAAAATCGAAATTTTATTAGAGAATCACACATATTTAATATATCAAGATTAACTCACAAAATCACAAGTATTTAAATATCATATTTATATCAGAAATGTTCACTTTTGTAATCAAAATCCTAACCTGAAAATCTTCTTATTCTTTCTTTGTATGTTGCCAAAACAAATTATTTCTCTGACTTTCTCTGAATTTTATACCAAAATTCAATTTCGTTTGCTATGGTTATTACTTTTAGGATGATTAACCCTAATTCCTATCTAATTATAAACCCTTAATGATATTTCCTTAAAAAAAAAAATATTTATGAGCTCTGGATATTAAACAAAAGGTTCAGACAAAATTATTTTTAATCCTAACAGTGAATTTATTTTTCAAAACAGATTAAGTTAAGCATGAATATTATTCATTTCAAATCCTTATTTAAAGTACATAAAAATTATTTCAAACATTTCATTTATGTAGCCTGACATTTCTGCATGAGCCTAAATTTTGTTTATTTCTAACTGGCTTTGTAATTATTGGATTTATAACCGATTTAACAACTGCCCTAATTCCTATCAAACACCTAACCATTTCATTTTTAAATTACAAGAACATAATTAGATACATATTTTCTATAACCACATTTATTTCTAAATCAAAAAACCCTCTAGACATAATAATTATTTTATATAAACAAATTTCCATCCGTTCAGTTCCCTAGAAGTAGCACAATTATATATGTTAAGATTCCTCTTGTATTCCTGACATTTTTGTAAAACCCCCTTTGTTTATTTACTTCTTAATTTGCAACATTTTACAAACATTATTACTTGTTTTAATTTGTGTACTCATTTAAAATTCCCTTTATTTAAGGTTAAAGTGATTATTTCAAATTTTGACTGTTTCTAAACGTTTCTTTACATCTGACTAGGTTAATACCGCCATCTTGGTTTTATGACGTAATCCAGTATGGCGTCGCATTTACCTCAGGGTTTATTCGTTCTAACAAGATAAATCCACTATACTCAAAAACTAACAAATTTTCATGAAAATTGACTTCAAAAGAAATTTGTTTATTTTCCATTTTAATCTTAAATAATTTAAGTTTATACTTATTGGAAAGAAATAAGAGAGCTCTAACCCTTTATAACTGGAGCAGGTTCCAGCGTAATCAGCTAAAAGGGTTGGGAAACTCACATATTAGGCTACCAGGCTACCACTACAAACGGACTCAGACCTAATGATCCTTCTATACTTTAACTTAAAAAGCGGAGTTCGAAACGACTGTCCGAGTTAACTACTCATACCACCCTAAAACAGCCTTCTTTGTCTTCGGCTTCCGTCACTGGTTACCCTTCCTCTGGTGCTGAGCCTTCCTCCAATCACAACATTTTCAAGATATGGGGTTACCTATCATACGATATATTCTTGCTGGTATTTTCTAATGCCAATGGTCTTCCTAGATGCATTTTCACTTCCTTTCACTGTTTGTATTCTACTTCTTTTCCAAATGAACAAAATTGTCTCTTCTTTAGAATGTTTTTTCTTTACACATTCTAGTTATTAGGTATTTGGATAGGGCATGATATCTGTAATTAAATCCTGTTTTTTATAAAGTTAAACATTTTATTTTTAAACTTAAATTTATGTATATATACTTAGAATAATGTACTAGATAAAAAAAAGTCAACACAGCAATAATATAAAATGACAAAGTTATATTTCGTGATAGAAAAACTTCGACGTGTTCTATTGGCGATTCTTTTCGCATTTTAAGGCTCTGCTTCATTTACTTTGATTGAAATATTTGCTGTAACTTTTAAGTTATGGTTTGATGTTTTACTGGAATTGTCTGCCTGGTCGGCCCTTTTTTACGTGTCGGCTCTACTTTTATTCACTAAAATTTTGTTTCACTGTTTCTTCGTCCGTCTTCTTCCGCACATCCCGGGAGGAAATCTTTCTGTCAATGTTTTATATCTCGTAAGAATTTATAGAAGTTTAGTCTTTGAATTCTGTTAAACCTAAGTAACGTCAGTTCTGTTGTACTTAAGTTTGTTAAATTCTTCCATTATTGTTTCCTACAAACCCATTTTGCAAACGGCGTAGTTCCGTTCCCCGGAATGTACGTGTGCGGTGCACGGACGCGGGTTGGTTACATCCCACAAATTTTGATGATAAGGCCAAAAAGGGTGCCGATCCTAGGCCGGCGTCAAAGTAAGAAGAATTTCGATGACTCTGGTGGAAGCTAAATCAGAATAAACAAATTTATTGTAACTTCGTGTCGTTTAATTTATCTAAATTATTTATTCGTTTTATTTAATCTAAATGGTATGGAATTAAAATGCAACACACTTGTTAGCCTATTACATTAAAACAGATTTTTCAAAAGGTTTCACCATATGACCGAGGTGTAAGCTAAGTTATTATTAGAGATAATCACTAAGGCAAACATAGCTAAAAAGAATCGACAATCAACCTAAGAGTGTAGAATCGAATGAAAAATTTTAGAATCGAAAAGGGTAACGGAATCGAAATGTTTAGGAACCTTTCCATCCCTACTATATTATAATTGGTTCTTTTCTCCTAAAAAGTAAAGCAATATAATGTTCCATGTAGTTTTTACTGCAAAATGAAAAACGCAAAACTAAAAACTAGTCTAGAGGTCACGATACTGACGTTTCAGGGCTGGGGGAGTGGTGTGGAAATTATATGACATACGGCCCAGTTCTGACATAGTTTGAGAATCCCTCAAATGCTTTATATGTATTATTAGTACATCATATCCGGATTGTTCTACTTTGAAATAGCTATGAAACTTTCTTTTTTTACTACGCCAATGAAGTAGGAAACCCTATAGCGGCTTCAACAATGTACGAAACGGCACTAGAAAAATCCCAGTCCGCAAGTATAATTACGTCTGAGGAAAGTTCTGCACTATTTACCTCTAAAGCAGTGGTTCCGAACCCTTGAGGTCCGCGACCAATGTCTTAGGGGTTCGAGAGATGTCACTGAAATAGAAATGTATTTTTATATAACACGATCGCGAGACAGTATCCGTAACAACGGGCTTCTTGAAAAATAAATATAGGAACCGGCTTGATATGCAGTATGACGTCAGAGTAAAAGTGACAAGTACGGAGCCTAACATTTCTCCAAAATCATGAACCCAAAGGACAGATTCAACTCATCTCACTACAATTGTTGTTAAGTTGTGAGAATATGTAATTGCATTTTATAACAATTTTGAATAATTAATATTATAATTATACTTATTATATTTTTTCTCTGTTTATCGCGAAAAAAACAAACTTGTGTTACTTTTTTTTATTTCATTAACTCCTTGTTCTAAACAAATAATAATATAAAGATGATTAAAAAAAATTCCGCCTGGATCTACGAATTGTAACACGTGATAGTTTTATATTATGTATCTAAAAATAAAAATAAAGCACTTCTTGAATTGTACTTGTAATAAACTAGGTTTGAATATCTGCTACAAGAATATATATTTTTATTTCCTATTTAAACGCTTATATTAAATGCTTATTTAAACGCAAGAAGCGGATTTACAACATTTATAAGGTTTTGAAGAAGTTAAAGTTATCAAAATTCTCCTTACGATATAGCTCCAAGGCTAGAGCTAGCTTTACTCCCTTAAGACACCTTTAGGCAACAAACTCTAACCGACACGTTCTAACGTGCATGCAAGAATTTCCTGAGGAAGTAATTAGGTAACATTTTTAGTGTATAAATGTATTGATAAAGTAAAGCTTTCTCAAGAAAACCTTTCTCTTTATTCGGCGCAAGACTCCAGACTTCGTCGGATGCCGGTAATTTATTAGATTTTATTGTTATTATTAATATTACTGAAAACATTCAATAAATCATTGACATTACTGAAATTAGTTTTGCCTGTGACTGTACCCTCAGTGGAAACTAACACGTTCTCTAAACTTCAAGAATAAACACTTCTTGACGAAATCCCCAAATATTGTCAGTAATGGGGAATGTTTTGTGATTTTATGGAAACATGGGGCTTAAAACGTGCAGTGCAAAAATTTTACTTTGTGAAGGACGATGAACTTACTTCAAGTAAGAAAAGAAACTTACTACTTCCAATAAGAAAATTAAACACTATAAATTTAAACATCAGCCGAATTTATTCACGAAATACAACGGATAAAATTCACTTACACCGTCCACCCCTGCTATTAACTAAAATTTTACTTAGCATAAAATAGTTTACAAAATAATTAATACTGATTTAGAAATCAAAACAAAATAACTTTTAAACGACTAACATACAATTTAATGTATTGTTTTATTTTATTAAGTAATTTTGTCCGTTGCTCACCTGAAATGACCCTGTTCTTCAAGAGATTTAGAAAAGGTTGTGTCGAAAGGGATAATTTCGAAGATTCGTCGAGACAAAGAACATGTAAGTGGGTAGACATTCATTTCAGCATTCTGTGAATAGAAAATAAGTATTAAAATTAAATTTAAATGTGGATCAACAGCTTTTTAATGCACATCTATGTAACGGTTTTAAATGCTCCTATAGAAGTATATTTTTTGCAAAAAGCTAAACGTTTTCTAGTCATTTTGATTAAGCTGCAACAAGTAATTGTCATCAGTAGCGTAACCAGGGGAGCAAGTGCCCAAAAAACCTAATAATATTAGAAAACAACATTAACCTATAAAAAAAAACAAATTTTTAGCAAAACAGCTTCCCGATGACCCAACAATTCTGTAATTTTACAGAATAAATATTCTATATTTAATTTCTAGATATAAAGATATTCAAAATTTCTCCAGCGGAGTTCCGCCACCTGACCTTTCGGGTTGTGGCCCCCTCAAAACAACGCCCTGGCTACGCTCCTGATTGTCATCCTAAAATGGTCCAAGAAACAGGGTCTTCACTCCGTTACATTTTTTAACACTCTTCTCGTGTACAATATAAAATATAACACTATCATCACATGTTCATGTTATTGCCAAACGCCACTTAAGTTCTTACACTGGTTGCAAATCGTCTCGCGCTGTAAAAGTACGCTATGCTCTGATCAGCTGTTGCAATCATTGCGTAGCGCTACAGGGAGAGAACGTAATAACGAAACACAATAAAACTCCCGCTTATCCAGCATAATGAGGGTGGAACCATTTCGGATGAGCCATGATAAGTAAAACCTCATAAAACCTTTTCTACTGTTGAGGGTTTCGGTTAAGGGAAGTTCGGATAAGACGATCCTGTACTAACGAACACCAACACACAGTCAATATTTAATTATTCAGTGAGTTAAGAATGCAAAGTCATCGTCAGTGAGTATAGCTAATATAACATGTAAACTTCAAGAATAAGGTTAAAATTATAACTATTTACTAACACTATATTTACACCGGCTTAGACAGATTAGTTATAGCTTAGAATATTCACTGAACTAATTAGTTTAGATGAATTCATCAGAGATACTCGCCCATGATGAAGGCTGTCTTTTTATTATAAATACTTTTTTACTCAATCAGTGAAATATTTTTTTTTCAACCCCTAGTGGATGGAAATTGATGTTAATACAGTTTTTTTCAAATAATTATTTAATAATTAAATTTGTAAAAGTTGATGTCTTGGACGCGTTTAAACTGAATATACGTGTTTGTAATCTTCAGAGAGTTAAGATGGCAAAGCCATCGGCAGTGAGTATAGCTAATATAACATGTACAATTCAAGAATACGGTTAAAATTATAACAATTTACTAACACTATATTTACACCAGTGCAGACAGATTAATTATAGCTTAGACTCAATAAGTCTCAAGGTTAGTCTATAAACGAATAAGGCAAGATATAGAGTCTCCGGTTTGGTGTGCTCCCATACAAGCTGAGAGAGCTTGCTGGGTTCCTTAACTTATTTAGTTTAAAGCTTAAATATATAGCAGTAGTAGTAAAATGATTGCTCACCTCCACCAGATGTCGTTCCAAACCATGAAGCCGAAATGTTGCTTCTGAAAAAATACAATATAATTTGTAAACATTTAGTGTAGTGAAAATGTAGAGATTAGATAGATATTCAGAAACATAGATGGTAATTAAATAGATAAATTTATATTTAGGTCTGTAAATAAAAATAAAATCATTTACATTAACTTTTCCTATGCAATGTCTATTGGAATTTGTATAGAAAAGCTTACATGAGTAATGAAGTTTACTTAGGATGTAGGCTACTACAGGATATTTGAATGTAAGGGAATCTAATTTATACATAGCCAATTTTTGTGTTATTTTATGTTTTAGTTGGACGTGCTTTTTATGCATTTGTAGAGAGTTTTCTCCATAAATCGCAGGGTCTCTCGATGCCGAACTTAACTCTCCTCTCCAGCGATAGAGTGCACTTTCCTTACTATGTAGTCTTTCGAAGTATATTATTATTTATGGTATACCAGGTACGTGCAGTAACACTTTTTTGCCGAAGGTTCTACAACTGACTGCCCTTTGATAGACAGCGACAGTTTGCTACAATCTCTCAGAGTTCAAATATTTTACAAACATTTTTCCTAATGTAAGGAACAAATAAAAGTAACTTACAAAACGACTGAGTCCTGTAGAACGCAGGGACTTCAATCTTTAGCGGAAATAGTGCGGAATCACTTGTAGAAATTATTGCAGCTTTTTTATAAACTATTTCCGCTTTCTCATCTTCATCGTCTTCAGGAATCGCCTCGAGAATAGGAACAAACTTTATTCTCGGGTACGCGCTTGACAAATAGCTGAGCATGTCCTCATCGAAAACTACTGTAAAGGTAGAAATTTGAATAATTCTTGTCAAACAATACGATATTTATAAACAATATAAATACGATATTAAACTGTCAGGTAAAATTAAAGCCTGCAGACATGCATATTGTGATATATAATTATTAGGTACTATGTTGATGAATTTAAAAAAAATAATTTTATTCTACATCATAGCTAATGTTTTTATTTTTCATAGTTTCCTAAGTCATGTTCGTAGAGCGAGGAATTATATACAGACAAACATACAGGTCGAGTTTTATAAGCTGGTATTTGTCTCTTAAAATAAATTTAATAATATAAAAATAATTTGAATTTTGTAGTCCATTACGTTTGGTGAATCTTATTAATCACTTCAACAATAGTTTACGACTATCCGGACTACCCGAACAGACACACAAAAACACAAAGTACAGACATATTAAACGAACAAACACAATACAAATCACACACACTCTTTGATACTACCGAAAACCTACCTTTGAATCCGCCACCGCATGACCCGACCTCTCCAAGCAGAAGACACGGATGAAGATCGGTACATAGCGATCGAAAACGTTCTGTCTCAGTAAGATTTAACACATTTACTAAATTTAAAGTTCGGATGGTTATAAACTGTTGTTTAAGTGATTAATACAATTAAAATTATTTAAGGTACACGAGTGTGCTAATGGTTTAAATCTAATATTTTAATTACATATTATTTATACAGTAACTTTAATACTTTGGATCTATAGTTTCATTAAACTTCGTGTATTTTCTCCTAGAAATATAATAAGGTAGTAGTAGAATTAAAGGCGGAGACTTACATGAACCACAAAATGAAAATTCTAAATCTGGCAGCCGTAATATTTGAATATATTCAAAAGAACATTACAATTACATTCAAAACATGGGATGAGGATCCCAATATTTAGATTAAACCCAGCAAATATTGGAAACTGAACAAATATACGCGTTAGGAACAAGCTGTAAAACTATTTTAATTATATTAATGGATTTTAATAAAACTACTAAATTACTTTATTTCTAGGTGAAGTTAAAACAACCTAATAATAATTACCTCCCCTTTCCTTCCTCTTCTTTGCAACAAAGCAGCACGCGACTGGAACAAGATAAGACATTCTTTTATTAAAGCTAGAGTTTTACTAGTTATACAATATCAGTTGTGCCATTCTTAACACTCACATAGACACAAATTATAATTTTTTTTAACTAGGCATTACGTAGGATCAAGATATCAAACGAAATTATATTGAAATATAACTGTAAAAATTAAATATAACTGATATGAGGTAATTTTAAAAGAAAAACTCTTATCATACAGAAGATCCATTTTAAATCCTCCAAATTTCTGACAGCTTTTAAATCCAAAAGCATAGTGTTTGTATATAAGACATAAAGCAATGGAGGAACCATATAATGAGGGGCAAAGCACTATCTCTGAAATTATGTATTTTAGAACTAAAAAATAATAACGATTAATAACATTTTCTTTCTCCAACATTCACCAGTTTTAAACTAGCCTTATATAGAGAATAAGCAACCTATTTAGGCATTTATTGAATTTGGGGGTCCTTGTCAATGTAGTGACCGATGCCCCCAGTGGGTCCTTGAAAACAATTTGTTGGTAACCACTGGCCAATGTGTATGAGAGAGAGAGAGAGAGAGGAATTAGCCTATATATATATATATATATATATATATATATATATATATATATATATATATATATATATATATATATATATATATGAGAGAGAGAGAGAAAAAAAGGGGGAGAGAATAATGGGTTCCACTAACAGTGCTTTAACATTAACAATTAATATACATAGGCCTAAATATACGTCGCCATTTGTTAATCAAATATAATGAATAGATTCATATGCTTTAGCTAATAGAAATAAATACACGACCAATAAATAAACTAATTCTAGAGTAAACTGATGGAACATTTATATAGTTTTATTAGATATTTATGTGATTAGTTATTTTATCTGATAAATAGAACAATATGTACCTTTTTGGTAATAAGTTGGAAACGTCTAAATGTAACATTTAACCAATGGAAAGGTTTTTTACTATATTTACCTACAACAAAAAACTGTTCAAGTACAATAGCTTCTACTTAGGCTATTTTCAGCCCGGTTAAATGTCGACGCCATACATACATACATACACACACACACACACACACACACACACACACACACACACACACACACACACACATAAATATATATATATATATATATATATATATATATATATATATATATATATATATATATATATATAAAGTCTAATTCGACTGTAACAGTGGTTTATTCGTAATTGAAGAGATATACCGTCTAGAGGTCACGAATATATAGTGATATAAGAAAAATTAGTTTAAATAAATTGATTAAAACATACAAAGTCTCCAAAAGTTTTTAAGCTTCATATTTTTTCTTTCAAACTAAGAAAAAATGATTCAAAATGTCCTTAGGAAACCATGGTAATGTAAATACAGTGTTTGTTTAATTGTTGTACGATTTAATTAAATACTGTAATATAAATATTTTTGTCCTTTTATGTTTACATATTTTGTTATTATTGAATTTTGATAGGGTCGAAAACTTTTGAAGAACGTAGAGCATTCCCAATGTACGTTTTAATATTCAAAAATAAACCACTACAAGCTTGGATCTAACGGAGAAGCTCATCAATTGGAGTGAGGCATAGGCCTTACGTACATTTGTAAATATAATAAAGTGAACTAGATAAAGTGAATCCATTCAAATACTTTGGCCAATGGTAAAAAATATACACATCAACTAATTCTAAAGTAATTTGCTGTGACGCTTACTTAGTTGTAATAATTTAATATTGCGATATTGTTTTATGTATAATAATATGTACAATATTTACATTTACATCAAGAAGGTAGAAACCTTGGAAATGTACCGTTTAACCAAAGCTTAGGCCTACATAAAGTAGATATGCAAATCTTCGAGCGAGTAAATGTCGACATCAAGTATACCTATTAGTTTTTAGGCCTAACCTGACTTACCCTAATGGTTTATTTGTGATTGCCGTCATATACCGTCTAGGTGTCTGGGATGTATTTTGTTATAACTAAAATACTGATAATTAATTTGCTTAAAACTTACTAAGACTCCAAATGATTTTATGCTTTATATTTTTGCTTTTAGTCTAACAATATATAACTCAATAAGTCTTCAGTAAACCATGGTAATGTAAATGTAATGTATGCCTTATTGTTGTACGGTTTTTTATTGGGTACAGTGATATAAATATTTGTGTAATTTTAATAATTACATAATAATTTAGTTATTGCGGTTAGTTTTTGAAAGGTCATGCTAGGTCGGAAACCTCGAGAAAACGTAGCGCTCTGCCAATGTCTGGCTTGAAACTGAAAATAAGTCTCAACCGAAAGCTCTCGTTCTGTAGCAGTCTCATAGCAATCAGGGTGAGCGACGGCCCTTTTGATGCCCTCATATCCCACGGGAGATGCCAGATATTTCTGTAAACCCGGTTCTGCCAAGCAGACCACTAAACTATCTCTTGAAGTCAACTACATTAGAAATACTGGCTAACAACTACCCTGACGTCGAATGGACCAAAATTTACAAGGACGGATCTACCACGGTAGAGACACGTGGTGCTGGATTCTATACAACCTTCGTCGAAGCCTTGTTTCCAGAAGGTTTACCACTTTAAAGGCGACGTTTCAGCAATTTGTTATGCCTCAGAGAGGCTTTCAACTAGCATCGATACAAGTAAATTGGTCTTTCTTTCTACTTCAGAGTTGCAGGCTATTTCTATTACCTCAAAAAAGACGATCCCGTCGCAAGGTGCAAAGAAACCATATTCCAACTTTTACGCAAACAAGAGATTTTTTTATAATGGATTAAGCAGACAAACATGCTTAACCTTGCTATAAACGTTTTCAAGGAAGTCTCCTTTTACGTTAACCAGCTTCATTCAGCTCTATAAACGGTCCCAACATCGATTGGTCTTAGCAGATTCCTCCACCTGTCCTCTCTGTATATACGAATTACGGGTAACCATCTGACCATCTCCAGCTCTTGTATCCCTTCAATACAATGATAAACCCCTCACAGCAATGTCCCTGTTTCACTTGCCTGACGCAGAGCTCCACATGCTCTTCACGTATTCCAACAAATCAAACTAAATATTTGTCTTCCTGTGCACATTTATTTATTTATTTACAACAAAATTTCCACTACGTTTATTTTATTTTTATTAAATTGGAAGTCTTGTTAAATTATATTTTGCTGTTATACTACCAACATCGCACATCAGACAATATGGCACAAATATTTTGCTTTTAAGAGAGGCATCCTCGTCCTATTGATGAAGATAAACTTAAACACCGATATTATTGTGTGTGTGTGTGAGAGAGAGAGAGAGAGAGTGAGAGTGAAAGGAAGAGAGAAAGACAGCATAGCAGAAAGAAGCATTGAAGGGAAAGAGACGAAAATACAGAGTAAAAAGAGGAGAGAAGGCGAGGGATTTAGGAGAGAGAAAGAAACAGTAAAGTGTGGAAAAAGAGGAAAGAAGAATAGGAAGAAACTGGAAACACAGACAAAGACTGTTTCATAGTAATGAAATGTGTTTTTGTTTTCCAGAAACACTCTTTCCAGAATATGAGACAAAATAAGTATTTGTAGAAACGTGTATAAAGAGACCTACAAGAAAGAAATATTTGTCAAGATCATGGAGTGAGAAGAATACTTGGTGAAAGGAAAATGATAAATGCTTGAAAATAATTGAAAACTGGATTAATTAAAAAATGGATAAAAGGGACACAAGGTGAAATAGCCCAAGTGCTTCGATACAAAGGCTTTTGCTAATAGATGATAAATAGCTTATATGTCTTCAATTGTTGTGAAGTAGGAGGCAATTGTGAGGGAGGGAAACGCGGTTCTACATGGGAAGGGGCATAGCCCAAGTGCATCGATACAAAGGCTTTGGCTACTGGATGATAAATAGCTTATATGTCTTTAATTGTTGTGAAGTAGGAGGCAATTGTGAGGGAGGGAAACGGGGTTCTACATGGGAAGGGGCATAGCCCAAGTGCATCGATACAAAGGCTTTGGCTAATGGATGATAAATAGCTTAAAATGATGGTCCTGTTAGCCAACGAAAAGCTTTGAATTGTAAATTTAATTATAATTTTTGTATTTGTATTTTGACTTAGTTCTTTACTAATACACAAGAATACATATTGCAATATATATATATATATATATATATATATATATATATATATATATATATATATATATATATGTGTATATTGACTTTTGTTCTTTATAAATATATATATATATATATATATATATATATATATATATATATATATATATATATATATATATATACTGCCTCACAGCTCCTACCTTAGTATTAGCATAGTTTCTTAACGGTGTGGTGTTGCTTACGAGTTTTGTGAATATTGGAAAATGGGGGTACCAACAACAAAACCACCCCTTATGCAGAAACATTTCTTGACCATATTATAAAGGAAAATGAACAAAAAAAAGACAGAAGAAAATAACCAATCTATAGACTTTCATCACTCTAACTGTAATGCAAAATTCAAGATAGAAAAATCATTTCTAGGCTTTTAAAAAGTGATAGCAACAGTTTTTGAGATGAACGGGTTTAATAAACGATTTTTATCTTTGGCCACACTCCTTGCAAAAACGTCCGGAAAACCTTTTGATATTATGAAGAGATCAAATACGTGGCTTCGTTCGTTGCCAGCTAAGGAGTGTAACATCGGCATCGAAAAAGTGGAAGCACGCTCTGGGTGCCTACTCCAGTGGTTCCCAACTGGAACTAACCCCTATAGGTCCGAGGACAATAACTTAGGAGTCAGTGAGAGTTCACTGATATTAAAATATTTATATTTAAAACATTCACTGCGGCCGTATCCAACCGTTGCATTCATCGAGAGGCTTTGGTTGCCAAGAGATTGCCTGAAGTGTTGCATACAACTCTCATTGAGATAGTTCAACGTATTAACTACATTGGGCAGTGAGAATGCTCAGCTTCTTATTCATACCGAAGCAAGGGGGCTCTCTCGAAGAGGTATACTGAAAAGGTTTTTTGATGTTAAGGATGAGGTCAAAACCTTCCTTCTTGATCCATGTATGCAGATTTACTTAGACATTTCTTGGCTTTGCGCGACTGCTTACTTAGCTGTGTTTGAACATTTGAAGGTTTTGATTCTATGCTTACAAGGTAATATTATAGATATGTTCACAGTTGAAGACAAACTTTGTTCCATGTCTTCAAAATGTCTGTTGTGGGCAACAAGGGTCAATAAATGTTCCCTTACAAATTTTTCCACCATAAAAGAGTTTTTGGAGTCTTCTGATGAAAACTTAATAAACCAAATAAAGGGAAGCGTAACTGACCACCCGCCAAGTTTTGCAATCTCTTTCAGGGAATACTTTCCTCGAACAGATCCTAAGGAGAGTTGGATTAAATCTCCGTTCTGCTTCTCTGAAATATAAAAGATTCAGAGTTCTTTAAAAAAAGAACAAGATTGACTTGATCTAACCGACAGTGGCCTACTAGAAAATGTTTTTAATAGCAAGAACATTATAGAATTTTGATTGCCAGTGGAAAAAGACTACAAAACACTTAGAAATAAGACAATGAAGTTAATACTACATTTTCCAACTACCTAGAGATGTGAACATGCATCCTCAACTATGTACTTCATGAAAAATTAATAAAGGAATCTGCTTGATTGCAGTATGACGTCAGAGTAAAAGTGTGAAGTATGGAGCCTAGCATTTCTGCAATCATGAACTCAAAGTACAGATCCAACCTCACTGAAATTATTGTTAAGGTATGATGTGTTGCAATTACATTAAAATAAAGTTGAACTAACATTATTAATATTCTTCATATATTTTTATTCAATAGTTTTTCTTTGTCGCAATTATAACAGACTTTTGGTTTTTGTGTTTACTTCATTAACTCCTAACTCCAAATAAAATATTAATATAAATAGGTTTAACGTATTTCGCCTTGACCTACAAACTTTAACATGGGATAGTTTTATATTTTGTATCTTAAATAAAAACAAAACACTTCTTGAATGTACTTGTAATGAACTTGTAGTAGAATCAAATTTAATATTCACATAAAGGAACAGTTTCCCCCTTAAAGTAAGTGGGTAGGTAAACCATAAGTGACTTATTAATAACTAATATAACTCAAATTATTATGTGTGAGGTCTACAATGTAGGTTTAAGAATTTGTGGGCCCCTTTCCATTATAACGAGGGATTCCTTGAAAAACGTTTGTTCGTTACCACTGGCTCACACACCTAAGTTTACATTATATAAAAGTAATTTAAGGTAATGTAATGCTGAAAGTAAGGTTTCCTAGTGATATCTTTTGTATTTATTCAGTTTTAGCAAACCTTTCTCTACATTCCAGATGACCTATTACCTTCGTGTACATACATGTGTCTATATTGGAGGGGGGAGAGAGAGAGAGAGAATAATGGGTTCCACTAACAGTTCTCTTAACATAAGCAAATAATATACATAAATATACGTCTCCATTTGTAAATAAAATATAGGGAAAGGATGCATATACTTCGGCTAATAGAAATAAATACACGAGCAATAAACAAACTAATTCTAGAGTACACTGATGGGATATTTATATAGTTTTAATAGTTATTTAGCAATGCGATAAGTTACTTAGTCTTGATAAAAAGAACAATACGTACTCTTTCGGCAATAAGTCGGAAACCTTGAAATTTAGCTTTTAACAGAGAGCAAAAGTTTTCACTATATTTACCTACATAAAATTTACCTGCATTACTATTTAAGTACAAAAGGTTCTAGTTAGACTATCCTACGCTTGGTTATACATCGACGTTACACAAATATATCTCTCTCTATCTATCAATCTATCTATATAAATATATATAAATATGTATATATATCTGCAAATATATAATTATATCTGAAGTCTAATTTGAATCTAACAGTGATTTATTCGTAATTGACGTGATATACCGTCTAGAGGCCACAAATATATAGTGATATAAACACAATTAGGTTAGATAATTTGATTAGAACTTACACAGTCTCCAAAAGTTTTTGAAGTTCATATTTTTGTTTTCAAACTAAGAAAATATGATTCAAAACGTCTTCAGGAAACCATGGTAATGTAAATGCAGCGTTTGTTTTATTGTTGTGCGATTTAATTACCTACTGTAACAAATATTTTTTATATTTTATATTTACATATTTAGTTATTAAACGTATTTACATATTTAGTTAGAAAAACGTAGCACATTGCCAATGTTCGCCTTAATATTAAAAATAAACCCCTACAGACCTGGTTCTCCCGGAGCAGCTCATCAATTAGGGTGAGGCCTTACATTTCCCACAAATCCCTCGGGAGCTCCTTATATTCCAGTGAATCCTGTTCTGCCCAGCAACATAAAACCGCAGTGACTGATGTTCATATGCATTATAAATGCTGACTAACAACTACCCTGCCACTAGATGGCCTCTTGTTTACACGGACGGATTTACCTTGGGCGAGTCCAATTCGAAAGTCGTCCCAGTGGTTAACAGGGAAATCACATTGAATACAAAGTGGCAACCACTTTTCATGCCACTGAGAGGCTTTCGAGTTACACCGCTACAGCGAAGGTGGCCTTTCTTTTAAACCTCAGCATTGCATTATATTTCCTCTACACTACCACAAAAAAGTGATGTTTTGTCAGGTGCAAAGAATCCATACTTCAAATTTCAACCAGAAATAAAGGGTTCTCTGGATATTGTGACTCAGGACAGTCAGGCCTTGACTGCAACGAGCGTGCAGACAAGCATGCTAGAGCTGGTTGTAACCTTTCTCAAGATGGCAGTAGATAGGAGCTGATGGTAAGATCTAGAGACCCGCCTCCCATTGTATATCCCCACTGTTGTAATGCAGCATTGCATGTAAGGCGTAAACGTTGGCAGAAAGCAAGCAATTGCTTCTATACACCGTAGCTGTTAGATTTTAAAGTTCCAAAAATCCAATTTATTAAATCTATAATTGTTCGAATTAGCTAGAAATACTTTTAAAATAATTTTATATTTTAAAGCGTGAAAACAACTTCTCAGATACACACACGAACCAATAAACACACAGAACTGATGAAATATATCGGCTGTGGTCCGATTTAATAGCCCGAGCTAGTGAGACGTCAGCTGAGCACTGTGTACTGCAGTGCTGGCTTCGTTTATTGCTGGTGAGTGCTTTTACTGTTCGCCGAAATTGACATTGACGAGATTACTGAGCAACGACTCAACATTATTTTCTTGGTATGGCTCAGAAAAAGCTCTACAGAAAACATTCGTTCTTCAAAGCATTAGGCGTTCTGCAATGACAGCGTTCGGCAAAACTGTGGGAATGACCACTGACAAAAAAATTTTGGCGAATCAACGCCACACATAATTCTAAATGCACAGTTACGCCTCTGATAAAACATTTTGGGCATGTCCAAGTTGCTGACACAGATCTGAAGTACATTAGAGCTATAAGAATTTCGTTATTAACTTTTAAATTATATGTATTGTAGAAAAACCATAAGACCAATATGTAAAACCATTATCTATTTGTAGAAAAACCATAAGATTGTTTAAAGAAAAACTCTTTCCAAAAGAAACAAAAGTGCATTTTGTTTATTATACGAAATCCATTAGATACATGGTACATTATATTTATATTGTAAATCTTGTTTTTAAAACTATATATATATATATATATATATATATATATATATATATATATATATATATATATATAACAACATAGGTTATTCAAATACAAGAATATTTATTATTTTATATCCTATTTTGTATTATTATTTATAATATTTTGTATTTGAATAACCTATGTTGTTTTAAATTATTAAACAAGAAAACGTATTATATATATATATATATATATATATATATATATATATATATATATATATATATATATATATAGGTCTGTTATATATTATTAGCGTAACATATTTTTTTTTTAAATATATCTTTTTTCTATTATGTTGTTAATTTCATGTTTTCCGTTTTTTATTTATGTTTTGTTTAAAATGTACTTATGTCGTTTATTTGTCAAATATTTGTTATATGAGTATGTTTTAAATACTTAATTTGGTGTGATATCGTTCTGAAACGCTATCTGTTAGTGATTTAGTAAACTACTAAAAACAAAACCAAAATTTAAAATTGTTGCTTAGAAACGGATTTTTTACAGAACATATTATTAGGTTTATGTTAACAACCCTTGTCCTCCTTTAATGGGAGAACATGTACGGAAGAGGAACGATACGTATGTCCCTAAGCGTGGCGCCTGTGTAAGGATGACTTCGTTAGGTTGAAAACATTCCAAATTTTTCCGCGTTACAAATCTCAATCTTTGTGACTGATTATTGCGTTTATATTTAAAACGAAACTGTACTTTTTGCAGTTATCACCGATATTAACCACTAAATTATAGCCTCCTTGTTTCAATTCCAGAGAAGTTCAAATTTTTTTCAGGCTACTATATAATGTTTTTTTTTCGACACAAAACTTGGTTAGTGTCCCACAAAACGACTCATAAATAGGCATTATGCTTATTTCAAAACTTGTTTTTAAGTAATTTCAACGATTGAGTCATTTTTTTGCGTCTCTTATAATCATATAATCTTACATTTTTCATCTCTTTTGTATTTGAAGAGAAAAACTTTCTTAGTTCTTTGCTTTTAAAGGAAGTAAATATTTTTAAATTATTTGGAATAACTGGGAGCGTAAAGTGTAAATTTTTAATGTCCATATAAAACATTCAGTAAAGAAAACGTGGGTCGCATTTACTGACCAATTCCTTATACTATTATCTATAGGATGGGAACCACGTTTCCCCATTGAATGTTCATCTGGACATTAAAAACTTACTCTTTACACTCCCACACATTCCACATTATTTTATACTTTTTAGTTCGTTTAAATATGTGGTACTAAGAGTGTGTTTTCTTCAAATTTTTAATCTGTGCATTTTGATCTCGTGTATATGGAACTTTGCAATCGATATCCAATAATATCACAAAAATCTAAAACACAAATAGAACTCACTGAAGCAAATGCACAGAAATCATCAAACCAGAACAAGAGAAACATTATAAACAAAACACACATTCCGCAATAATAAACCACACACAGGCACCTTCACGTAAGCTAGCCAAATACACACACAAACGTTAATAGCCCCAGATCCATACACAATGTCATTGGCCTGATATACAAAAGTAAAGACATTTATATCCCACAGTACTGGAACCATGGCTGAGCTACTGGAGAGTCAGGGTGAATGTGGGCAAGTGCAAGGCTCTGCTTCTCTCCATACGTAGGGCACAAAAACTCAACACACCACTAAAACTATTAGGGGAGGACTTTCATGGGGGGAACCTGGTCAAATATCTGCGAGACATACTCAACAGGGGCCTAACTTGGGAGCCTCACACTACCAACACGTTAAAGAAAGCAACAATTAGATTAACACAACTATATCGTATGCTTAACAGAACAAGCCCACTTTCACTACGGGCGGCAACTACTAGATACGTATCTATGTTGCGAAGCATACTCACTCACGCATCACCCGTCTGGGGTCATGCAGGCAACTCACGCATACGCAGGTTCTAGCTATTCCAAAACAAGGTTTTGCGAATAATCACGAAGGAACTTAGATGTACAAAATTAACACTGCTTCAAGCTGAGTTGGAAGTGCCTTTCATCAAACAACATCTTCGACACTTAACAACAAAGTTCTACAAATAGGCTCAAGCACATACAACATCCACACTCATTTCCTCACTGGGTAGGTATGACCCCACCCACGACACATATAGACGTCTGCTGTCCCTACGGACCTAACCTAACCTAATCTAACCTAACCTAACCTAACCTAACCTAACCTATCCTAACCTAAGCTTAAACCTTCAAACAATGCAAATAATAAATAAATAAATAAATAAATATATATATATATATATATATATATATATATATATATATATATAGTGCCCCCATGGAAGGACTAATATTGCCTGCATGCCTTATCAGTTTCGAGTAGGCAGCAGGAGAAGAGGTGCATGTTATTCCTCTCATAGTCTCACTAACAAGGTATTTGTAAGGTAATACTCCTTCTTATCTCTTAGCATAAGGTGATTCAACCCTCCACAGTTTCTGCATGATCTGTCGCGTGATTTTTCCAGCAGGTTTTCTTTTTTTATCAGGTTTATTCAACATGCTCTTAGCCTGACACTCGCCGTACTGTTTTATTTCACTATCTCCTGATTCTTCATGGAAAGAGCTTATAAGCTTGGTACATGGGCAATCAATCCCGTTGCCTTCCCTCGCGGTAGGGATACTAACCGCAGCCTAGTGAGACGAAGGTAGATCGCTAGATGTTGGCTGCCACGACGGCTGGATTGTCTCAGGGGTTTCCAACCAGAGCTTAGAAAAATATAAAAAAATAATATATTACGTAGAAAAGATTTAAATAACTGGTCAAAATTTTGAAAAACTATTGGCACCACCATTAAATACTGCTACAATCTACGTATGTAACAGAAAATCCGATTTGTTATCGAAATTTAGAACTAATTTTATCGAAAAAATGCAACTAACTTTGGTACAAAATTTTAAAAATCCGTTATCACCTCGTCGTTCTACGTTAATAATAATTTACGTGATACGAAAAACTGCTTTGTTCAAACGTTTTACAGGTACTACAAACCCACAGTATCCTGTCACGAATAAGAGGAAAATCTCTGTTTTACCATGTCTTGCCCTATTAGGTTTGTTTCAGCTACACAAAGAGCGGACTGACACTTTTACAGTGGAGTTGTTTAATATTTTCTAAAGCTTACGTAGTATTTACAGTTGCAGTCAGAGTCGAATCCTGACAACATTCGATTAAGATGTAACGGCTAGGGCAGTCACTATCTACGGGAACATTTTATTCTAACTTGTTACAGCTGCGCAGAAAGTAGTTTCCAAGCTATCCTCAGAGACGCTTAAATTAAACTAATTTTACAACTCCTGAAAATGTGATAATTTGAGTCGTTATAAACTTAGTTTTAAATAATATACGCAACGTATTATCTATACAAATGTATACAGCTACAATGTATTTTGTAAGGATAGATTTGGTTGTAACAAAAACCAGGTAAAGTCTACGATGGTAGGATATTACATTCTCTAGGTGAACCCTAAATTATATATTTCCATCCCTACTACATATATTAAACAAACCAACTACATCACGCATTCTATTCGGAGGAACGGCAGTGAAAATATCATCCTCAAGCTGTTAATATAGTCTCAAATGTGTTTTACTTTTTCCTGATATTCTAGATTACCCATTCCCTATTGTATTATATAGGTGAGGGGTTAGATCCCACAGGAGAGCCTACAATTTGTTTGTAAAGTCCATTGTCAACTGAAAGAAAGCATTATTAGGTAAAATTGTAACTAATTTCATAAAACCCGTATCATTAAACTTAGTGAGTTCTCCTATTAAATACCAACGTTGCAAACAATTAGTTGCCATGTTTTGGACAATGTAATTTTAAAAAAATCCAAAACGAATATTACATGGTTTTAAACTTTACACTGCAACTTATAATTTGCCCCTTCAAGTCAAATGTGTGTAGCTAGATCTACAATACTGTCATAATATACGTTAGGGAGAATTGAAGGGGCACTGTTTGTAGCTCAATACAGGATTTAACAATTTATTTAAAATGTTTTTGTCCTTTAAATAAAAACTATAACAGATATTCAAACTGTAAATATAGAGGAATAAAAAGGTAAAAATACAAGCATAATAATAATGACAAATATGATTACAGTTGTACCTCCATATCCGCGAGTAATAGGCTGCAAAATTACTGCGGAAACGTGGAACCGCGGATAATAAGGACGAGGTGTGTTAAATACTATACCTACAGACAATTACAGTATACAGGAGTACATGTACATAGATACGGGAATTGCATAAGTACATTATATACTGTATAATTTGTAAAATATTACAGTACAGTACATAAGTATTGCTATGTACAGAAGAGCCATTGGGATTGCTGTTTGTACTTACCCTCACAAAGTGTACAGAACTCCATTCCCTTTGTAGCCACCAACAGCAAATGTTTGTTATCAAACGCTGAGGCAGTTATTTTGCTTTGAGAACTTATTTAATAGATCTGTATACAGAGTATGTATGTGTGAAATGGTACACTTCACAATTTACACGATAAAAAAAATACTATGTACGAGAAAACATTTTAAGTTGAATTTGAGAAAAAGAAAGGTTTACTTAGGAACATTTTCACCTGAAAGTGGAAAAGACTCGAAAATAACGGTCTCTTACGTTTAGTGATGGTGACGATAACTAGGACTTTTTTTCTACTTGAAAAAACATTGTGATTATTAGATTGTTATTTTTTCATTTCGCTAAAAAGTTGCTGAAGAGGCTGCATGTTTATCCAGCGCAATGGCAGTTATTTGACTTTAAGGTCTATGCATGTGGGAAATGGTACACTTTACAAGGAACACGTTAAAACACATATCACGTACAAAAAGAAGTTTTAAGTTGAAGTTAAGAACAAGAAATATTTTTAGTCAGAAACATAAAAAAACTTCACGTGGAAGGGAAAAAGACTCGGTGATGGAAAAAGAAATGTCTAGTGAACTTGGCTCTAATGGAGAAGTTGAAATAGTTTTATAATGGGTTTATTGGCAAAACGATAATAAGGTACCAGTAACGTTCTGATACCTCACACAAAGACAAAGATGGTAGTTTACAAGATTAGGTTTTCTACAAGAAAAATTATTCTAAAAAAGGGAATTTACACAAAAATGTAATATACAATAAAACGTAATCTACAAGAAAAAGCAATCTACAAGTAAGTGTTGTCTACAAGAAAAGGTTATCTACAAGAAAAGGTAATTTATAAGAACAAATGATATAAAAGTAATCACGAATGCTATTTTTAGTCGAGATGTGTAAAGCCGCAGCATTATAAAAAAATAGCAACGAACAAAAGAGGCGTATTGTAAAACCAAAAAAAAGCGACGACGCTAAACGCCCGAGCCATGGAATCACTGACCTTATAATTATCAATTATATATGAGTGGTTGAAAATAAACTGAAAAGTTTACATAATCTCAATATTACCACAATAACGCGTCACAAGTGTACAATACATACGCCCTTGGCAGTAAGGCAGTTCTCATTAGGGAATACTATTGTGCTATAAAAGTACTGTTGCTATAGTAGGGTGAGGAACAGCACACAGCGTTAGTTCCATTATTCTTTATTGATTTGTCTTAAAGTTCATACTTTACCCTCTTATTATTCGTTTACGAATTGTTACACATTTGTAAACTAACAAATTGTTTTGTACACACTAAACAACTATCAATACTGAGAAGTCTCAAGGTCCGTGAAGTCGTCTCTTTAAATTGTGTTACAGCCTTTAAGTGGGAACATTTTATTATCTATGTTGTAAGTGAGGCCAAGCAGAGATGTTCCACTTTGCACAACCAAGGAGCCATTGCGTTGTTAAAATTCAGGTTGAGTCTAGACAAAATACATCCCACAACACTAAGTCTAGAACCAAAAGAACCTCTAAGAGTAAATATCAAGCTAGACACTTTTACTTTATAGTATAATTAATTTACCTTCTCCATTCACTTGAGACAAAGTTCTTCTATTTTCCATGTGTAAACGTCTACAGGCGCCCCGCCATTTTTCTTTCCAGAGTAAAACTTTAGATCCAGCTTGCGGCACGTGTAAACCTCTATTAGTTCATGCGTGAATCCTCTTCTGGAACAAATAATTTCATTTAGGCTAAACAACGGCTTTCCTCTAAACTTTATGTTTACATAGTTTTCACTGTAAATTCCTATAAATATAGAAATTCACTATATGCTAAATGCATATATTTAATACCTATGTACAGTTATTGGGAACTATGTGGTAAAATTTAAATATAAACTACAAACAATAATAAATATAATAAAATCTAATAATTTTTAAAATCTTAAATATTTACCTTGACTAAAGTCACAACTTACTGATATTTCTCAGCAAATTATAATTTATTGCCTGGTTATAAGGAAATATTACACTTTATTTTGTGTGTTAATGCGTTTCCTTAAGGGAATTAGAGTGTGTACAATAAACTATGAGTTTTATATTATTGAATCTTGATAATTTTATACATAATATTGTAAGTTATTAGGTTGAAAGAGGAGATTTATTAGAGACCACCTATGCAACTGAGTATTTGTTAACACCTTGAAAGCTTATATATAAGTATTTCTTAAAATAGACTAACACACAAACTCACACACACACACACACACACACACACACACACACACACACACACACAGATACACACACACACAAACACACACACACACACACACACACACAAACACACAAACACACACACACACACACACACACACAAACACACACACACATACACACTAAACACAGACACAGACACACACACACACACACACATTGTTGAACGTCCTTGTCTGGAACCACACTGATTGTTAGAAAGAAGTTTGTTTGTTTCTAGGTACCAGAGAAGACGTCGGTTCCCCATCTTCTCCAGTAGTTTGCATAAGCAGTTGGTCAGAGAGAGATGGGTCTGTAACTGCTGGGATTAGTTTTGTCCTTTCTTTGCTTTAAAAGAGGAATTACTGTCGCTTCTAACCGTGCATCGGAAAATTCGTGCTCTTTGAATATACTGTTGTTCTGGAGAGCTAGTTTTTGGGGAAGATGGTTAATCTTGAAGTGTACAATATAATCCAGACCTGGAGCTGAATCTTTCGTTGACGAGAGAGCTGACTCTAGTTCGTCAAGAGAGAAATGGATATTCAAACAAGAACCTTCAGACAATCCAACAGTGAAAGTTAGGGCTTCCTGTTTACGCTTGTACACCTGGAAAGCGTCCTTGTATGCAGAAGATGAAGAATATTTTGAGGCCGATAACGTCAGAACATTGGCAATTTCCTCACAATCCGTGGTCAAAACTCTATCCGGATACCTTAATGAAATTAATGGCATCGAAAAGGAAGTGCCACGAAATGAAGTATCGTAATTTCTTCCATGTAGATGGAGCTGTAGTTCTTGTAATTTTGCCAACGTACTGTGACCATTATTCTTGTTTACCTAACCTTAATATTCTCCGTGCTTTCGCACGGAAGATTTTAAATTTTTCCAGCTTTTCACTCGTTGGATGTCTTTTGAACTTGTTCAAAGCTTTTCTTCGTACGCGAAAGATTCATAATTCCATAAAGGAACAGGTGGTCGTCGTGGTATGGACGAGGTTTTCGGAATTGCAAATCCGGCAGCAATCAAAAGTTTTTTTTAATGAATTGACAATGTCATCAACAATATTCCAGGTCATCCACGTCCAGTGGTTCTAGATTTGGTGAAAATTGTACAAATAAAAAATTTTAAAAATCTTTAATAATTTTGTTAATTTAATTTATCTCTCTTTTCTACAAAACCACAAACTTTTAATGAAATTTTTATCTTTTAATGAGTCTTTTATCTAATTCACAGTAGTTAATTCATAATTCCACATAATATAGCAACTGGAAAACACATAATTTTACCCAGAGAACCAAACATAACATAATTTCGAAAAAAATCGAAATTTTATTAGAGAATCACACATATTTAATAAATCAAGATTATATAACAAAATTACAAATATTTATATACCATAATTATATCAGAAATTTTCACATTTGTAATCAAAAATCTAACCTGAAAATCTTCTTATTCTTTCTTTATATGTTGCCAAAACAATAACTTATTTCTATGATTTTATAATAACATTCAATTTCGTTTGCTATGGTTATTACTTTAAGGATGATTAACCCTATTTCCTATCTAAGGATAACCCTTAATGTTATTTCCTTCTAAAATAATATTTATGGGCCCTGAATACTAAACAAAAGGTTCGGTCAATATTATTTTTAATTTTGTCCTATTTTTAAAGTTTCTTCTTAAATCTTAACAGTGAATTTATTTTTCAAAACAGATTAAGTTAAGCAAGAATATAATTTATTTCAACCCCTTATTTAAAGGACATATAAATTATTTCAAACATTTCATTTATGTTGCCTGACATTTCTTCATGACCCTAAATTTTGTTTATTTCTAACTGGCTTTGTATATATTGGATTTACAACTGATTTAACAACTGCCCTAATTCCTATCAAACAATTTAATATTTAATTTTTAAATTACAAGAACATAATTAGATACAAGTTTTCTATAATCACATTCATTTCTAAATCAAAATCCCTCTAGATATAATAATTATTTTATATAAATAAATTTCCATCAGTTTAGTTCCCTAGAAGTAGCACAATTATATATGTTAAGGTTCCTCTTGTATTCCTGACATTTTTGTAAAAAACCCTTTATTTATTTACTTCTTAATTTGCAACATTTAACAAACATTATTACTTGTTTTAATTTGTGTACTCATTTAAAATAAATTACTTTCATTTAAGGTTGAAGTGATTATTTCAAATATTGACTATTTCTAAACGTTTATTTACATCTGACTAGTTTAATACCGCCATCTTGGTTTTATGACGTAAACCAGTATGGCGTCCCATTTGTCTCAGGGTTTATTCGTTCTAACAAGATAAATCCACGATACTCAAAAACATATTTTCATAAAAACTGACGTCAAAAGGAATTAGTTTATTTTCCATTTTAACCTCAAAGAATTAAACTTTATACTTATTGGAAAGAATTAAGAAAGCTCTAAACTCTTATATCTCCAGCAGGTTCCAGCGTCCTTGTAAATCTTGTTACTAGTTTGGTACAGACTCCCAATTTTGATTTGGCCGATCTACTTTGTGATCCGATTGAGTCCTTGCCTCTGTATTATTTTGAGTTGGTCATCGCTCTTCTGCCTCCATTTTTTCGTCACTGTTTTACGTGTTACCGCAAATTTAGTTTTTAAAATTAGAAAGTTCTTTATTTATTACAAGGTTATAATTTCACTATCTTTATACTTTTTTTATCTATGGCAATTCATTTCCGACTTTAGGCTTATATTTTAGAATTTGGATTTCTTTAGAAGTTTCTTGAACCGACAATTTAAAAAATTAAAATTTAATCCTGGTTACTTGAAAATTAGTGCAACTGAAATACAAATTTTACTCCCTTTTTTTACCAACATCAATTCTTAGAAAACACAACACAAGTTCTGTTAAAAAGACAACATTTAGAGAGCAACATCCCTGAAAGGGTTGGGAAACTCACATATTAGGCTTCCAGTCTACCCCTACAAACTCTTACCGACTTACTTTTTATAACCTTTGCCGTTGTTTATTTCTCTTCCTCAATTGCTTAGTCAGTAAGAAAGTAATGGTTTATCCATTGACTACGAACCTAATTTCATAGACCTGTGCCTCAAGGAATAAACCTCTCAGAGGAACCAACCCCTGAATTTTTGATAAAACCAATTATCCTCCGATAAGCCCTGTTCAAGCTCCTTTTCGGGTAGTGGAATCTTTGAGAGACACTTGTGATTTAAAGACTATACCTGGATACCTAGTGAACTTATCTTATCTAGAATGAAAACACAGCTAATTGGAAAATATACATTTTTATTTATTTGTTCCAAGGTTCAAATTAATTATTATTGTTTTTATTTAATTTCACAGGATTTTCTTGACTAATTATTTTTTCAAAATTTCATACAACTTGCCATTTAACTAAACATTATTATCTCCTTCTGTTTTTAAATTTTCTTATTATCATTAATTTTACATATAATTTAAATTATCAAAGCTACCATAATTAATTTTGTATATAATTTTGATTAGTAGAGTTAAATTTAACATATTTTAAAGTCTGATTCTTTTTCAAACACTTAATATTACTATGTAATGCCTTTAGGCTAGGCCTTGAACAATTAACTTCTTTGGAAGTTATTCATTAGAAATTCACTTAGAAAAAGCCATATAAGATATACATCTTTATACTTAATCCATACATTCCCACAGCGATGGGAATGGAAAGTCAATTTTGAATCTTTATTACTTAAATTTGGGTAACCTAAGAGAGTTGACTAATCAGTCCCTTAGGTTATTCCCATCTTATTTAATTTTGAAATTAGGTTAATATAATTTGAAGTAAAATGTTATTTAAAAAAGAATAATTAAATTGATTATATAACCTTGTACTGTAGAAATCTTTTTATCTTCATTAATGTTGTCATCTGTCGGTCCTGTTACAGCTTCAAGGGTCTTGGTAGGTAGGCGTCTCTCCATAATTTCGGTCAATCTTCTTATTTTCTTTAATTTTGCATTGGGTATCGAAATTTTGTTCTGGGTATATATGAGCCCTTGCTCATATATATCTTCCTTCCCCTGATCACATCGTAGCACTTTTTACTCTGTTTTTAGCACATTTTTTCTTGTCCTGATCGCATGGTACAAAAACACGTCTGCTCGCTTTGAGAGCCTAATGCATTCTGATCTTGGATAGCGTTCTTTTGTGAGGCCTCCTTCTCCAATTTCAAACTTCCCACGTCCCAGTATCCATTTTTCAACTTTTGACCAATCAGAAAGCCGTTGCCATGGCAATTGACTTTGTTTGTTCGGAAATTCTGAACTAAGATTAGTTTCCCTTTTTATAAAAGGCGTTTCTGTATTCTGATGTGTCCTTTGCATTTTTACCTTTTATTTAATAACATATTTGACTTTATTTCTTCTCATTTAATTTAATTAACTTTTTAACATTCTTAATCCAAAGTTCGACTGTAGCGCTTTCGTTTCGTAGTGACAAGATTTATAATCAATGCCCTAAGCGGATTTTTCCGAAATCAAATATGACTTCTTCTATTATAACCTAATTTCTTAGGCTATTACACTTTAACATTTAATCTTTACTTTTACATAAATACTATTTTCCCTAGCTAGGCCTAATTTACTTTCCTCACATCTTAATTTACATTCTTTATTCCTGATTATTTTTTAAGTACAATTATTTTAATAGCCGGCATCTAGGCCTAGTTTGTTATACTAGACAATTACCGTCTTTTTTTGTTTACATAATTTAGGCTATCCACTTTGAAGTGATAATTTTTCTTATTGCTTATAATTTATGTTTTTTAAGTCTAAAGTTATTTCTAATTTTCTTCATTTTACTATTATTTACCCTAGTTTTAATATTATTATTATTATAATGTTTTAAAATTTTTATATATAAATTTAGTCAATTATTTAACCCGGTTAGGTTTGATTCTGGTATTCTGTACAATTACCCAGATTCTTTGCATCGGACATTCTGGCCGCTGCAAAATTCCCCCCTTTTTAAATATATGAAAATTTTGGTTCTTCTCTCCCTTGAAACAGATAAACATAATTAATAACATATTTGTGAAAAGTAACATTAACACTTATACTAGTTTATATTAAAATTCTCATATTCCTTTCATTAATCTACTATTCCTATTCATCTTCATAACTTAATTAATTTTACTAAAGTTCACAATTTACTCTCCTGTCCCTTTCACTCATATATATCATTGTCACATTAGTCACTTCACATGCTATTTACTCATTTATTACTCCTGTCCTTAGTCACATTCTTTTTTATTTAATCTTATTTCAAGTTTATATTAACTATACAATATTGTATATTGTAATCCTTATTTTACACATTCATTGTTGTTCAACACAACCTTTACTTTAATAAATTCAATGAATCCCGTTCATTTAACATATGGCTTTTTCTTTCACATTTAATACTGATTTTATATTATTTGTCCTATGTATTTGGATTATGTTACTGCTTTAATCTACTACTTAGATTTATTTTACATTTTTATTTTTATTACTTAACCGTTACTCCCTATGTCACTGATGGATCATTTTTTATTTACCTTGCCTTATTATCCTTTATTCTTTAAATATTTTCTTATTATCCGTCCAGCTTTATCTTTCTTTTTCTTCTTTCTCCTTTTCCAATTTCTTAACTTTCCCTTATTCTCCTTAAATCTACCTTTTATTTTTCTGTTTTTGACTTGTAATGAAATGAAGGTTCTTCTCGTATTTGTATTGGCTCTCATTTTAATTGACTTTCGAACTCTTGAACTAGTAAATGGGTTTTTCTTTTTTCTTTCTTTAATTTCAATTTCTTTCCTTTGGGTTATCTCTCCAGAATCTAAAGTCTTAGTCATGGGCTTCCGAGCTACTTGTTGGTTATTCATTTTAACCTCGTTGTTCCCCCCTTTTAATTGTTTCGACGCGACGTTTATACTTTTATTTATATTTATTTTCTTATTTATTATTTTTCCACTCATATTATTTCCCCTTTTTGGCACTATTTCGGCCTTACCTTGTTTATATTTTGGTTTGCTCTTAATCTCAGCTGCAGCTCTTCTTTCCATGTCCTTTGTTTCTTTATCTCCTGTTTTGACTCCCTCAGGTCTTAAATTTATTTCCTTATTTATTATATTTTCATTTTTGTTTTTTAATTTTTTGTTTTTGTTTAATTTTTCCTCTGTTTCATTTTTTATTTTTCTTTGATATTCGTTCGTTATATTTAAGATTTCCCCTTTACTTGTTTCTTGTCCATTTCCTCCTTCATTCATTCGGCATTGCTCCTGCTTCTCGCACTGTCGCATTAACCCCTCCTTTTTGCTTTGATGCCCTATTGTTGATGCATCTTCTTTTTCCTGGGTTATCTTGCATATTTTTCGGACTTCTTCATTTTCCTCTATCTTTTGTATTTTACTTTTAAAGTCCTGGTACACCATTTCCCCTTCTATTTCGAATGTCACAAAGCGTCTATCCATGTTTATCCGTGCCTTTAGGTCATACAGTGTGTTGCACCCCATAATCATCTCCGACCGAAGTTTGGAGACCACTATGAAGATGCAGTCCACTTTTATGCCTTTAATTGTTAAGGGAATTAAGCATTGCCGGGTAACCTTTATTTGTGCAGTCTTAATGGCTGTTACAACTCCCACATTGTTGATGGGTAGTTCCAGGAACTTAAGCCCATGCAACTTGAGGTTGTTGTAAGCCTTTTCTTGAATGACTGACACGTCTGCACCCGTGTCAATCTCTACCTCTATAGAGTGCCCTTCTACCTCACAGTCAATTACAGGGCATGTTTCTTTCTTCTGGTTACCTTCGCCAATCTCCTTGTCCTCTTCTAACAATTCAGCACAAATATCAAGAGATAGTCCACCAAATCTACGCTCTTGATTTTGGTGTACTTCATTGTTATTTTCCTGTTGTATTGTTTTTTTATTTTTGTTCTTTAGGTCTTCCGCCTTTCCTTTATTTACTGTTCCCTGTTTCTCCGGGTAATATTTCCTATATTTTGTTTGTTGTTGGATCTCTAATGGTTGTCTCCTCTTTTCCTTCCTACCATTAGGGATCCTCTCATTTAGTTTTTTGATTGACCACTTGGCCCTGGATTTTGTGGTCTCTTTTCTTTTGTCTGTGGGCCTTCTTCCGTTTGGTTTTGTGGCCTGTACTCTGGCCTTTGTTGTTGCCACTGATTTTGCGGCCTATTTCTTGGTCCCTCTCTTTGGTAGGGCCCCTGTCTCCAGTTTCCTCTCCCTTCTACCGGGTAAGGCTCTTGCCTCCAATTTCCCTTGTATCCGGGGTTTCTCGTTTGGTGTGTAAACCCTCTCCTTTCAGGTTCCCGTTCCTCAGTCCTAGGCTGAGTCCGGTTCCTGGTAGCCTCCTGCTCCATGTTCCTTCGGATGTATTTTACCGCCTCCTCTATGTCGGTAGCCGCCATCCCGGAACATCCTATATACATTCTGTTCCCATAATGCTTCATAATCTTCATAATTAACTCCGCCTGATTGTATTGCGGGGTTAGGTGTCTCGCCGTGTTCACCATTTTTAAGAAATAATTTACCATGTTGTTTGTGCCTCGATGGTATTCATATTTTCCATTTTCGATTCTTCCTCGAATTCTCTCTTGTGCATGAGATCCCCAAAAGTGGCTAAAGAATCTCTCCTTAACTTCATCATAATTTTCCTCCTCCATATTCATGGCCAACCACCATTCTTGTGCTGGTCCTTTAAGATGTCTCTCCATTATTTTCCTTTTTTGTCCTTCCTCCATGTCAGGATCAATTTCGGACATTATACCTTCTAGGTGTTTAATGAAATCAATAGGGTCTTCATCTTCCCTACCGTAGAATTCCTTCTTGCTTTTGTCTCCATTATCACCCATCTCAAACATCCTTGATTTAAACAAGGTAGCTATATTTATCCCTTCTCCCATATTCTTTATCTTATTCTCAACTACTTGTACCCTTCTTTCTACTTTTTTGACTTCTCCCTTAACTGTTTCTACAGTCTGTTTATTTTCACTGACTGTTACCTCTAAGTTATACATCTTTTCTATAGTTTCTTGGATTTTATTTCCCATTTCCTCATTCTTTCTTGTAATTCCTTCATTTATTTCCTCTATCCTCTTATTCATGATTTCCCAAAGATTCTTAATTTCTTGTTTATCCTCCTCTCTTTCTTTCTTTCTTTCTACTTTTTCCTCCTCTCTTTCTTTCTTTCTTTGTTCCTCTATCATTTTTACTAATTCTTCTTGTTCCTTTATTCTCCCTTGTTTCTGTTCCTCCATCTCTTTTAATCTTTCCTGTTTTTGTTCCTCCATCTCTTTTAATCTCTCCTGTTTTTGTTCCTCCATCATTTTTTTAAAAAACTCCATCATTTCAGATGGTTCTGTGTCTTTTCTCTGTCTTGTCGCCATCTTAAAGTCTCGTATTTAACTATCCTTTTATTCCCTTACTAACTTCTCCTACTTCTATATTTTTACTATATACTGAGTATTTAATTAAATATTCATTTAGAATTGTGCTCGATGTGATCCGGTTCAGTGTTCCCTTGACCTTGTCTATCTAACGCCTATGTATTCTATTTACTTTCATTAATAACTAACATTATTATTTATATTATGCCCTACCGACGCTTACTGAATTTTATTTTACTTAACTATTTCCTTTTAATTATTATTATTTATTCTAAGTTCTTTTTAATTTCATTTTTATTATAATTAACTCTTATTTAATTTAAAGAACTTCTTTGGTTTTCATTTTATGATTCCTATTATTTTTTACAATTTTAATTGAATTCTATTTAATTAATTTTGTTTCACTAGGCTCCTTAGTCGATTTAAATCTGTCTCTCTTTGATGTTGACCCGATGTTACAATGTAAGCATCGAGCCTCAAACGTTGGGCGCCATACTTTTCTTACCGACTTACTTTTTATAACCTTTGCCGTTGTTTATTTCTCTTCCTCAATTGCTTAGTCAGTAAGAAAGTAATGGTTTATCCATTGACTACGAACCTAATTTCATAGACCTGTGCCTCAAGGAATAAACCTCTCAGAGGAACCAACCCCTGAATTTTTGATAAAACCAATTAGCCTCCGATAAGCCCTGTTCAAGCTCCTTTTCGGGTAGTGGAATCTTTGAGAGACACTTGTGATTTAAAGACTATACCTGGATACCTAGTGAACTTATCTTATCTAGAATGAAAACACAGCTAATTGGAAAATATACATTTTTATTTATTTGTTCCAAGGTTCAAATTAATTATTATTGTTTTTATTTAATTTCACAGGATTTTCTTGACTAATTATTTTTTCAAAATTTCATACAACTTGCCATTTAACTAAACATTATTATCTCCTTCTGTTTTTAAATTTTCTTATTATCATTAATTTTACATATAATTTAAATTATCAAAGCTACCATAATTAATTTTGTATATAATTTTGATTAGTAGAGTTAAATTTAACATATTTTAAAGTCTGATTCTTTTTCAAACACTTAATATTACTATGTAATGCCTTTAGGCTAGGCCTTGAACAATTAACTTCTTTGGAAGTTATTCATTAGAAATTCACTTAGAAAAAGCCATATAAGATATACATCTTTATACTTAATCCATACATTCCCACAGCGATGGGAATGGAAAGTCAATTTTGAATCTTTATTACTTAAATTTGGGTAACCTAAAAGAGTTGACTAATCAGTCCCTTAGGTTATTCCCATCTTATTTAATTTTGAAATTAAGTTAATATAATTTGAAGTAAAATGTTATTTAAAAAAGAATAATTAAATTGATTATATAACCTTGTACTGTAGAAATCTTTTTATCTTCATTAATGTTGTCATCTGTCGGTCCTGTTACAGCTTCAAGGGTCTTGGTAGGTAGGCGTCTCTCCATAATTTCGGTCAATCTTCTTATTTTCTTTAATTTTGCATTTTGGTGGTCGAAATTTTGTTCTGGGTATATATGAGCCCTTGCTCATATATATCTTCCTTCCCCTGATCACATCGTAGCACTTTTTACTCTGTTTTTAGCACATTTTTTCTTGTCCTGATCGCATGGTACAAAAACACGTCTGCTCGCTTTGAGAGCCTAATGCATTCTGATCTTGGATAGCGTTCTTTTGTGAGGCCTCCTTCTCCAATTTCAAACTTCCCACGTCCCAGTATCCATTTTTCAACTTTTGACCAATCAGAAAGCCGTTGCCATGGCAATTGACTTTGTTTGTTCGGAAATTCTGAACTAAGATTAGTTTCCCTTTTTATAAAAGGCGTTTCTGTATTCTGATGTGTCCTTTGCATTTTTACCTTTTATTTAATAACATATTTGACTTTATTTCTTCTCATTTAATTTAATTAACTTTTTAACATTCTTAATCCAAAGTTCGACTGTAGCGCTTTCGTTTCGTAGTGACAAGATTTATAATCAATGCCCTAAGCGGATTTTTCCGAAATCAAATATGACTTCTTCTATTATAACCTAATTTCTTAGGCTATTACACTTTAACATTTAATCTTTACTTTTACATAAATACTATTTTCCCTAGCTAGGCCTAATTTACTTTCCTCACATCTTAATTTACATTCTTTATTCCTGATTATTTTTTAAGTACAATTATTTTAATAGCCGGCATCTAGGCCTAGTTTGTTATACTAGACAATTACCGTCTTTTTTTGTTTACATAATTTAGGCTATCCACTTTGAAGTGATAATTTTTCTTATTGCTTATAATTTATGTTTTTTAAGTCTAAAGTTATTTCTAATTTTCTTCATTTTACTATTATTTACCCTAGTTTTAATATTATTATTATTATAATGTTTTAAAATTTTTATATATAAATTTAGTCAATTATTTAACCCGGTTAGGTTTGATTCTGGTATTCTGTACAATTACCCAGATTCTTTGCATCGGACATTCTGGCCGCTGCAAAACGAACTCAGACCTAATTATCCTTCTATACTTTAATTTAAAAAGCGGAGTTCGAAACAACTAACCGGGTTAACTACTCATACCACCCAAAAACAGCCTTCTTTGTCTTCGGCTTCCCTCTCTGGCTAACCCTCCTCTGCTGCTGAGACTTCCTCCAATCACAAAATTCTTAAGATATGGGGTGACCTATCATACGATATAATATTGCTGGTATTTTCAAATGCCAATGGTCTTCCTAGCTGCATTTTAACTTCCTTTCACTGTTTGTATTCTACGTCTTTTCAAAATTAACAAATTTGCCCCTTCTGTATAATGGGTTTTCTTTACACATTCTACTTATTAGGTTTAAATGTAGGCCTATATATATACTTAGAATAATGTATTAGACAAACCAAGTCAACACAGCAATAAAATGACTGAAAGTTATATTTCGTGTTACAAAATGTCGACGTGTTCTATTGATGATTCTTTTTCCATTTTAAGGTTCTGCCTAATTTATTTTGATTGAAATGTTTGCTGTAATTTTGGAATACTGGTTTGATGTTTTACTAGATTTTTCTGCCTGGTCGGCCTTTTTATTCACTAAAATTTTGTTTCATTGTTTCTTCGTCCGTCTTTTTCCGCACAATCCCGGGAGGAAATCTTTCTGTCAATGACTTACATCCCGTAAGAATTTATGGAAGGTTAGTCTTTGAATGCTGTTAAACTTCAGTAACTTCCGTTCTATTGTACTCAAGTTTCTTAAAATCTTCCGTTATTGTTTGCCTCCAACCCATTTTGCAAACGGCGTAGTTCCGTTCCCCGGGATGTACGTGTGCGGTGCACGGAAGCGGGTTGGTTACATCCCATAAATTTTGATGATAAGGCCGAAAGGGTGCCGATCCTAGGCCGGCGGCAAAGCAAGAAGAATTTCGATGACTCTGGTGGAAGCTAAATAAGAATAAACAAATTTATTGTAAATTCGTGTCGTTTAATTTATCTAAATTATTTATTCGTTTTATTTAATCTAAATTGTATGGAATTAAAATGCATCACACTTGATAAATTTTACGAACACACCACTATTTCATACTCTTAGTACAAATTATTTTTATGAACAATGATTTTTCTATATATACATGTACGAATTGCAACATGTGATAGTTTTGCATTCTGTACCTTAAATAAAAATAAAGCACTGGGCAATGCTTTGTGACTTTATGAAACCATCGGACTTAGGAGCGTGTAGTGCACAAATTTATGTTGCAAAGAACGGTAAATTTCCTCTTCAAGTAAGAAAAGCAAACCGTATAAATTAAAACATCTGCCCCATTTATTCACGAAATACATCGGATAAAATTCACTTTCGCCCGTCCACCCCTGCTATTAACTAACATTTTACTTAGCATAAAATAATTTACAAAATAATGTATATTGATTTAGAAATCAAAACAAAATAATTTTTTAAATTACCAACATACAATTTAGTGTATTGTTTTATTTTATTAAGTAATTCTGTTCGTTGCTCACCTGAAATGACCCTGTTCTTCAAGAGATTTAGAAAAGGTTGTGTCTAAAGGGGTAATTCCGAAGATTGGTCGAGACAAAGAACATGTAAGCGGGTAGACATTCATTTCAGCATTCTGTGAATAGAAAATAAATATTAAAATTAAATTAATATTAAATTTAAATTCGGATCAACAGCTTTTTAAATCACATCTATGTAATGGTTTTAAATGCTCGTATAGAAGTTTTTTTAATGTATGCAAAATCTAAACCTTTTTTAGTCATTGTGATTAAGCTGTAACAAGTAATTGTCATCAGGAGTGTAGCCAGGGGCAAGTCTCCTCTAAACCTAATAATATTAGCAAACAACATTAACCTATAAAACAGCGCAAGTTTTTAGCAAAACAGCTCCCGATGACCCAACAATTCTCTAACTTTTTTATTCAACCATTGAAATAATGTTTTTCAACCCGTAGTGGATGGCAATTGATGTTAACACAGTTTTTTCAAATATTTATTTATTAATTACATTTGTAAAAGTTGTTGTCTTGGACGCGTTTAAACTGAATGACTACGTGTTTGAAATCCAGAACTTAGGCATTGAGGTAACAATCCCATAAAGGTTCCTTGCAATAATGAAGCATTACAATAGGTGGATAGAATGATAAGTTTTAGACCACCATCAGTTTCATAAATTAGAAACTAAATAAAAGAAACCCTATAAACTGTAAAAAACAAAAATTATAGTCAAACTTCATATACCGTATAGAGAAGGATATTGAAAAATTGCAAGGAAATTCGATTTCTATTTCGTCACTGAATTTTGTGATTCTGATATATATATATATATATATATATATATATATATATATATATATATATATATATATATATATATTAAAACAACATAGGTTATTCAAATACAAGAATATTTATTAATTTATATTCAAAGATTTTCGTTGGTAAACAGTACCAACATCATCAGGAATGAATTTTCACATTATTGTAATTTTAATTCCTGATGATGTTGGTACTGTTTACCAACGAAAATCTTTGAACATAAATTAATAAATATTCTTGTATTTGATTAACCTATGTTGTTTTAAATTATTAATCAAGAGAACGTATTATATATATATATATATATATATATATATATATATATATATAATTTATAATAATTTTAATTATAAATTAAAGAATCACTAAATTAAAATCTTTCTTTGTTAACCTCAGTAGGAATGACTTTAAAAAGATTTTTTCTATATTGTGTTTAATATTGAGTTTACTACTGTGATAAGATTATATATATTTCGGTGGCATGCGGCAATACCTCACAGGTTGTAATTGCGTCACAGATAAGTCGCAAGAGTACATCCTAAACCACTAGGTGCTACTGAAGGCAATAAGACTCAAGGCTAGTCTATAAACGTATACAGCGTGATATAGAGTCTCCGGCTTGGTATGCTCCCATACAGGCTGAGAGTGCTTGCTGGGTTCCTAAACTTATTTAGTTTAAAGCTTAAATATATAGCAGTAGTAGTAAAATGTTTGCTCACCTCCACCAGATGTCGTTCCAAACCATGAAGCCGAAATGTTGCTTCTGAAAAAATACATTATAATTTGTAAACATTTAGTGTAGTGAAAATGTAGAGATTAGATAGATAATGGTATCTAAACATAGATGTTAATTACCAACATAGATGGTAATTAAATAGATAAATGGATATTTAGGTCTGTAAATAAAAATAAAATTATTTACATTAACCTTTCCTATGCAATCTCTATTGGAAGTTGTATAGAAATGCTTACATGAGTAATGAAGTTTACTTAGGATGTAGGCTACTACAGGATATTTGACTCTAAGGGAATCAAATTAATACACAGCTAATTGTTTTTTTTAATATGACAGATTTACTTCAAGTTTAAGATCAAAGTTGTAAAATTTACAGGAAGCTATACATAAATAATTTGTCCAGCTCTAATTTGTCGATATGCATCAAAACGCTTATAATTGTTCTTTCTACTAATAAAATCTTATAAAATTGCACTTAGTTGTTTTACAGCGTGTATAGGTTACTGCACTTGGTTTGATAAAGGTTGTATTTGAAATTCATTATTTCTCAAAGAAATTAATGAAAAGTTTATAAAACTTAATTATTTTTACTGTAAGGAGTTGGTTTTGAATTTAAGATAAATTAATAGTTATAGTTGTTAACGAATTATCTCTAGCATGGTTTCTTGTTTCACTTCACTTGATCGCCGAGCCACTTACTAATATTTCTCTTATTTTACTTCACTCTCCTATTCTCGAAATGCTTCTATACAGTACGTAAAATTTATTTCCCCTCACTAATACCCCTTACTACTTTTATTTAGGGAGTTTACTTCTTTTCATTTTAATTTAGAACTTGTTCCAAAAATACCCAATTGCCCCCCCCCCCGCCCGAGTCATGGAGTTTGACTAACTCGTATATCCTTCGGATAGTTTCCATATGGGTTACATCCTCTTCGAATTTTATTGGCTACCTAATGCCGCTAATTTTTCTTCTGTCTTATCAGAACGAATCCTGCTTCACCTTATCTTTGGCTTCGGTGGGGAATTCTGAAAATTTCTCAAGCAGCAGGTGTTAGTTGGACGTGCTTTTTATGCATTTGTAGAGAGTTTTCTCCATAAATTGCAGGGTCTCTCAATGACGAACGTAACTCTCCTCTCCAGTGATAGAGTGCATTTTCCCTACTATGTAGTATTTCGAAGCATATTATTATTTATGATATACCATTTGCGTGCAGTAACCCTTTTTTGCCGAAGGTTCTACAACGGACTGCCCTTTGATAGACAGCAACAGTTTGCTACAATCTCTCACAGTTCAAAAATTTTACAATAATTTTTCCTAATGTAAGGAACAAATAAAAGTAACTTACAAAACGACTGAGTCCTGTAGAACGCAGGGACTTCAATCTTTAGTGGAAATAGTGCGGAATCACTTGTAGAAATTATTGCAGCTTTTTTATAAACTATTTCCGCTTTCTCTTCTTCATCGCCTTCAGGAATCACCTCGAGAATAGGAACAAACTTTATTCTCGGGTATGCGCTTGACAAATAGCTAAGCATGCCCTCATCGAAAACTTCTGTAAAGGTAGAAATTTGAATAAATCTTGCAAAATAATATGATATTTATAAACAATATAAATACGATAATAAACTATCAGGTAAAATTGAAGCCTGCAGACATGCATATTGTGATATATATAATTATTAGGTACTATGTTGATGAATTTAAAAATAATAATTTTATTCTACATCATAGCTTTTTTTTTTATTTTTCATAGTTTCTTAAAGTCATGTTCTTAGAGCGTAGAATTATATACAGACAAACATACAGGTCGAATTTTATAAGCTGGTATTTGACTATTAAAATAAATTTAATAATATAAATCAAAATTGAATTTTGTAGTCCATTACGTTTGGTGAATCTTATTAATCACTTCAACTATAGTTTATGACTATCCGGACTACCCGAACAGACACACAAAAACACAAAGTACAAACATATTAAGCGAAAAAAACACAATACAAATCAAACACACTCTTTGATACTATCGAAAACCTACCTTTAAAACCGCCACCGCTTGACCCGACCTCTCCAAGCAGAAGACACGGATGAAGATCGGCATATAGCGATCAAAAACGTTCTGTCTCAGTAAGATTTAACACATTTACTAAATTTAAAGTTCGGATGGTTATAAACTGTTTTTAAGTGAATAATGAAATTAAAATTATTTAAGGTACATGAGTTTAATGGTACAATGGTTTAAATCTAATATTTTAAGTAATATATTATTTATACAGTAACTTTATACTTTGGATCTATAGTGTCATTAAACTTCATGTATTTAAAGGCGGCGACCTACAAGAACCACAAAATGAAAATTCTAAATCTTGCAGCCATAATATGATGCTATAATATTTGAATATATTCACAAGAACACGCATGGGTTGAGGATCTCAATATTTAGCTTTAACCCAGCAAATATTGGAAACTGAACATATATACGAGTTTGGAACAGGCCATAAAACAATTTAATTAAATTAGTGGATTTTATTAAAACTACTAAATTACTTTATTTCTAGGTAAAGTTAAAACAACCTAATAATAATTACCTCCTCTTTCCTTCCTCTTTGCACCAAAGCAGCACGTGACTGGAACAAGACAAGATATTCTTTTATTAAAGCTAGTGTTTTCCTAGTTGTACAATATCAGTTGTGCCATGCTTAACACTCACATAGACAAAAATTATTATTTTTTTTAACTAGGCATTACGAAGTATCAAGATATCAAACGAAATTATATTGAAATATAACTGTAAAAATTAAATATAACTGATATGAGATAATTTTAAAAGAATAACTCCTATCATACAGAACATCAATTTTAAATCCTCCGAATTTCTGACAGCTTTTAAATCCAAAAGTATAGTGTTTGTATATAACACTTAAAGCAATGGAGGAACCATAGAATGAGGGGCAGAGTACTATCTCTAAATCATGTATTTTAGGACTAAAAAATAAATAAAATTAATAACAATTTCTTTCTCCAACATTTACCACTTTTAAACTAGCCTTATATAGAGAATAACCAACCTATTTAAGCATTTATTGAATTTGGGGGTCCTTGTCAATGTAGTGACCGATGCCCTCAGTGGGTCCTTGAAAACAATTTGTTGGTAACCACTGGCCAATGTGTATGAGAGAGAGGGGTTAGCCTATATATATGAGAGAGAAAGGGGGAAGAGAATAAAGGGTTTCACTAACAGTGCTTTAACATTAACAATTATTATCCATAGGCCTAAATATACGTCGCCATTTGTAAATCAAAAATAATGAACAGATTTATATACTTTAGCTAATAGAAATAAATACAAGACCAATAAATAAACTAATTTTAGAGTACACTGATGGGACATTTATATAGTTTTATTAGATACTTATGTGATAGGTAATTTTTTTCTACTAAAAAGAACAATATGTACCTTATTGGTAATAAGTTGGAAACGTCTAAATGTAGCATTTAACCAAAGGAAAGGTTTTTACTATATTTACCTACAAAAACTGTTTAAGTACAATAGCTTTTACTTAGGCTATTTTCAGCCCGGTTAAATGTCGACGTCATACATACATACACACACACACACACACACACACACACACACACACACACACACACACACACACACACACACACACACACACACACACACACACACACACACACACATATATATATATATATATATATATATATATATATATAATGTATATTGCGACTGAAACAGTGGGTTATTCGTAATAGAAGAGATATACCATCTAGAGGGCACGAATATATAGTGATATAAGCAAAATTAGGGTAAATAATTTGATTGAAACTTACAAAGTCTCCAAAAGTTTTTAAGCTTCATATTTTTTCTTTCAAACTAAGAAAGATTCAAAATGTCCTTTGGAAACCATGGTAATGTAAATACAGCGATTGTTTAATTGTTGTACGATTTAATTAACTACTGTAATATAAATATTTTCCTTTTATATTTACATATTTAGTTATTATTGAATTTTTATAGGGTCGAGAACTTTTGAAGAACGTAGCGCATTGCCAATGTACGTTTTAATATTAAAAAATAAACCACTACAGACCTGGATCTAACGGAGAAGCTCATCAATTGGAGTGAGGCATAGGCCTTACGTTCCCCTCAAATCCCTCGGGAGCTCCTTATATTCAAGTGATTCTGGTTCTACCCGGCATCATCCAATATATAACCGAAGTGACTGATGGTCATCTGCAGTATAAATGCTGACTAACAACCGCTCTGCCACTGGATGGTCCCACGTTTGCATGGATGCATAGGCTTTAGGTTCTCTCAAAACCCTCGGGAGCTCCACTTAAAATGTTTATATTAAATATAACTGATCTGAGGTATTTTTAAAAGAATAAATCTTATCATACAGAAAATCCATTGTACATCCTCAGAATTTCGGATAGTCTTAGATCGAAAAGTAGAGTGTTTGAATATAAAACATAAAGCAATGGAAGGACCATAGAATAGAGGACAGAGTATTATCTCTGAAATCATGTATTTTAGGACTAAAAAATAAACAAAATTTACAGTTTTAAACTTGCACTATACAGAGAATAAGCAACCTATTTCAGCATTTACTTTTGTATTTACTCTTTTATATTCGCCCTTCAAATGAGTGACAAGAGAATCTGCAAAACCAAAGTGATTAAGATTCAGGATGGTGCGTATTAGGGATATTACGATTTCTATCTGTAATTAGGTTTCTCTATTCTCACACCTAAAGAAGTATCAGAACAGAAAGCTTTAAAGGTGACATTACCAAGAAAAATACTAACTACTAAACGGATATCAATACCCCCCCCACCAATTGTCAGTTGTACATATAATAAAGTGAACCGATTGATATACTTTGGCCAATGGTAAAAAATACACATCAACTAATTCTAAACTAATTTGCTGTGGCACTTATTTAGTTGTAATAATTTAATATTGCGATGTTGTTTTATGTATAATAATATGTACAATATTTACATTTCCATCAAGAAGGTAGAAACTAAGGTAAAAATTAAGATCTATGTTTGTATGGACATTATCTGTAAAACCTTTTACTTTAGGATTAAAATCTAAACTAAATGTTTGACATATGTCCTTACATTCAACTTATGATGTAGTCATCCTCCTCACCTTGCCTTAACACCTTCTGTCCGGAACATCTCCCACTCCAAAGTTCCTCTCTTACTCTCTCCAGCATGCAGCGTCGTCTAGTCGCTCTCCTCGCTTTGCTTTTACACCAATCCCTCCCATCTACTGTCCTGATAATCTCCCACTCCAAAGTTCCTCTCTTACTCTCCCCAGCAGGCAATGTTGTCTAGTCGTCCTCATCACCTTGCCTTTACACCTTCTGTCCGGAACATCTCCCACTCCAAAGTTCTTCTCTTACTCTCCCCAGCAGGCAATGTTGTCTAGTCGTCCTCATCACCTTGCCTTTACACCTTCTGTCCGGAACATCTCCCACTCCAACGTTCCTCCCTTACTCTCCCCAGCAGGCGATGTTGTCTAGTCGTCCTCATCACCTTGCCTTTACACCTTCTGTCCGGAACATCTCCCACTCCAACGTTCCTCCCTTACTCTCCCCAGCAGGCGATGTTGTCTAGTCGTCCTCATCACCTTGCCTTTACACCTTCTGTCCGGAACATCTCCCACTCCAACGTTCCTCCCTTACTCTCCCCAGCAGGCAATGTTGTCTAGTCGTCCTCATCACCTTGCCTTTACACCTTCTGTCCGGAACATCTCCCACTCCAACGTTCCTCCCTTACTCTCCCCAGCAGGCAATGTTGTCTAGTCGTCCTCATCACCTTGCCTTTACACCTTCTGTCCGGAACATCTCCCACTCCAAAGTTCTTCTCTTACTCTCCCCAGCAGGCAATGTTGTCTAGTCGTCCTCATCACCTTGCCTTTACACCTTCTGTCCGGAACATCTCCCACTCCAACGTTCCTCCCTTACTCTCCCCAGCAGGCAATGTTGTCTAGTCGTCCTCATCACCTTGCCTTTACACCTTCTGTCCGGAACATCTCCCACTCCAACGTTCCTCCCTTACTCTCCCCAGCAGGCGATGTTGTCTAGTCGTCCTCATCACCTTGCCTTTACACCTTCTGTCCGGAACATCTCCCACTCCAAAGTTCTTCTCTTACTCTCCCCAGCAGCCAATGTTGTCTAGTCGTCCTCATCACCTTGCCTTTACACCTTCTGTCCGGAACATCTCCCACTCCAACGTTCCTCCCTTACTTTACCCAAAAGGTACAGTCATTCAGAAATCCCCTTGCTCTGCCTTCTCGTCCCTCGCCACACATCTTCCGAACTTAGCCTCTCCACTTTCAACGTTCCTCCTATTAATCCCCCCCCCAAAAGCCAGATTCGATTCCTACTTACGCAGAAAAGAGATTGTTTTATAATGGATTAGGCAGACAAACACGCTTAACCTGGCTATAAACGTTTTCAAGGAAGTCTCCTTTTACGTTAACCAGCATCATTCAGCTCTATAAAACGGTCCCAACATCGATTGTTCTTAGCAGATTCCTCCTCCTGTCCTCTCTGTATATACGATAAAATTACGGGTAACCATCAGGCCATCTCCAGCCCTTGTATCCCTTTAATACAATGATAAATCCCTCACAGCAATGTGTCTGTTTCACTTCCCTGACGCAGAGCTCCACATGTTCCTCACGTATTCCAACAAATCAAACTAAATATTTGTCTTCCAGTGCACATTTCTTTATTTACAACAAAATTTCCACTTCGTTTATTTTATTTTTAATTAATTGGATGTCTTGTTAAATTATATTTTGCTGTTATACTACCAACATCGCGCATCAGACAAAATGGCACAAATATTTTGCTTTTAAGAGAGCCATCTTCGTCCTATTGTTGAAGATAAAATTAAACAAATATATTAATGTGAGAGGGGGAGAGAAATACAGGGTAGCAGGAAAAAGCATTGAAGGGAAAGACAGAGACGGAAATACCAAGTAAAAAGAGAAGAGAAGGCGAGAGAATGACGAGAGAGAAAGAAACAGTAAGGGGTGGAAAAAGAGGGAAGAAGAAGAGGAAGAAGGGAAACGTGTATAAAGAGACCTACAAGAAATAAATATTTGTCGAGAGTATATAGTGAGAAGAATACTTGGTGAAAAGGGAAATGATAAATGCTTGAAAATAATTGAAAACTAAATTATTTCCTAAAAAAAAATTATATTCTATATAAAATTACCGGTAGAAGAGATTTTTAGTGGTAAGAGACAATGAAACGTCAATTATAACGAAGTGAAAAAGATTGTACAGAATGGGAAAGTAATCACGAGGTAAATGCAGACAACCGAGAAATAGGAGAAATGTCTTCTAAATAAGAATCCGGCAGTTTTTATCGCCGAAAACATGACTACCACACTAAGAGTCACATAAATTACGGCGTTTTAAATTTAATATATTATTAATAAATTTATACTAAAATAAAATTTAAAGGGAAATATAAAATACTTTTAAATATTCTCAGAAAAATACCAAGCCAAATTAGGATCTATATTTGTATGGACATTATCTGTGAAACCTTTCACTTTAGGATTAAAATCTAAACTAAATGTTTGAGATATTTCCTTACATTCAATTTTATATACTTTTAGCTAGATTTGCATTACCTGGAACCAATGAAAGGGAACAAAGCAGTTAAATGGAATGTATACAGGAAGGAATATAAGAGTAGTAAGTGGTGAAAGAAATTTTGGGAGGTAAGAGGCAATTGTGACTGAGGGAAACCCGGTTCTACATGGGAAGGGACATAGCACAAGTGCATCAATCCAAAGGATTTGGCTTATGGATGATAAATTGCTTACATGTCTTCAATTGTTGGGAGGAGGCAATTGTGACGGAGGAATACCCGGTTCTACATGGGAAGAGACACAAGGTGAAATAGCCCAAGTCCTTCGATACAAAGGCTTTTGCTAATGGCTGATAAATAGCTTACATTCCTCCAATTACTAAACTAAAACTATAGAAAAACAGTTGTCAACCTTACTTTAAAAACTGAAACAAAATGCGTTATTTAGTTTTATTGGCTAAAACACTATGTTTATTTCCGGTAATAAGGTGGGAACATCCAAAGATTTACCCGAAACATAAGCCTACATAAGGCTCTAGTTAGGCTGGCCTTAGCAATTGCAAGTGCCGGCAACCACAGATAGCCTAACCTTACTTCCACCATGGGTATTCGTACTAGATACACAAAGGCGGTAGGATAGGAATGTATTTTGTTGTAAGTTAACATTTCCTTAATTAGGTTAACAAATACTCACAAAGTTTCCAAACATTTTTAAGTTTCATATTTTTTGTTCTTTTTCCAACAAAATATAATGAAAAATGGCTTTACGTAACCATGGCTATATAAATGAGGTTTATTCTTGATTGTTGTACGGTTTTACCTCGCATAAATGATACAAATATTAATAATATATAAATGTTTACTAATATTTATTTATTTTTATAAAATGGTTAAATTTTGAAAAGATATTATTTTCTATTCGAAAAGATGATTTACTTCCTCTATCCATCTATATATATATATATATTAATTCAGGAAGATCTGGGTAATTAAAAAGCGTAACTAATATATATATATATATATATATATATATATATATATATATATATATATATATATATATTCTGCGTCACAGCTCTTACCTCAGTATAAGCATAGTTTCTATACAATGTGGTGTTGCTTACCAGTTTTGTGAATATTGGAAAATGGTGGCACCAACAACAAACCTCCCCCTTATGAAGATACATTTCTCGACCATATTGTAAAGGAAAACGACAAGAAAAGAGACAGAAGCAAAAACCCAATCTAAAGACTTGTATCTCTATAACTGTAATGCAAAATACAAGATAGAAAATCACTTCTGTACTTTAAAAAAGAGATAGCAACAGTTTGTGAGTTGAACGGGTTTGATCCACGATTTTTATCTTCGGCCACACTCTTTGCCAAAAAGTGTGGAAAACCTTTTTTGATAAATATAAAGAAACCAAATACGTGGGTTCTTTCGTTGCTAGCATCGGCATCGACAAAGTGGAAGCACGATACGGGAGCCTTCTCCAGTGGCTCCCCCTATGGGACCGCGGGCAATGTCTTAGAGGTCTGTGAGATGTCACTGATATTAAAATATTTATATTTAACACATTCACTGCAGTGAATGTATCCGACCGTTGCATTCATCGAGAGGCTTGGTAGCCAAGAGACTGCCTGAAGTGTTGCATAAAACTCTCAATAGGGTAGTTAAACGTATTAACTACATTAAAGCTTTGCAGTCTAGATTGTTTTCTTTGTTATTGGGCAGTGAGATACTCCGCCTCTTATTCCTACCGAAGTAAGGTGGCTCTCTCGAGGTTGGTACTGAAACGGGTTTTTGATGTTAAGGATGAGGTTAGCATCTTCCTTCTTGATATCAAGTATTGACATTTACGTAGACATTTCTTGGCTTTGCGCGACTGCTTAAGTAGCTGTGATTGAACATTTGAAGGTTTTGATTATATGCTTACAAGGTAATAATATAGATACGTTCAAAGTTGAAGACAAGGTCTGTTCCATGGTTTAAAAATGTTTGTTGTGGGCAACAAAGGTTGATAAATATCTCTTACAAATATTTCCACAATAAAAGAGTTTTTGGAGTCTTCTGATGAAAACTTAATAAAACAAATAAAGGAAAGCATAACTGACCACCTTTAAAGCTTAGCAACCCCTTTCAGGGAATAATTTCCTGGACCAGATCCTAATGAGAGTTGGATTAGAACTCCGTTCTGCTTCTCTGGAATATAAAAGATTCAGAGTCCTCCAGAAGAAGAACAAGATCGACTCGAACTGACCGACAGTGGCACACTAGTAACCTGCAGTGGCACAGTAAAAATGTTTTTAATGGCAACAACATTGTATAATGTTTGTTGCCCGTACAAAAAAGACTACAAAACACTTTGTTATAAGGCAATGAAGGTAATACACATTTTCTAACTACCTAGAGATGTGAACATGCATCCTCAACTATATACTTCATGAAAAATAAATGTAGGAATCGGCTTGATATGCAGTATGATTGCAGAGTGAAAGTTTCAATTATGGAAGCTAACATTTTTGCAACAATGAACTCAAAGTACAGATTCAACTCATCTTACTGAAATTGTTAAGATATGATTTCTTGCAGTTACATAGTGAAAAATACATAATAATTAATTTATTCTTGCAAATACATAATAAAAAATTGGAGTAATATTATTAATATATTTAATTAATTTTTATTCAATAGTTTTTCTTTGTTTGTCGCAATTATAACAAACATTTAATTTTTGTGTTTACTTCTTTAACTCCTTACTCCAAACTAAATATTTATATAAATAGGTTTAATAAATTCCTCCTGGACCTACGAACTTTAACATGTGATATTTTTGTACCTTAAATAAAAATAAAACTTCTTGAATGTACTTGTAATAAACTTGTGGTAGCATCAAATTGAATTCTATATTTGTCGCAATTAAAACTGACTAAATTTGATTCTTGTGTTTAATTCATTAACTCCTTACTCCAAACAAAATATTAATGTTAAACTCTTGTAAATATTTACAAACTTGCGTATAGTAGCACTTAATTTTATTTGTTGAGGACGGTCGTTTCCCATTGTCAACTCAGACCGTAACATTACCATGCTCCTTCTACAACGTCTTAAATGTACTTGTAATAAACTTGTGGTAGCATCAAATTTACTTTTCGTATGTAAGAACAGTTTCCGCCTTAATGTAAGTGGGTAGGCAAACCATAAATTACTTACTAATAACTAATATAACTCAAATTAATGTGCGTGTATTCTACAATTTATTTTCATGAGTTTGAGGGATCCTTGTCAATGTAGCGACCGATTGTGTCCTTGAAAACCACTTGTTGGTAACCACAGGCCTACACGCCTACGAATATATATATATATATATATATATATATATATATATATATATGAGAGAGAGAGAGAGAGAGAGAGAGAGAGAGAGAGAATAATCGTTTCTACTAAAAGTGCTCCTAACATAAACAATTGATATGCATAGGCCTAAATATATGCCGCCATTTCCCAACTTACAAACAATATGAAGCCCTATTAAAAAAATCGTTTGATATAATAAATTACAAAACAAGAAATCGTTTTGTAGAAACTTTCTACTACTATGTAAAATTACAAAAATTCGATTGAAGACAAGATTTATAAAAACAATAACGCCAATAACTACGGGCTAAGTAGTTTGTCACAGTTGCGCATAATACAAATAAAATCAGCAAACTCGCACATTCAAGGGTACAACCCCTAACGAGGGCACGCTTCCCTTTACACGCGTATTTGGAGGGTTCCGGGGTGTCATAATTCTTAATTATTGTAGTGTTTTGAAATTATTCGCAGTATTTTGATTCAACTAGAATGTCTAAATGCCTCAATAGTTTGTACTGAATAACAGTTAAACGCGTTGGTTCAAACCTCAAGAAAGTTTAGTCTAAAAATCACTTCCGCTGAAGATGTTTATAAATAGAGGACGAAAGCAGTGTAAAGTTGTATAAAAGTAAAGAGACAAATAGAAACATACCATAAAGCCTTGTCCACTCATCCCATGGAGTCCTGAGGGAAGATGGTGTGTTACTCAAGTTGCAGTGTCCATCCCCACTGGTTCTGTAAAACGTACAAGTTACCTTATATTATTCATCATCATGTCACCGTCTCTGGCATGAGGGAAGTTATATAGTTAGTAGCATGACTTGGGCCTTCATGATATTGTGTACCTTGTTATATGTGAAACTTAGAATTATTTAGTAATTTTTATTGTCAGACTTAAGAAAAGGTTTGTTAAAATGTGACGTTATTTTGCTTTACTTTCTTCAATTCCTTCTATTAGTTCGCTCTCTCCTTTTATGTATTTTGTTCAAATTTTCAATCATTAAAATAATTTTGATTCATCCACTTAAGATTAGCCATATATATCTTTGCATATTTCGCACCTATGGTTTGTTAAATGTAAAAGAAGAAGAAGAGAAAATTCAATAAATATTAAGAAATTAACATGTAGGATCCTTGCACCGACCATTGAGGGTTTCAGGACGTTTCAATGCTACATTGAAAATTAATGTTACATTTAAAATTTATGAAATACTTTTATATATATATATATATATATATATATATATATATATATATATATATATATATACAGTGTTAAAAACAAGATTTTCAATATAAATGAAATGCACGATGTATCTAATTACGTCTTTTTTTTAAACAAAAAGCACTTTAGTCTATAAATTATAAGTAAGTGCTACTATATTGCAATATATGCTACATATTTTACAAATATAAGTAGGTCGTAGTATAGGTAAGTAGTTAAAATATTCACAAGTGATTTACTAAAAACTAGTAGCTCAAGTGTAGAAGGAATCAACAATTATATATATATATGTATTAAATATGGAAATACGATTGCTTTTATTACAGTTCATGATTACAAATATTTTAAATAAAAGAATAATTTAGATTTGTATATTTTTCAAAGCTTTTTACCAATGAAATATGTATTACCTACTTCAGGAAAAAATGATATAACACAATTTACATATGTATATATATATATGCATGTGTGTGTGTGGGGTGTTTGTGGTGTTTGTGTGTATGTGTGTATATATATATATTTATATATATATATATATATATATATATATATATATATATATATATATCGCAATATGTTTTCTTGTGTATTAATAAAGAACAAAAGTCAAAATACAAATACAAGAATTATATTTGAATTTACAATTCAAAGCTTTTCGTTGGCTAACAGTACCAACATCATCAGGAATATTAAACAATTAAAATTAACATATGTGCAAATTAGATCAAATAAATAGTTATGCCAAATCAATTACAATGTTGTTAAAATTTTTTTTTTTTCTTTTTTTTTATTTATTTTTTTTTTTTATATATATATATATATATATATATATATATATATGTGTGTGTGTGTGTGTTGCATCTGGCACGCCCACCGCGTCTCGCTGACCTTACGCTCAGTTACCCAGCCGTCAACCCTTTCGTTGACCAACTCTTCAGCACAGACCCTGCACTCGCATCCGCTGCAGAGCACGAATTTTGGAACGAGCCGCTCATAGCCGTAGCTATGAACGCTGTGCAATGCTCGACAAAATCTGCCAGAGAACAAGTCACTGGACTTAAAAAACAAAAAACCTAACTTGCTGAGAATTTACCCTTTTAGGGTGTGTCATCCCGGGAAAGGAGTTCTTTTGAAAAGCATATAAGCGACGAAATGGCCATATCGATTGTAGGAGAGTGTAAGAAACTTGTTTAATTGGATACTCTGTTTGTTTGCAAGTTAGTTAAAAAATCTTTACTTTTATTTTTTGAAATTTATTGATTTTAAAATGCATAGCACAGTATGCATTTGCGTAACCTTGATTTACATTTATTTGGTATTTTGTTTGTTTTTAGAAAACATAATATTTATTTATTTTATCTGACATTTTACCATTTAACGAAAATTTTACAACTTTTGTTTACTTCCTATCAGAGTATAAAAAAGCGTAAAACTTTACCCAATTATCTTATCAACATAGTTTGTTTAACTTTAATCTTTTTCAGTCAAAAATTTTGGTTGTCACTTTCAATTTAAACATATCTTTTCCTTAAGGGAGTTTTCAAAACATCAGGCTACTTGATGTAATTTTTATCTCAAAATCCCTGGTTTTGTAACCTTGAAAAATAAGTTTATAATATTCCTTTATGCTTTCTATGATTTTTATTTAAAATTTATTTGCTAATTTCTACAAGTTTCCTATCTAAACCCCTTTACTTCTGGCAAAGTTTTACTCTTTATTACATTCCGAAATCTTCCAAACCTTTCCCCTACCATCAACTAGTGGAAATGACGACAAAACCATTTATTTATGATAACATCGTATAGAACCATTTAGCATTAAACTTTTTTCCTTATCCCTTCATATTTAATTGACCTTTAACTTTTTTAAATTCTATTTCTTTTATCTCCCATTTATGTGTAGAAGTGAATTTGTTTTATAGAATAGTTTCAAAACATTGTCAAAATTTACATTATATCCTAAAATAAAAAAATTATCATAACACATACTGAAAAAAAATAATATATTTATAACAATATAGATACATTTACTAAAACTTTCAAAATATTTACTAAATAAAAAAATCATATTAAATAAAAAAATGTCAACGCGTTTACTGAATGTTTTCTAAACATCCTCTGAAAATTATTTAACACTTTTAAATGAAAATAATTAACCCTCTTATTGAAAAATATTAAACCTTTTCTGCAAGAAAGTCTTATATACTAAACAATTCTCAAAACATTTATTGAATGGACATTTATACATCTACTAAAATCATAAAACTTGAATTAAAAATAATTGCAAAATTTTCTTATTTAATCTTCCTAATCACTAACAACAAAATGAAATCTTATTCTACACACAAATCATGAAGAAATCTAAATGAAACTTATAATTACCCTGAAAACAAATTATCTTAGGTTATTAGCTAGATCCACTGAACATTTCAAGATCACTCTTTTTGATGTTTGTTTACCTATTCTTATTTTCATAATTTACAAATTTACCCTTATATAAAAATTCATTAAAACATCTCTTCTTATCCCTAAACCCTTTTCTTTTTTATTTACCATATTTTAATTTAATATTTATCACTTATACCCCTTTATATTTACACCAAAGCATTATTTAAAATACATTTCTTGAATATATATATATATATATATATATATATATATATATATATATATATATATATATATATATATATATAATGTAACCCTTTTTTAAATAATAAACAACAATTTAGTTTAATTTACTAGAATAAATAATAAATCTATTTTTAATAAACACATTTATTTTAATCAATATGAATTACTAATATAACCCTTTTTTATTAAAAGCACAATTTATATTAATTAATTTGAATTACTAATATAACCCTATTTTATTTTAAGAACAATTTATAATAATTAATTTGAAATTCTACTGTTATGATTTTTACACGTAATGCTTGACCTTCTAGTCAGCTGTAATAAACAAGCTATCTATGCGTCAGCCATCTTGTATGTTTACATTTGCCATCTCATTTTTACTTTTGAAAAATTTATATTTTACATTATTTTCTCCCCATCTTACGAATTTTGGCTCCTTAAATAATTTAAACATATTTATTTGAGTTGCTTACAACAAACTCTTAACCCTTTATAAATTCCTAACCTCAAACTTTCGTTCCCTTTATTCCCCATGAAATACAACTTATTCTCTACTCATGAGGCTTACACACACACATACCCCCCCCCACACACACACACACTCACACACACACACACACACAAATACACACACACACACACACACAAGCACGCACGCACACACACACACACACACACACACACACACACACACATAAACACACACACACACACACACACACACACACTCACACACACAAACACACAAACACACCCACACACACACACACACACACACACACACACACACACACACACACACACACACACACACACACACACACACTCACACACACACACACACACACACACACCTACACCCCCTCCACACACACTCATACACACATACACACACACACACACACACACACACACACCACACGCACGCACGCGCGCGCACACACACACACACACATAAACAAACATAAACACACTCATATACCCCCCCCCCCCCACACACACATAAACACACACACACACACAAACACACACACACAAACAAACACACACACACACACACATAAACACACACACACACACACAAACACACCTACACACACACACACAAACACACCTACACACACACACATACACCCCCCCACACACATACACAACCCCCCCCCACACACACACACTCACTCACACACACACAAACACACCTACACACACACACACACACACACACACAAACACACCTACACACACACACATACACCCCCACACACATACACAACCCCCCTCCACACACACACACACTCACTCACACACACACAAACACACCTACACACACACAAACACACACACACACAAACACACCTACACACACACACATACACCCCCCCACACACCTACACACACACACACACACACAAACACACACACACACACACACACATAAACACACACACACACACACACAAACACACCTACACACACACACACACACACACACAAACACACCTATACACACACACATACACCCCCCCCCACACACATACACAACCCCCCCCCCCCCCCACACACACACACACACTCACTCACATACACACAAACACACCTACACACACACACACACACACACAAACACACCTACACACACACACATACACCCCCCACACACATACACAACCCCCCCCCCCCTCCACACACACACACTCACTCACACACACACAGAGTGTTCTTATTTCTAAGAGTTTCATTGTGATCTCGTGAAATTAAACGCTTAAACGCACATGAAATCTACACAAACGTGTGCGTGTGTGTGTGTGTGTGTGTTCGTTACTAAAACGTAATGCATTGTGTAGTGTATTCACTGATAATGAGGATGCTCAATTGGTAGCACCTATTAAACTCTATTTCGACCGTAGCATATCGACGTTGGGGAAGGTAAATGTGTAAACGCACAAGTAAACTAACCTAACGGACATAGAAACACACTCAAAGAAACCATGTTCAAGCAACGTTGTTTTATAAATTAAAAAAAAGACTCGTTTCAAGCTTAGGCAGTTGCCTATTTTCAGGGTAATCACAAGTAAACACGGGTTTTAAACGTACCTGCACCTGAATTGCATATTTAGCGCCGTCTAATCTCTTATTGCCATACAACATATAAAATTTATTTCGAACATTATATCATACTTCATCACTTCACCTCTTATCTACCATTGCATTGCAAACTCGTGAAATTAAACGCTTAAACGCACATGGAAAGTAAACAAACGCGTGTGTTTGTGTGTGTGTGTGTGTGTGTGTGTGTGTGCGGGCGCGCGCGCGCGTATGTTTACTCTGAAGACTTGTGATCACATTTTCCCAAAACTATGGCTAACTTGAAGCGTTAGAATAACGTAAAATGAAGCTTAATTAGAAACATCTCGCCTTAGATGCATAAGTTAGCTACCAGAATGGGTTACTGGCTGCGTTACCGCGACATACATACTCAGTCTGAGGACTACGCCTGGCTTAGGTTTATCTTGCTGCATACACGTACATATGCAGTCGCAACCAATAGACCTATTCATTACGTTTTTATATTCGTTGAATGTTTAATAAAACTGCTTAGGTTTGTAAAATGCAAGCAGAATAAGCATATCCAGTAAAGTTAGCATCAGACATAACAATTCAGCACAATGTCGCACCAAATTAAGTATTTAAAACACTCATATAAGAAATACTTGACAAATAAAGGGCATAAGTACATTTCAAACAAAACATACATAAAAGCCGAAACATAAAATTTACAACAAAATCAGATATAAAATGAAATATTTTAACAAAATTAATGTTATATTTAAAATTTATGAAATACTTTTATTTCTATATATACAAAGTTAAAAACAAGATTTGCAATATAAATGAAATGCACGATGTATCTAATTACGTCTTTTTTATAAACAAAAAACACTTTACTCTATGAATTATAAGTAAGTGCTACTATATTGCAGTATATGCTACATATTTTACAAATATAAGTAAGTCCTAGTATAGGTAGGTAGTTAAAATATTCACAAGTGTTTTACTAAAAACTAGTAGCTCACGTGTAGAAGGAATCAACAATTATATACATGTATTAAATATGGAAATACGATTTCTTTATTACAGTAAATGATTAAAATATTTTAAATACAAGAATAATTTAGATTTGTATATTTTTCAAAGCTTTTTACCATTGAAATAAGTATTAGCTACTTCAGGAAAAAAATGAAATAACACAATTTACATATGTATATATATATGCATGTGTGTGTGTGTGTGGTATTTGTGTGTGTGTGTGTGTGTGTGTGTGTGTGTGTGTGTGTGTGTGTGTGTGTGTGTGTGTGTGTGTGTGTGTGTGGTGTTTGTGTCTGTGTGTGTGTGTGTGTGTGTGTGTGTGTGTGTGCACGTGTGCGTGTCTGAGTGTGTGTGTGATAGGTTTCAATTCAACACAATGACTCCATTAGATTCTATAACCACCTCGACACCACTCCCCACAGATGGTGCAATAAAGACTTGTATCTCCTGCCAATGTATTCAGGAACACTGGGAAATGTATAAAATTTTTCTGGCATATCTATGGTTAGGAAACAAAAGGTTAATCGCCACAGCGCGCTAACACCACTCGCCACTAATCCTGAGGCAAGGCCATTATGTTTACCTCAGCAAACATGGGTTTTCCATGTCTAAAAACTTTTCAGTTGTTTACAATCTTTAAATCTAAAATTCCTTTCTCTGTATTTTATATGCATTTTTATACAAAGCGTATTTTATCATTTTAATTTTAGGCTAAATTTAATAGTATATTTTACAACACTTCGCAACACGGTATGTTGTATTCTCATGGCATAGCCTAGAGCCTAGAGGTATTAGGTTACAGGATTAAAAGCGGGCGTAAGAAAATTATTCAAAATAAAACTCCAGCCTTGGATTACAACTTACTGACATAGTTGTGTCTTTTCATTAAACGTTTTTACATAGCAAAACACAGTGCAACCAAATACCCAACTACAGCAAACATAAGCAACCCATCAACTCACCTTTGCGCACTGCACGATGCAGGGGGCTCTGGGGAACTCTGAGGGGCTCTGGGGTGCTTTCTCAAGTCATCCTCTGCTTGGCTCACCACCAATTGGCACTGCACATTTTAATAATAACACTTTATGTTTTCCTCTATAACCTTACATTAGATTTACGTTCACTATGTTGTCTGTGATTAAAGCAACCTGTAGGACACATTACCCTTTTACTTGAGATAATAAAAAATTCTGCTTACTTTGAAAATAAAAAAATTTGCAGGTTACGAAAAATATTCATTAATATTTTAGCATTGTCCGTTTACTCGCATGTTTTCATATTTATTATTAATACCAAATAAAATATACGAAATTATCATAATGTTATACAAACAAACTCTTATAAAATAAACATGCAGCCAAAATTTCAAACAAAAACAAAAGTGTTCTATTTTCAACAAAACGTTTCGAATTTTACTATTTTATACATTTTTTAAACACGTTTTTTTTGGATAAAACTCCTCAAATTTTTATTTAAGCATAATCTTATTTCAATATTCTTTGATTTATCATGTAAATGTAAAATATTTGTGTTATTAAAATCTATAAAAAAAACTTTATAACTATTATCAAGAATTATGTTTGTAGATTACAGGCCTAACCTAATCATGTGTGAGCATTAATGTAAAAGGGAAGACCACAAAATCTTTAAACTTAATATTCGTTTACTTTATAATGATAGTTTTTCAGAATTATTTATTTTAAGAGTTTTCATCACAAGAAATCAAATAATTTGAAGCAAGTCATTTGGGTTTTATGAATATTTTATTTTTTGCCTTTAATAACTACAAACCGCGTTGAGAATACGAGATATTTACATTCAGTTTTAAAGAATCTACAGTTAAATGCAAGCAGATATTAAAACCGATATTATCAACGGAACAGAACAGTTGTAAGTTACATTACTCCAAACATACTTTTCACACATATGATAGTATTTACAAGTATTTGTAATTAGGAAAAGATAACCTCACACTACCTTAAAACACATATAAAGTAATTGCTATGCATGCATAGTAAAGAACAGAAATAATATCAAATAATACTTATCAAATACAATATATGTTCTACAGCATACATATAATTTTATATAGACTTAGGCTACATAATTGTGATTAGGACGTGATAAAATTATTTGTGTAATTTTAATCTTCTTGTTTATAGCTGAAGTAAAATCTTTGACTTGATAAAAACAATTTTACAAAACAATAAATGAACCTCAAAGATAATTAACATTAGAAACTAATTACACTTACTTTTAATCTGAAAACCTTCACACAAAATGTCAAAATACCAATGCAGTCACCAAAGCTTCAAACTAATAAGAAAATATAACCTACAAGCTAATAAACGCACTAATCGAATTAACAGCTGATTCTATTGTTGTCCAAAGCCTAGATCGCGGCGATGAGAATTCGTCACTCCAGTTGGCTTTGGCCGTTTCGACATTCTTCTTCTTGATTACTAAAATAAGTTATTACGTTGGCAGCATGAACGGTTTGTTTTATATTTAGACAGTTAAATTTATTGCGTTGTAAATTTATGCTGACTTTTTCGATAAATCTTGCATTTGGAAAAAAATTAGGAAGAATAAATATGACAAACATTTCAAAAAACGTGAACGTATCCGGATTGTTGAGAAGAATTATGGATTTTATGCTATGTACATAGATAAATTGTATATATTTTTTTTTAAATTGTGTCTAGCTCTTGAGTTATTTACATTTTTGTGAAAGTAAATTATTGCTTTTGCTATTAATCGGCTCTGGGTTCCCAAAACCCACCCCAAGTAATTACTTGGAATAATTTACTTTGATTTAATATTAATAAATAATACACACAACCTCAAACTACAAATATTTTTATTCTAGTGTTATGTACATTTCGGTCATACCGTAACCAATCTCAGAGACATGACAATACATACTGTTGCATGTCTCTGAGGATGGTTAGTTTGTATCCGAGATGTACGTCTATGTAAGACTGGAATAAAAATATTTGTGGTTAGAGTTTGTGTGTATTATTTATTAAAATAAAACTGTAAATTTTTTTAATATTAAAATATAAATAATTCTAAATGACTAAATGCTTATCCTGTTGCCACTCTCGTCCTTTAGAACAGTCTGTGATTTGACAGTAACACATATAGAAATATATATAGGTCAAATTTTGTAAGCTGGCACTTGGGTATTAGGTAGAAATTGTGTATTAGGCCTTAATAAATGTCACTGGGGCTGTAATTCGCGGCCAAGCCTTAAACAATCCTATTAACATGCTTCCATGAATGCCCTATTTACAGTTGTTGTTATGTTTACTATATATTAAGACCAGACCAATAGTAAAAAGCTGCAAGATTCAAATTGCAAAAATGTTTTTATAACTATACAGCATAATATTTGTGAAACTGTTAGTATATATTGCTCAAGCTGTTTGTTGGTCTATTCGTATATAAGACAGTCATTCCATTATAAAAGTGAAACATTCTTACATGAATACGTACGTTCCTTGGAAACAAGTGTAAAAATATTTATGAAAAGTGTTTCTAAGTAAATATATTTTGCAAACATAATTAACATCACCAGAAAACGTTCTGTCTCAGTACGTTTTTACAAATTTACAAAATTAAAGTTGGGATAGCCATAAAATAATGTAAAAGTGATTAATTAAGTTTCACGAACGTAATGGACTACAAAATCCAAGAGATCACCAGAAGGTTCCAACAAAACAGATTGTCTAGAGAAGTTACGTAAACTGATTGAAACAAGTACATCTTCTGGAGCAGTGAAGGAAGACTGTCTCTTATTATTTAAATAAATGCGGTTAATTTGCAAATCAGGTAAAACTATTTATTTAAACAGGCCACGGTAATGCCATCAGGGCTGCAATACATAATGTATTGATGGCAATAACGTAGCTAATATTAAAACGTTGCCTGTTTAAAGAAATACTAGAATTGTCCATTACGTTCAGTGATACTTAATTAATCACTTCTATATTATTATATGCTTATCCAAACTTTAAATGTTGTAAATTTGTAAAAACTTACTGAGACAATAAATTTTGTTTTTACAAATTTAAAAAATTTAAAGTTCGGATACCCATAAACGAATGTAAAAGTGAATAATTAAATAAATAGTTGTACCTGACTCGCAAATCCACCGTAATTATTTACAAAAACCATCTCTGTGAGTGTAAACATGATTAATAATATTTCTCATAGTCGATGTTGTTCCCCACAAACTTTGACAAATTTTACAAAATAACTAGCACCCATAACATTAAATTACCCTTCTTTGTTAAAAACATCATTAGGTAAACTTGCAAACAAAATACTGAGCATCAAATTGTTCTATCTATAGTAAAAGAAATTAAAGTGCAATTGTTAAGGACATCATTAGGTTAAGAACTGAAATAAGGTAAACTTGCAAACTTGTAAGGTTAGCTATGAATAAACCTTTATGTACATTTCGATGACCATGTCGTCATCAGAGGATCCTACTAAATTACCATCCAGAATACAATAATGCTCTATTTAAAGGTCTTGCTGTCATTCACCATATGAAGCCATGTGTTTAGAAAAGACCTTTCTTGCTATAATGGGGAAATGTGAACTTAATGGAGAAATGATTGAAACAGGGGAATCTTGAAAGTTTTAGATAGTCTTGGATATTAGATAGAAATTGTTTATTAGGCCTCTAGAAAACATCAGGCTCTGTCACCCCTCATTGGGGCTTCAAATCCCAGCCAACCCTTAGACAATCCTATTAGCATACTTCCATGAATGCCCTATTTACGCTTGGTGCTATTTTTACTATATATTAAAAAGTATTAATAAGTAACCAAATAATGTACCAACACTATGAGTGAGCAGAATTCTAAGGGTCATTGTTTTTGAATATGACCTGCGAGCACTTGCACACACAGCTCGTCCTTGGACTCTCACCAAGGCCCTCAGCCCACAGGGGCCAGCTTATAATTAAATTTACCAACAAGTATAACATATTTAAATGCTGCAAAAGTTTGCTCTAATATGAAGCTATTTTGAATTTGCTTCTTTACACACTATAGCCAGGAAATGAAACAAATTTATAAACTAAATTTTCACTTATCCTAAAATTATGCTATTGCCAATAATGGGTCAGCTGTTTTTGCAGGTGTGTATGTGTGTGTGTGTGTGAACAATTACACAAATATACAGTCTAAATAGAAAGTCCTGTGTGAACCAAATTAAAACTGCGTAAATTCTGACTACATTAAAAAAGGTCTAATTTTATTTTTAATTTTAAAAATGTTGAAATATAAATATGTAAAGTGGATATCATAGGGATTCTAAAACTAAAACGAAATTTAAAAAAAAAACAAACCATCGGTGTAGAAAGTCCTGTGTGAAGCAAAACAAGACTGTAAAAAAAACTCTGACAACATTAAATACGTCTTTTTTTCTATTAATTTCAAAAATGGTAAAATAAAAACAGTAAAAGGTTACCATCATTGGGTTTCTAAAACTATAACGAAATTAAAAAAAACAAACAACCTATGTAGAAAGTCCTACGTGATGCAAAACAAGAATGCGTGAGAACCTATAGACATTAAAAACATACTTTTTTGTTGATTCCATCTTCACGTGAGCTACTAGTTTAGAAAAAAAAAATTAAATACAAATAAATAAAGTGGATATCATGTGGATTCCAAAATAAAACTAAATAACAAAAACAAAGAGTCTAAATATAAAGTCCTGTGTGAAGCAAAACAAAGTTGCTTAAAACTCTGTCAACATTATAAATATTTATTTTTTTAATTATTTCAAAAATTACAAAATAAATAAAATGGATATCATTGCGATTCAAAAACTAAAAATAAATATTTAAAACAATCAGTCTGAATAGAAAGTCCTGAGTGAAGCCAAATAAGACTGGATAAAACTCCAACGACAATAAAAACGACCTTATTTTCCTATTAATTTCAAAAATAATAAAATACAAATAAGTAAAGTAAATATTAGAGCCATTCTAAATCTAGAAAAAATTACAAAAACAAACAGTCTGGATTGAAAGTCCAGTGTGAAGCAAAAAGTCTCTTTAAAATTCAGACGACATTAAAAAAATATTATTTTCTAAATAAACTTCAAAAATGTAAAAAAACAAATAAGTAAAGTGGATATCATGAGCATTCCAAATCTCAAAATAATTACAAAAACAAAAAGTATAGATAGGAAGCAAAACAATACTGAGTAATATTGTAACGACAATAACGGCTTTTCTTTTAATAATTTCAAAAATGGTAAAATACAAATAAATAAAGTGGATAACATAAGGGTTCTTAAACTAAAACTAAATAATAAAACAGACAGTCTGGATAGATAGATTGTAAGACAAAAAAGACAGTCTGGATAGATAAGCAAAATAAGACTGCATAAAACTCTGACGATAATAAAAAAGTCTTATTATTTCATTAGTTTCATATTGGTAAAATACAAATAAGTAAAGCGGATAAAGTAAATGGAGTAAAGTAGTAAACTAAATAATAAATATTATACAGTCTGGATAGAAAGTCCTGTGTGCAGCTAAGCTTGATAGCATAAAACTACTAGAGTAAAACTTTAAAAACGTCATATTTTTTTATTAATTTAAAGAATGTTGAAGTACAACAGGGTAAAGTGGGTATCATGGGGATTACAAATCTAAAACTGAATATCAAAAACAACCAATCACAATAAAATGTCCTGGGTGAAGAAAAACAACAACACATAAAATACTGGCAACATTAAAAACAAAAGTGAAGTAGATATCACAGTGACTTGAAAACTAAAACTAAATAATGTAAATAAACAGTCTGGATAGAAAGTATTGTGTAAAGCTAAACTAGATTGTGTAAAACTCTGACGACATTAAAAAAGTCGTTTTTTTATAAATTTAAAAATATTAAACTACAAATATGTAAAAAGGATATCTTGAGGATTCCATTTAAAAAATGTAAAATGAAAAAAGTAAAGTGGATATCATGGGGATTCCGAAAACTAAAACTAAATAATAAAAACAAACAGTCTAGATAGAAAGTCCTGTGTGAAGCTAAACTAGATTTTGTAAAACTCTGACGACATTAAAAACGATTTATGTTTTTTTATTAATTTAGATAATGTTGTTAAAAAAATAAGTAAAATGAATATAATGGGGATTCCAAAACTAAAACGAAATTGAAAAAACAAATCGTGTAGTTAGAAAGTATTGTGTGAAGCAAAACCAGACTGCCTAAAATGTTTACGACATTAAAAATGTCTTATTTTTTATTAATTTAAACAAAGGTAAAATACATATAAGTAAAGTGGATGTCATAAGGATTCGAAAATTAAATAGCAAAAACAAACAGTCTAAGTAGAAAGTCAGGTGTGAAGTAAAAAGAGACAGTTTAAAATTCTGACGACATTAAAACTTTCATATTTTTATATTAATTTAAAAAATGTAAAATACAAATAAGTAAAGTGGATATCATGGACATTCCAAATCTAAAACTAAATAACAAAATTCAAGAGCCTAGCTAGAAATTCCTGTGTGAAACTAGTTTGTTATGTGTGTGATTATTATTAACTAATTTTTTGTGAGATTTTGAGTTCACTATTTTGACTATTGAGTTTAGATAGAAAATAATTTGTAAAGCAAAACAAGCATACGTAAAACTCTGACCACCTAAAAAACGTCTTATTTTTTAATAACTTAAAGAACTTTACAAATAGGTAAAGTGGATATGATAGGGATTCAAAAACTAAAATTAATAACAAAATCAAGTACTGTGTTAAGCAAAACAAAACTGCGTATAACTCTGAAGATATTAAAAAAGTCTTATTTCTTAATTAATTTACAATTGTTAAAATACTAATAAGAAAGTGTACATCATGGGGTCTCTAAAAATAAAACAAAATTAAAAAGAAAACAGTCTATGTAGAAAGTCCAGTGTGAAGCAAAACAAGACTGCATAGGACCCTGACACATTAAAAACATCCTTTTTATTAAAAAAAGTAATGAAATACAAATACATAAAGTGAAAACTTTTAATTTTTTTAATAATTTCAAAACAGTTAATCTACAAACGAGGAGAGCGGATATCTTGAGGATTCCAAAACTAAAACTAAATAATAAAAACAAACAGTCTGGATATATAGTCCTGTGTGAAGCAAAAAGCGACGGTGTAAAACTCTGACGACATAATCAACAAAATATTTTTTTTAACTAAAAAAATTTAAAATACGAATAAGTAAGGTGGATGTCATCGGAAATCGTGTAAATATCATGTAGATTCTCTATTTTAACAAAATCGTGTGCTTTCTCAATCATCTACATAATCTCTTTAACTTCCAAACACAAAATCTGAATGGCATTAGAAAACAAAAAAATAAGTTGTTGACAAGGAATTGTCATATGTTCTCTATTGTTGAGTCAAAATAAATGGAATTTTACCATTTGGTAAAAGAGCTTCAAGCCTTAATATTTTATCATACACATAATACAACTAGTACCTGAGTATAATTCAACTATAGAAACTTCACTGTCACTGTTTACATGAGTAGTTACACTATTATACCAAACTGGCAGATGGTTTAAAGTTACTATCCTCTTTATAAATGAATTCTTAAATTTATTGCATTTTCATACATACCAAGTTTTGACAGCCTCTTCAAACACCAAGGTGTCATTAGCCAGTAATTTGCTTGCAATTATGAGACCAACTCGAATGTTCTGTTGGTATTGTTGGTTTTTCGATCTATTATCTGGCGAGTATTGAATTATATGGTACCTGAGGCTTCCAAGTTTCTATTACTAATCTGCAAAGGCAAGATTCATCAGCAAATATAGAGTTTATCTTCTGTATTAATATGATTGGATGAACATTTTGTTTACTTGTAAAAATCCTGATGGAATATTAGTCCTTGCTTGACTTTGAGGACATAAATTATACATTTTAAATATCTATATTATAACAAAAAGCAAAATATAAAGAAATAACTCAGTTTCAGATTTATCTATGATTCTTTGGAAAATGTTTTGACAAAATGAGCATACAAATCTGAAAAACTAATCATCCATATTAAATCTAAATATTGAAATACTGGATGTTTAGTGTTACTATTAAAAGAAAAAAATATTACTGTACTTAAAAAGGCTTCCTTGCCATACAAAAACATGATGTATACCTTGAACCACTTAGAAGTAAGTAGAGGCTGTCAAAGTTTTGTAAGTGTACACACAGTAAACGGATTTGGCGGGAGATACGATGCGAGATCACAGTATCCCTATTTGGCGGGAGATCACAGTAGAGATACGATGGCGGGAGAAATAGTGATGCAGGTAGTACAGCAGTAGAAGGGGGACAGACGACTTGCTAAAAAAAACTCTTCTGTGGTGAGTTTAGTATTTCACCATCTATTTAATTACATTTAATGTGCACAATATTTAACTGGCTTTGATTTTAGAGAAATCATTCCGTCGCTAAATAAACTGAAGTTTAAACAAATCGTGCTAATATAGCTAGAAATTTATAAATTTATATTAAGCTTCCAACTACAACTAAAGATATATAAAATCTGTTAAATAGTTAAGAGAAGTTAAGATGGTTCAGCTAGCAAAGCTAAAAATTCTTTATCTGCTTAAATTTACAATGATTCCCACTAAGTAGAAGCACTAGTATTAAAACTGTACCATTTGAAATGGTATTAACTGAATTAAACAATCCTTCAGTAACAAAACAATTGATTTGTCTACCATGTTGCCAAATTCTGCCCCCGAGCATATACCTGCTTTATATCGCAAGTCGCCCACTATCTGGTCAGGAATAGAAATTGGTGTAAATCTGCCAAGCAGAAAGACCAATAGTTCTAAAAACTGAAACGTTGGAAATGATACATACCAGCTACAATGATCATATTAGAATATACACTGATCACTCACTTGACCAACAAAAGAGAACATCCGGTCCAGGTTTTTCCAATGAATCTATTGATATCTGCTTTTACATCCCTACAAACTCGCCCTCTAGTATGAACACAGAGCTTCTGACGCTAAATGTTGCATTAGCAAGTAGCTTCTAAACGGAGGAGGAGAAAATAACATACTCCAGATCTGCCCTCCAGGCTCTCTTACATTCATCCCCTGGGGACTATTCCTTTTGCATTGCTGAATTAAGAAAATTTGCCAACAACCTGAAAGAAAAGGGGAAGGACATAACTCTTAAATGGGTACCCACGCATTGTGGAATACCAGGAAACGAGAGGGCCGATGAAACAGCTAAAGCCGCATCCCATTTGTACCCAACATTAAGAGCCAAGTGTTAACTCATGTATTGTGAAGTCTTGGAAAATAAATACTTTCATAAATATTGGACTGAATCTTGGAAAGAAGAGGCCAGAGGACGTCAATAAAAATTGATATTTTGTATAATAATTAGAATTGAAATTATTTTAGCTCATATTGAAATAAAATCAATTCAAAAACTATAAATATTTATTCTCATTTAAAAGTTTGCTACATAAGGAAAATATGTTAAATTTCATACAATATCAAGAGCACAATGGTGCAATATATTGCAGCAAAAATATTGGCAAAAACAAATCCACAAAAATAACTAATATTACCTAAGTTAACTCTAAATAGACCTTTATGTACATGTCGATGACCTTGTAGTCATCAGAGAATCCTACTATATTACCATCCAGAATACAAAAATGCTCTATTTAATGTTATTGCTGTCATTCATCATGTGAAGCCATGTGTGCAGAAAATACCTTTCTTGCTATAGTGGGGAAATGTGAACTTAATGCAGAAATGATTGAAACAGTTGTGACTTGAGTGTTACAAAAATCGTCGAACTAATGCCAAGTATTAACGGAACACAAAAAAGGAAAGAATGTCACTGCAATTGAGTAAAAACAATAGGTAAACTGGCGCCCAACACTTTAAAACAAGTAATTAATCAGCAACAATTAAATTCACAAATTTGAAATAACATAGATAAAGCCCAAGGGAAATTATGTTATAAATTAGTTACTGAACGTGGAGCTATTTTGAAATTGCATCAAAATTTAAATGTATTGACCCGTAGACCTAGTAGTATATTATTGTATTAATAAGAATTGTCTAGCGTAAGTTGTTATATTAATTAATGAGTAAGGGAAATATTGTAAGAGGGCAAATAGATAGCTACACGCTTAGACGCAGTATAAGACTACGCGACAAAAAGTAATATTCGTTTACTTTATAATGATAGTTTTTCAGAATTATTTATTTTAAGAATTTTCGCTTCAAGAAATCAAATTATTTGAAGCCAGTCTTTTGGGTTACATGAATACCTTAGTTTTTGTTATTAATAAATACAAACCGCGTTGAGAATACGAGACATTTAATTTCAGTTTTAAAGATTCTACAGATAAATGTAAGCGGCAAAAAAAACCGATATTTTTAACGGAACAGAACAGTTGTAACTTACATTGCTTCAAACATACTTTGCACACATGTTAGGATATTTACAATTATTTGTAATTTGGAAAAGATAACCTCACACAACTTTAAAGCACATATAAAGTAATTGCTATACATGCATAGTAACGAATAGAAATAATAACAAATAATACTTATAAAATTCAATAACTTTCCTACAACATACATATAATTTTATAGACTTAGGCTACATAATTGTGATTAGGGCGTGATAAAGTTATTTGAGTGATTTAACTATTCTGCTTTATAACTAATGTAAAATCTTTCGCTTGATAAAAAACAAATTTACAAAACAATAAAGGAAACCTCAAAAATAATTAATATTAGAAACTAATTTCACCTACTTTTAATCTGAAAAATCTTCACACAAAATGCCAAAATACCAACGCATTCATCAAAGTTTCAAACTAATAAGAAAATAAACCCTACAAGTTAATAAACGCACTGATCAAATAAACAGCTGATTCTATTGTTGTCCAAAGTCCAGATCGCAGCGATAATAATTCGTCACTGCAGATGGCTGTGGCCCTCCGACATTCTTCCTTTTGATTAATAGCATAAGTTATTACGTTGGCAATAGCCTGAATGCTTTGTTTTATATTTAGACAGTTAAATTTATTTCGTTGTATATTTATGCTGCCTTTTGCGGTAAATCTTGCACATGGAAAATTATTAAAATAGTAAAATAGTCAATGTGACAAATATTTCGAAAAAAGTGAACGAATCTGGATTGTTGAAAAGGTTCGTAGAACCCCCCCCCCCCCCTAGTGGATTTGCCCATGCCTCTGATAACCATGCCTAACATTTTATACTTTCATAAAATAAAAAAGACTTTTTATTAAGTATACACCGCCAATTTTTTAAGACCTGTGTAAACTCCTTATTTAACTACCCCAATAAAAATACGATTTTAGTTTTTAAATGTTAAATATTATAAGTTAAAGGTATACAATATATTTATTTCAACCCATTTGGCCTAAAATAAACGATAACATATGATTTCATAAAACAGTTGATTTTTTGTCCTAAACGTATAGCGTATGTTACTATTTATAATATACTATTTTTATTAATTGTAATCTTATATATATATATATATATATATATATATATATATATATAAAGTACGTTTTCTTCTTTAATAATTTAAAACAACATAGGTTATTCAAATATAAGAATATTTATTAATTTATATCCAAAGCTTCTCGTTGGTAAACAGTACCAACATCATCCAATGTTTACCAACGAAAAGCTTTGGATATAAATTATTCAATATTCTTGTATTTGAATAACATATGTTGTTTTATTATATATATATATATATATATATATATATATATATATATATATATGTATATATATATATATATATATATATATAAGTTATATAAACATTTTATGTGAACATTTCATAATTAAATGCGTGCTAGGAAGATTCCTGCTTACGCAGCTTTAGTATTATATAGGTGTGAGAACAGAGCCCCGGCAGTGTGTAAGTCGCCTCTGTATCGCACAGACGTTTTCCACTCCGATTGAGTGCATATCAATTGTATTGTTTTATTAAGTAAAATTTATGTAACAGTTTTCTAAATTAATTGTTTATTAAATTCAAAGGTTTGTAAAAATAAAAATCATTTTTAAAAACCTTTCTTGCTTAATATAAAACGTAACTGGCGCAGTCGGTAGGACACCTCAAGGAAGTTAGTGAATATAACGTCCGTCGGTTTTAACCGTTAATTGAGGAAACCTTAAGTAGAGTGAATATCTACAACCACTTAATAGAGCGCATATCTATTAAGAACACGAGCGAATATCGTGTAGGTGAAAAGTGAAAAGTGAAAGTTGTTCAAATGAGCAAAGTATTTTGGATCAACTTGTAAGTAGATCTTAAGATATAGAATTAAGAAAAAAGTAGAGTAAATACTTTTTAATTTTATATAATTGATTTTTAATTTTTATTATTTTGAAAAATAATATTAAATAATGGCAACGCCAACATTAAAAAAGGAGTATCTTGACATGATACCCGAGTATAGTGGAGAGCCCACTATGCTCCACAGATTTATCTCGATATGTGATAAGATAGTGAATAAGTTTTATGTAAGCGAAAATCCAGAGGATTTTCAAAATGAGTATCTGTTCTCCTCTATTCTTTCTAAATTAAAAGGCCAAGCACTGGAAATGGTTGTAAACTCTAACTCTTACAATTGGCACGAAACTAGAAAAGTATTATTAATTAGTTATTCAGACAAAAGAGATTGTTTCACATTAAACTTAGAGATGTCAGAATTAAAACAAGAAAGTAACGAATCACCATTTCAATTCTATGAGAAAATTCAAAAGTTACTAAATTTACAAATTTCATTTTTTATGAATAAAGAGCCTCAAAGGCAGATGGCTAAAGACATTTTAATAGAATACGTTCAGAAACTAGCTTTAAGAGTTCTCCTTAGGGGTTTGCATGAACCCATCGAGTCACTAATGCGTACCAAGAACCCTAACACTCTTAGTGAAGCACTTAATATGCTCAAAAACGACTTTCAATTTAAAAATAATAAAATGTTTACTCAGCCAAGCAAACAACCAGTCTTTCAGAAAAGCCAAACTCATAACGTAAGAAGACCAATACATACTGAATTTAAATACCACCAAATACCTAAACAACCTTATCAACACCCAAATCCTTCCTATAGACCACCAACTTTTGCTAATCAGGGTCAGCCTCAAAGGGGACATACCAAACAACAACACTACTAAACCTCAGTATCCTCAGCGAAATACGGGTTATCAACCTACCCCTATGAGTATATTCACCAGACAGACAGATAGGCCTTCTAGACAAACGAATTTGTATCAAATGACCGGACAAGGAGCCGAAAAAGACGATTACACTATGTACCAGACTAATGGACAAGAATCATTCGCTTTTGAAGAAGATCTCGGGAAAGAAGAGTACTTCGAAGAATCCCAAAATTTAACCGACAACTACGAAGAAGAGACCGCTAAAATCGATCAGGACGATTTTTTAGGACATACAGGCCTCGGAATCGATTTTCAATAATGAATCTACAAAGCGAAAACAACGAGCTACCATTTATATACGACACAAACACCAAATCTAGAATATTAATTGACACAGGCAGTATTAGATCATTTATGCGAAAATCTTTAGCCTGGAAAAATTTTAAAACAAGCATTAAAAAAGAGCCGTTTGAAGTAATCACCGCACACGGCACTTCAAAAGAAAATTTTTGTTGCACCATACCTCTGTTGTCTAAAAAAGCAATTAAATTTTATTTATTTGACTTTCATCAGAATTTCGACCTATTACTCGGGCTAGACAATATAAAGGATTTAGGAATAAGCTTAGACTTTATAAATAATAAATTAATACTTTGTGATGAGGAAATCCCTATTCAATATTTTAACACTGAAAAAGGAAGTTGTAATAAAACAGACAGCACGTCAATAAAGCAGGAACAATTTAGTTATGTTATACAAGCCCGCACTAGCCAAACAGTTAAATTAAAAATACAAAATATTCATAATGGAGAAGGTATTTTACCACACATACAAGTGAACGGATTAGAAATTCCGCAGTGTATAGTTTCAGTGCATAAGGGTAAAGCCTATTGCCCTATTATAAACAATACGGAAGAAAATGTAAAATTAACAATAAGTAAACCATTAGAAGTAAAATCTTTAGAGGAATATAATATTTTCAGACCTGATGCAATGCAAATGAACGCTAATTTCAATTTATTAGATTATAAACAAAAAAATTCGAGAAGAAAAAATTTAGATTTATCAAAATTTAGAATGGAACATATGAACTCGGAAGAAAAATCCGCTATAACAAGTTTAATAAAAGATTATGCAGATTTATTCCATATTGAGGGAAACGATTTAACTTTTACCAACCAAATAAAACATGTTATTAGGACTACTGATGAAATTCCCGTATACTCCAGAAATTATAGATATCCAGAGATTTACAAGAACGAAATTAATAAACAAACTGAGGACATGCTTGAACAAGGAATTATTAGACCTTCAAATTCTCCATGGAACTCTCCTGTCTGGATTGTACCCAAAAAACAAGACGCTTCTGGCAAAAGAAAATTTCGATTAGTAATAGATTTTAGAGGATTAACAAGAAAACAAATGACGATAAATTTCCCTTGCCAAACATTACCGACATATTAGATAAATTAGGACGATCTCAGTATTTTACAACTTTAGATTTAGCCTCAGGATTTCACCAAGTAGAAATGGATAAAAATAGCATAGAAAAAACAGCGTTTTCAACAGAAACGGGACACTATGAATTTTTAAGAATGCCATTTGGACTAAAGAATAGCCCCCCTACATTTCAAAGAATTATGAATAACATTCTGAGAGGAATCCAAAATGAAACATGTTTAGTTTATTTAGACGATATTATAATTTACTCCACTAGCCTCCAAGAACATATACAAAGACTTAAAGAAGTATTCGACAGATTACGCAAAGCCAACTTTAAAGTACAGCTGGATAAAACAGAATTTTTAAGGAAAGAAGTAGCGTATCTAGGGCATGTTGTTACACCGGAAGGCGTAAAACCTAACCCAGCAAAGATTTTGGCAATAAAAAACTATCCAATACCCAAAACCACCAAACAAATTAAAGGATTTTTAGGACTAATAGGCTATTATCGAAAATTTATTAAAAACTTCGCCAAGATAACAAAACCGTTTACTAACTGTTTAAAGAAAAATGCAAAAATAAATATAGAAAATCCAGACTTCATTGAATGTTTTGAAACATGTAAAAATATACTGACTAATGAGCCCCTTCTACAATACCCAGATTTTGAAAAGGAGTTTACTCTAACAACAGACGCTAGTAATTTTGCACTAGGAGCAATTTTAAGCCAGGACAAAAATGGAAAGGACCTTCCTATAGCGTATGCCAGCAGAACTTTAAATGACAGCGAAACTAATTACTCCGCGATTGAAAAGGAATTACTAGCAATCGTATGGGCCACTAAACACTTTAGGCCTTATTTATTTGGAAGAAAATTTAAAATTTATACAGACCATAAACCTTTACAATGGTTATTTTCAGTTAAAGAACCAAATTCCAAGCTTTTAAGATGGAGATTAAAATTAGAGGAATATGATTATGACATAAGATACAAAAAAGGCAAATTAAACCAAAACGCCGATGCCTTATCTAGAATACAATTGAACATTACTAATAAAAGGTCAACAAACACCAAACACACTGTAGAACCAGACCTTGATTTATCTCCAGCTGGATTAATCCAACGTTTCTTCCCGGAATTAAATGAAGATAACGAGTCTATGGTCGTACAACTCGACGCAACAGATAATGCCAACTTAGAGTACGATCAAGAAAGTGACAGTCAAACCGTGCATTCCAACTTCGAAGGGAACACCCAAATTGAAATACCAATTTCCGACGAACCTGTAAACTTTGGGAGAAATCAAATATTTTTGTCATTGGTAAAGTATGAGCCAAAGAAAGTAAAAATTATAAAACTATTCGGAACTTCAAAAATTCGTTTAATGGTCGAAATATCAGAAAATAACTTTAAAGAAGACATAGTTAACTTTGTAAAATCATATTTGGTACCCAAAATAAAATATAATCTATATTTTGAAGACGATTTTTACGAGAAATTTGCATCATGCGTAGCCAAAAATTTCAAACAAACTGAACTAAATTTGGTTAAGTGCAATAACAAACTCTTAGACCTAACTTCGGAAGAAGATACCCTAGAAACAATAAGTAATTATCATGTCAGCAAAACCAATCACCGAGGGATACAAGAAACATACGAACAAATTAAGCGAAGATATTATTGGCCTAATTTAAAATCACTAATCCAAAATTTCATAAATCAGTGTGACATATGTCAAAGAACCAAATATGACAGAATCCCCTTACAATTAGAGATGAACTTGACGCCTACAGCTGCAAGGCCTTTCCAGATAATTCACATCGACACTATCTCTTTAGAAAAGAATGCGTTTATCAGCATTGTCGACAGTTTCACAAAGTATGCTCAAGCTTATCGCTTGGGAAGCTCTCAAGCTACAGAGATTGCAGACAAGTTATTAGATTACTTTGCGCAGTTCTGCTTACCAACAGTTATTATCTCAGACAATGGAACGGAGTTTAATAACAGGATTGTGAAGGAGATATTAGACCTGCATAAAATCAAAATCCATTTTATCAGTACACAAAACCCCCAATCAAACGGATTATGTGAAAGATTTCATTCCACCTTAATAGAACACATAAGGCTGTTAAACAATCAAATCGAATTTAAAAAAGACAGTATAATTAAGAAAGTCAAATACGCTATAATTGCCTATAACAATAGCATTCATTCAGTCACAAAATTAACGCCGTGCGAAGTCTTATTTGGACACATAAATTCAAACTCTTTATTAGATATAGATTTAGAAAAACAAATTGTAAATGACTACGTTTTAAACAATAAAGAAAAGACAAAAATACTTTATGAAAACATTAGGGATAGCAATCAAAGAATTAAAGAAAAAGTTTTAGAAAAAAGGAATGTAAACAAAGAACCACTTCCAGAAATACCATCTGAAGTTTATATAAAATCAGTTCAGAAGCAAAGCAAAACTAAAAACAGATATAGCAAGGAAGAAATAGCTTCGATAGATAAAGAAAGAAAAACTGGAAAAATAAAGCCTAGACATCATAACACAAAAGACAAAATACATTTGTCGAAAATTAAAAGGCCTAAGAAGATAAAAAATGTAATTAATGACCAAAATCCTTCTTGTTCATATTCAACACAATCAAATTAAAATCCCTGCCATACCTTTGTCCACTAGTTCTATTCAAGAAACTTTATTAAACTTTTAAACAACATTGTTTTTATTAATTGTATGTGTTACAAACTGTTGTAATTTATTAAATGATATGTAACTAATTATGGTAATAAATATTGTTAATTATTTGAAATATGTTAATCACAAAAAGAAATGTAATTGAAGAAAATTAGAAACTATACTCTTAAAGAGATAACAAAACAAAAAGAATTCTTATAAACTAACTAGAATCCTTATCAAATCTATAACAGGCAAGTTGAATGTAAATGGTGGTAAAAATTATATAAAACTTTTATTGTAATCAATGTAAATTTTGTAGAACAAAAATTAGATTCTGATAACAATTGTATATGTTATAAACATTTTGTATCTATCCTATGATAGAAAAGACTCATTATAAATTGTATTAATCAATTCCAAATACTTTTGCTCAGTTGAATTATAATGAACAGAAAATTAGACTGTAAAATGCCCATCATCAAAAACAATAACGCCTACAAACTACGAGGATACTGCGTTGGAAATCGCAGACAACCCATTTAACTGGATCTTGGAAATCAACCTTTGCCTGGTGACTTTCTCCAGTGAAGAGGACTTCAACCCATGCCGAAAATTGCCCTTTACGGAGGCCTATTCAGCAGCTTATAATCTTCGCCCTCATCAGGAAGAAGAAGAAGACTTCAACCAACGCCGAAACTTCGCCAACCCCCGAAGTTTTCTTTAGGGATGGAGGAGTTATATAAACATTTTATGTGAACATTTCATAATTAAATGCGTGCTAGGAAGATTCCTGCTTACGCAGCTTTAGTATTATATAGGTGTGAGAACAGAGCCCCGGCAGTGTGTAAGTCGCCTCTGTATCGCACAGACGTTTTCCACTCCGATTGAGTGCATATCAATTGTATTGTTTTATTAAGTAAAATTTATGTAACAGTTTTCTAAATTAATTGTTTATTAAATTCAAAGGTTTGTAAAAATAAAAATCATTTTTAAAAACCTTTCTTGCTTAATATAAAACGTAACTTATATATATATATATATATATATATATATATATATATATATATATATATATATATGTTATATAACTAAGTATTGTAGAATTAGCTACTATTAAGATGACCTATGATTAATTTTGCTGATGCAGGTTATCTGTATTGTACACCTGCGGACAATAGTCAAGTCAGTGTGTAGCGAACTTTAGAAGAGTAAAGTTGCCTCCACTCCAACTGAATGTACATCAGTTGTTATTTGTTAAGCCTAATTTTGCAATAATTTCAACTTCAAGTTATTCTAAATTATAGAAAAAATTTGTAAAAATAAAATCATTTTTAAAAACATTTCGTGCCTTATAAAACAAGTAACTGGTGCAGTCGGTAGGACATCTTGGGAAAACTAATGAATATAATTTTGTTCGATGAAAATCGTTAACCAAGATACTGCAACCGCGATAACATTGCAGAGTGTATATCTGCAACGATATCGAATAAAACCCGTAGAGTGATTATCTACAAGAAGAAGGCTTCCCTCAAAGTGAAAAGTGAAAGTGCTATTTGTTCAGTATCAATACGCGTTGTATTTTGGATTGTAGTGTAAGTAGATTCTAGAAAATATTATTAAGTAAAAGATTGTTATATTTTCACTATATATGTTAGTGTTTGTTTTGAAATTAAATATAAAAGAAAAATGGCTACTCCAACTTTAAAGAAGGATTTCTTAGATATGATACCAGAATTTTCTGGAGAGCCTAAAATGCTAAATAGATTTGTCACAATTTGTGATAAAATAGTAACTAAATTCTTTTTTGCTAATAATCCTGATGACTTCCAAAATGAATATTTGATGTTCTTAGTTTTAGCAAATCTAAAAGGACAAGCTTTAGAATTAGTTGTAAGTTCAAACAGTTATAACTGGCTAGATGTTAGAAAAATTCTTTTAACTAGTTTCCTAGATAAAGGAGATTGTTTTACATTAAATCTTGAAATGGCAGAGCTAAAACAAGAAGTAAGTGAATCTCCTTTTAAATTTTATGAAAGGATACAAAAATAATTACATTTACCAATAGCATGTTTTATTAATATAGAACCATTTAAAGATGTTCATACAATGTGTGATTATGTTCAAAGATTAGCATTAGGAGTTTTGTTAAGAGGTCTTCAAGAGGACTAGGGTCTTTAATCAGGACTAATAACCCCAATGAAACCCCTAATGATTTTCAATTAAAAAATAACAAAATGTATACACAACCAAACAAACAATCAGTTTATCAGAAAGGTTAAAATTATACCGTAAGAAAACCAATACACCCAAAGACTAGTTATCAACAAATACCTAGGGGTTGAGCCCCCTCCAAACCATTGCCCTGGCTACGCTCCTGATTGTCATCATAAACTATTCATACAAACAGGATCTTCACTCCGTTACACTTTACAACACTCTTCTCGCGTACAATATAAAATATAACACTATCATCAGATGTTCTTGTTAATGCCAAACGCCAGTCAAGTTCTTACACTGGTTGCAAATTGTCTCGCGCTGTAAAAGTACGCTATGCTCTGATCAGGTGTTGCCATCATCGCGGAGCGTTGCAGGGAGAGAACGTAATAACTAAATACAATAAAACTCCCACTTATCCGACATAATGAGGGTGGAACCATTTCGGATGAGCCATTCTAAGTATCCTAAAGTATATTTCTTCAAGTAAAACGACATAAAAACTTTTCTACTGTAAAATATCACAATAGTTGTATATTCTAAGAAAACAACCTCCCGCACCTCCCCCACGTTTACCGCGTTGGCGTAAAATTCGTCACGGAACAGCTCCAATATGGCCTTTTTAAGCTTGGCAAAGTCATCGTCAGTGAGTATAGCTAATATAACATGTACACTTCAAGAATACGGTTAAAATTATAACAATTTACTAACACTATATTTACATAAGTTTAGACAGATTAGTTATAGCTTAGACTATTCACTGAACTAATGAGTTTTGATGAATTCATCAGAGATACTCGACCATGATGAAGACTGTCTTTTTAATAAACATACTTTTTTATTCAACCAATGAAATAATTTTTTCAACCCCTAATGGATGGCAATTGATGTTAATAGAGTTTTTCCAAATATTTATTATAATAAATATTATTATAATATTATTATATAATAATAAATAATATTTATTATTATAATAATAATATTTATTATTTATTATAATAAATATCGTCACGGAACAGCTCCAATATGGCCTTTTTAAGCTTGGCAAAGTCATCGTCAATGAGTATAGCTAATATAACATGTACACTTCAAGAATACGGTTAAAATTATAACAATTTACTAACACTATATTTACATAAGTTTAGACAGATTAGTTATAGCTTAGACTATTCACTGAACTAATGAGTTTTGATGAATTCATCAGAGATACTCGACCATGATGAAGACTGTCTTTTTAATAAACATACTTTTTTATTCAACCAATGAAATAATTTTTTCAACCCCTAATGGATGGCAATTGATGTTAATAGAGTTTTTCCAAATATTTATTATAATAAATATTATTATAATATTATTATATAATAATAAATAATATTTATTATTATAATAATAATATTTATTATTTATTATAATAAATATCGTCACGGAACAGCTCCAATATGGCCTTTTTAAGCTTGGCAAAGTCATCGTCAGTGAGTATAGCTAATATAACATGTACACTTCAAGAATACGGTTAAAATTATAACAATTTACTAACACTATATTTACATAAGTTTAGACAGATTAGTTATAGCTTAGACTATTCACTGAACTAATGAGTTTTGATGAATTCATCAGAGATACTCGACCATGATGAAGACTGTCTTTTTAATAAACATACTATTTTATTCAACCAATGAAATAATTTTTTCAACCCCTAATGGATGGCAATTGATGTTAATAGAGTTTTTCCAAATATTTATTATAATAAATATTTTGCCACTTAATATTGTGATTCAAAAATATCTATGTCCATATTTATAATAATTGTCACTATAAATTAAAAAAAACTAAATTAAAATCTTTCTTTGTTAACCTCAGTAGGAATGACTTTAAAAAGAATTTTTGTATATTGTGTTTAATATTGAGATTACTACTGTGCTAAGATTATATCTATTTCCCACAGGTTGGGCAATATCCCACAGGTTGTAATTGCGTCACAGATAAGTCACAAGAGTACATCCTAAACAGCTAGGAGCTACTAAAGGCAATAAGACTCAAGGCTAGTCTATAAACGTATACAGCAAGATATACAGTCTCCGGCTTGGTGTGCTCCCAAGCTGAGAGTTGCTGGGTTCCTAAACTTATTTAGTTTAAAGTAAAATGATTGCTCACCTCCACTTGGTATGATAATGTTTATATTTGAAATCCATTATTTCCTTAAATAATTAATGAAAAGTTTATAAAACTTAATATTTTTTACATTAAAGAGTTGGCTTTGAGTTTAAGATAAACTAATAGTTTTTGTTGTTAACGAATTAACTCTAGCGTGGTTTCTTGTTTCACTTTTTCACTTGATCGCCCAGCCACTTACTAATATATTTCTTATTTTAATTACCTCTCCTATTCTAGAAAGGCTTTTATACAATACGTAAACTTTACTTCCCATCACTAACACCTCTGAATACTTGATTATACCCCTTACTTAATATCACCTACTACTTTAGCGAGTTTACTTTTTATTTTAGTTTTACAACTTGTTCCAAAACTATCCTGACGCCCCCCCCTCCCACCGAGTCCTGGAGTTTGATTAGCTCCTGTTTCCTTTGGATAGTTTCCATATGGGTTACATCCTCTTCAAAATATATTGGCTACCTTTTGCCGCTAATTTTTCTTCTGTCTTATCAGAACGAATCCTGCTTCGCTTTATCTTTGGCTTCGGTGGGAAATTTGGGGTTTTTATGCATTTGTAGAGATTTTTCTCCATAAATGGCAAGATCTCTCGATGCCGAACTTAACTCTCCCCTCCAGTGATCGAGTCCACTTTCCCTACTATGTAGTCTTTCGAAGTATAATATTAGTTATGGTACGCGCAGTAACCCTTTTTTGCCGAAAGTTCTACAACTGACTGGGCTTTGATAGGCAGCGACAGTTTGCTACAATCTCTTGCAGTTCAAATATTTAACAAACATATTTCCTAACCTATAGAATTTCGTGTAAAATTTTCCCATATATACATATATATATATATATATATATATATATATATATAGAGAGAGAGAGAGAGAGAGAGAGAGAGAGAGAGAGAGAGAGAGAGAGAAAGAGAGAGAGAGAGAGAGAGAGAAAGACAGACGGACAGAGAGAGAGAGCGAGAGAAAAAAAGATAGGAAAGGGGTATAATTTAGAAATTGTTGCTGACTTGAACACCGGAATTTGTGCATGAGCAGATATAAGTTTTAAATATAATAACTAAGAATAGAATTTCCATTTTATATAAAACGAAAGGAACAAATAAATAGTCACTTACAAAACGACTGAGTCCTGTAGAGCGCAGGGACTTCAATCTTTAGCGGAAATAGTGCGGAATCACTTGTATAAAATATTGCATCTTTTTTATAAACTATTTCCCCCTTCCTCTTTTTCTTCATCGTCCTCAGGAATCACCTCGAGAATAGGAACGAACTTTACTCTCGGGTATGCGCTTGACAAATAGCTCAGCATGTCTTCATCAAAAACTGCTGTAAAGGTAGAAATTTGAATAAATCTTGTCACATAATACGATATTTATAAATAATATAAATACTATAATAAACTGCAGGTAAACCTAAAGCTTGGAGACATGCATATCGTGATATATATATATATATATATATATATATATATATATATATACATTAGGTACTATGTTGATGAATTTTTACAAAATAATTGTTCTCTATATCATAGCTAATGTTCTTACTTTTCATAGATTCTTAAAGAAGTTTCATCCTAATGGTGAAGATAATATTAAACACCAATATTTGAGTGAAAATAAGAGAGGGACAGAGAGAGACAGAGAGCAGCAACAGAAGCATTGAACAGAAAGAAGCATTGAACGGAAAGACAGGACGGTAATATATTGAGTAAAAAGAGGATAGAAAATGCGGGATTGAGGAGAGGGAAAGAAACAGTAAGTGGTGGAAAGAGGGAAGATGAAAAGGAAGAAACCAGAAACACAGACAGAGCAAAACTATTTCATAGTAAGAAAATGTGTTTTTGTTTTCCAAAGACACTCTTTCCAGAATATGAGACAAAATACGTATTTGTAGAAACGTGTATAAAGAGACCTGCAAGAAAGAAATATTTGTCGAGAAGTATGTAGCGAGAAGAATATTTGGTGACAGGGAAATGATAAATGCTTAATGGAAATAATTTAAAATTCGATTATTTTTTTTTAAACAAAAACGATATGCTATATGAAATTACTGGTATATACAATTTTTAGTGATAAGAGACAATGAAATGTCAATTATAACGAACCAAAAAAGATTGTACACAATGGGAAAGGAATCATGAGATAAATGCAGAAATAGGAGAAAAGTCTTCTAAATAAGACTTACAAACTGACAAAAATATGATTCAAAATATTTTTAGGAAACCATGGTAATGTAAATACAGCGTTTGTTTAACTGTTGTACGATTTAATTAACTACTGTAATATAAATATTTTTTACCTTTTATATTTACACATTTAGTTATAATTAAATTTTTGTGGGGTTGACAACTTTTAAAAAACGTAGCGCTTTGCCAACGTTCGTCTTAATATTCAAAATAAACCATTACAGGCCTGGTCTAACGGAGAAGCTCATCAATTAGGGCGAGGAAAAGGCCTCCCCCTCAAATCCCTCAGGAGACTTCTCATATTCCAGTGGTTCTGGTTCTGCCCGGCGTTATCGAACATAAAACTATAGTGAATAATGTTCATCTGCATTATAAATGCTGATTAAGAACTACCCTGCCCCTGAATGGTCCTAAGTTTACAAGGACAGGTCGGCCTTACGTTCCCTTCAAATCCCTAGGGAGACTTCTCATATTCCAGTGATTCTGCTTCTGCCTGGCGTCATCGAACATAAAACCATAGTGAATAATGGTCATCTGCATTATAAATGCTGATTAACAACCACCTTGTCCCGGAATGGTCCTACGTTTACACGGATGCATAGGCTTTAGGTTCTCCCAAATCCCTCCGGAGCTCCTCATATTCCAATGATCCTGGATCTGACCAGCATCATCAATATAAAACCGCAGTGATTGATTTATCATCTGCATTATAAATTAACCATTACCCTGCCCCTTCCAGCGGCCAGAATGACCAATGCAAATAAATCTGGTATTAGTATAGATAAATGTAACTAAGCCTAGAATAGGTAAATAGATCAATCAACTCATATTCCAATTATTTCATAGTATTGTAATAAAAATGTTAAATATAGGGAAAATCAATGTAAAGTAAAGTAATTAGGACTAAGTAAACTGGGAATGTTAGAATAAATTATAAACATTAATTAGGCTAACGGCTGATAGACCGAGACTAGGTTTGGAGAGGGACTGAATGAATGTGTCGTTTGTTGCGTAGGGACATGACTGAATAAGTGAGTAAAGAAAGGGGATGGGCCATTGGTGTTTTCCAAACAGGTAAGCGGGCGTGAGGTGTATCTAGGGATATTTGGTGTACACGTAAGGTGGGGTCGGTGTAATCGTGGATAGGTTTAGAGAGGGACTGAATGCATTTGTCTATTGTTGCGTAGGTGCATGACTGAATAAGTTAGTAAAGAAATAGGATGGGCCATAGGTGTTTCTACAAATAGGTAAGTGGGCGTGAGGAGTTCCTAGGGATATTTGGTGTACAAGTAAGGTGAGGTCGGTGTAATCCTGGATAGGTTTAGAGAGGGACTGAATGGATGTGTCTTTTGTTGCGTAGGTACCTGACTGAAAAAGTGAGTAAAGAAAGGGGATGAGCCATAGGTGTTTCTCCAAACAGGTAAGCGAGCGTGAGGTGTTTCTAGGGATAGGTGGTGTATAAGTAATTGGGGTTGGTGAATGATTCTTTAAGTAGGGGCCAAGGAAAAGCGTAGTAAAGTAAATGATGAACAAGTGGGAATGGAGTGAATGGGAGAGATTGGGTATTAGTTGTTTAAGTGAGTAATTGGCTCAGTGGGTGAGTCAATGTGTGTATGGATGTGTTTGTGCGTGAGTGGTAGTGTAGGCAGGAATGAGTTGAGTGAACGGATGAATAGATAAATGGGATAGTAGGTGAGTGAGTTAAAGCTCGGTGTGTGGGTAGATTGGAGTATAGGTGGTTGTTAGTGTGTGCTCAATGTTTCCTGTATTTCATAAAAATGTGTTAGAAACATTTCTACTTTACTTTTGCTTATAGCTACCACTCAATACTGTGCTTCTAATATAAAAGGACAGGGAGAGGAAATAAAGTTCTGATTTTATAACCCATTCAGTGTTGGTATCTTTACTACAGAAAGGCTTGACAATACCAGTCGTCATACCTTGAATTCAGCTGTTTACCATACAATTCATATTAGTGGTGTGCTTTACGTGTTTGAGGTGGTCGTTTTTCTAACCAATTTACGGTTTAGTTGCTTTGTTTTTAAATAATTCATCATGATTCGAATGCCACTGAACACTTGTGAAAAAGTAAAGATGTAGACGATAAAGATTAGACGAAATAAACAATTGGCAGAATTTTTAAAATACTACACTGTAGCTAATTTCAATGAGTTGCCACCAACTCAGTTATTTCCAGTTGACTAAGACTCAAATCGTCCAGGGCCACTTTATTGCTTCGTCCATTAACGAGGAAATGGAACTGCAACTACTAGAGATTGTTTAGAACCCACTATTCATCCTCCTCGAGAGACGCCAGCTATTCCGGTGAACCCGGTTCTGCCTGGCACAACACTGCATTGTCACTTAAAGTAACTATATTAGAAAAACTGACTAATGGGTTTTTTTGTTTTCCAGAGACACTCTTGCCAGAATATGAGACAAAATGCGTATTTGTAGAAACGTGTCTAAAGAGACCTGCAAGAAAGAAATATTTGTCGAAAAGTATGTAGCGAGAAGAATATTTGGTGAAAGGGAAATGATAATTGCTTTATGAAAATAATTGAAAACTGGTTTAGTTTTTAAACAAAAACGATATTATATATGAAATTACTGGTAGAAGAAAATTTTAGTGGTAAGAGACAATGAAACGTCAATTATAAGGAAGTGAAAAAGATCGTACAGAATGGGAAAGGAATCATGAAGTAAATTCAGAAAACCAAGAAATAGGAGAAAAGTCTTGTAAATAAGAAACCGGCAGTTTCTATCGCCGTGAAACATGTCTACCACAATAAAAGTCACATAAATTATGGCGTTTTAAATTTAACTACTTTTTATGCAAGAAAACATTCTTGAGTATTGGTAGAAAGGTGTTCACAACAAATTTACTAAAAAAATAGATTTAAAGGAAATATAAAATACTTTTAAATATTCTAAGAAAAATACCAAGAAATCTAATTAGGATCTATGTTTCCATAAGTATTATCTGTGAAAAGTTTTACTTTAGGATTAAAATCTAAACTAAATGTTTGAAATATTTCCTTACATTTAATTTTTACATACTTTTAGGCTAGACTTGCATTGCCTGGTATCAATGAAAGGGAACAAATTAGCTAGAAAGGAATAGATTTATCTTGGATATAAATACGCCACCTAGACGTATGAAGTAAGTGGTGAAAGGCAAAGTGGTAAGAGGCAATTGTGAGGGAGTGAAAGATAGTTCTACATGGGGATGGAGACAACGGGAAATAGCCCAAGTGCATCGATACAAAGGCTTTTACTAATGGATGATGAATATCGTACATGCCTTCAATTACTAAACTAAAACAAGAGCAAACCATTTTCAACCTTATTTTAAAAACTGAAACAAAATACCAAACTGCGTTATTTAGTTTTTTTGGAAAAATTGCAGCTACAATTTCGGAAATAAGGTGGTAACATCCCAAAGTTATTATTTACGCCAAACATAAGCCTACATAAGACTCTAGTTAGGCTGTCTTTAGCAATTGCAAGTGCCAGCAACCACAGATAACCTAACCTTACTTCCACCATGGGCATTCGTACTAGATACACAAAGGCGGTAGGATAGGAATGTATTTTGTTGTAAGTTAACATTTCCTTAATTAAGTTAACAAATACTCACAAAAAATCCAAACGTTTTTCAGTTTCATATTTTTTGTTCTTTTTCCAAAAAAATATAATAAAAAATGGCCTTACGTAACCATGGCTATATAAATGAGATTTATTCTTGATTGTTGTACGGTTTTAGATGGCATAAATAAAAGGCTACTAATATTTATATATTCATTTTAAATTTACATGTTCGTTAAGATTTATTTATTATTATATATTCCTTATATTTTGAAAGGATATTATTTTCTATTAGAGTAGATGCTTTACTTCCTCAATATCTTGCTTGCGGCGCCCTCTACATATTTGTGTCAGAATTACACTGAACAACAAGACAACACTGTTACTCTTGTCAGGCTGACAGGCAAGGCTCTGACTGAAAACAAGCTATTTGTATATATATATATATATATATATATATATATATATATATATATATATATAATGAACATAAGTCAAAATACCAATACAAGAATTATAATTGAATTTACAAATTAAATGAAATGTTTAATATTCCTGATGATGTTGGTACTGTTAGCCAACGAAAAGCTTTGAATTGTATAGTTCAATTATAATTTTGTATTTGTATTTTGACTTATGTTCTTTATTAATACACAAGAATTAATATTGGGATATATATATATATATATATATATATATATATATATATATATATATATATATACTCTAACTCTAAAGTGATAGCAATAGTTTTTGAGATGAACGGGTTTAATCCACGATTTTTATCTTCGGTCACAATCCTTGTCAAAAAAGGCGGAAAACCTTTTGTTATTTATGAAGAAACCAAATACGTAGCTTCGTTGCCAGCTTAAGAGTGTTACATCGACAAAAGTGGAAGCACGCTACGGGTGTTTATATTTAACACATTCACTGTAGCCGTATCCGACCGTTGCATTCATCGAGAGGCTTTGATAGCCAAGAGGTTGCCTGAAGTGTTGCATAAAACTCTCATTGAGGTAGTTCGACGTATTAACTACATTAAAGCTTTGCAGTCTAGATTGTTTTCTTTGTTATTGGGCAGTGAGAATGCTCCGCTTCTTATCCATACCTAGGTAAGGGGGCTCTCCGGAGGTGGTACTGAAAATTATTTTAATGTTAAGGATGAGGTCAGAACCTTCCTTCTTGATACCATGTATGCAGATTTACTTAGACATTTCTTGGCTTTGTGTGATTGCTTACTTAGCTTTGTTTGAACATTTGAAAGTTTCGTATCTAGGCTTACAAGGTTTTAATATAGATATGTTCAAGGTTAAAGACAAAGTTTGAGCCATGGTTAAAGATTGTCCGTTGTGGGCAACAAAAGTCAATAAATGGTCTCTTACAAATTTTCTCACTATAAAAGAGTTTTTGGAGTCTTCTGATAAAAACTTAGTAAACCAAATAAAGGAAAGCATAACTGACCACCTTCAAAGTTTAGCGATCTATTTCAGGGAATATATTTCTGGCCCAGATCCTAATGAGAGTTGGATTAGAACTCCGTTCTGCTTCTCTGGAATATAAAAGGTTCTTAGTCTTTCAGAAGAAGAAAAAGAACGACTTGAAATGACCAACACTGGTCCACTAAACGTTTTAGTCGGGAGATCATTGTAGAATTTTGGTTGCCAGTACAAAAAGACTAAAATCCACTTAGCAATATAGCAATGAATGTAATACTACATTTTCAAACTACCTAGAGATGTGAAAATGCAGCCTCAACTATCTACTTCTTGAAAAATTAAATTTAGGAATCGGCTTGATATGCAGTATGATTCCAGAGTAAAAGTTTCAAGAATGGAGCCTAACATTTCTGTAATCATGAACTCAAAGTACAGATTCAACTCAAGTCACTAAAATTATGGTTAATGTATGATTTTTTGCAATTACAATAAAATAAATGTGAACTAATATTAACTTTATTAACTTAGTCCAAACAAAATAATAATATAAATAGGTTTAACGAGTTTTGCCTGGATATACGAACTCTAACATGGGATCGTTTTATATTTTGTATCTCAAATAAAAATATAACTTCTTCAATGTACTTGTAATAAACTGTTGGTAACCAGTGGCCTACGTTCACTTTATAGAAAAGTAATTTAAGTTACTCTAATGCTGAAAATAAGGGTTTCTAGTGATATCTTTTGGGGGGGGGAGCTGGTTGGTCCTCGTCCTGTCCGTGGATAACTGAGTTTATATGTTACGTTTATGAAAACAGCCTTTATAACACTCAGTGAACCGAACGCCAGCAGCCGCTTCTGTAAAAGGAGCCCAATAATATGTCTTGTAAACAAGCAAATAGTCCTTCTCAGGACTACCAACGAGTTTCAAAAGTGAAACAAAAACACCCAGACAGACTGAATGTAAATATATGGTCAGAAAAAGTACTAACCATAAAAACTATAAGGAAAAATTAACATTAACAAGCACCTCATAATGAGAGTACGTGGTACAAATGGAACCAAAAGAACTGAAGTATGGTGTCCAAACAGAATAACTGTAAAAATCTCACACAACGTCTGAGGACAGAAGGAAACAAGAGGGAAGCACATATTTCAATAGGATAGAATTTTCCGGAAAGGAAAGGAAAAGAGAGAGAACCTAACACCAATCGACCAACAACAAACTATATAAGCAAAAAGATGACAAACTATTAATAATGCACTGGAATGCCAGATAGTTAAAACATAAAGAACCGGAGCTAGAAAAGGAAATTCACAAAAAAATATAAAAATAGTCTGCATACAGGAATCATCATTACCAAAAAACGAAGACCTTCATCCGAAGTTTAAACATTACAATCTACATAATTTATCTAGAGACAATTCGAGAGGCGGAGGATTAGTTGCCCTAGTACAGGAGTCATTGCATGTCGAAGGCTGTGATATGAAAACTACAAAAAATTTACAGTACATAAAAATGAATATAAGAGTTACCAAATAATTACAATTTACTCTAGTCAACACATATATATCATTCCAGGAAATTGAAGAGAAGGAATTGGACACACTAATCAGCTCCAACAAGAACCTGATCATAGTTTGAGACATGAGCAGCAGACACCAGAGTTGGAACAACGGACCAGAAAATAAAAACGGCCCTAAAGTGTTCAAATGGATTCAAGCCCAAAACATACTTCTACTGAACCAAAACAAAGAGCCCACATACCTGTCACCCTCAACAAGAACTCAAATCACCTTAGTTTTGACACTGACCTCACCAATAATCGAGTAAATGGTAAAACATTGGTACGCCGGGGAAGATCTAGGAAGTGATCACTTATCAATATACTTAGAAATTTTTCTATCTCAAGAATTCTAGTTCAGAACCCATCTGTCATAAGCAATAAATACAATATTTCATAAGCTGACCGGAGTGGTTTCACAGAAGAAACTAGAGCAAGTGAGATAAAACAATCCCATCCAGAATTTCTAGCCCATCCAAAAGTTCTTCAAGCCGCTTACCATAACATTCCCAAAAAGAAACCAAGAAGAGAACAGAAATTTAAAAATAGTTGGTGGTCAGAGAAAATCAATCAACTTTGAAAAAATGGACAAAGGGCTCGACAGATTGAAGGACTCGACTCCCGGACTAGATGAAATCCATAACAGAATGCTCCAACATAGATCAGAAGAGATGCTTACTAATATACTAAACGTATTCAATGAAACTTGACACACGGGAAATATCCCAGAAAAATGAAAAACACCACTAATTGTACCAATCCTAAAACCATCTTAAGACAAGTCCCAAATGAAATCTTATCGCCCAATCCCCTTACATCTTGTTTTGGCAAACTCCTCGAACGCATGGTGAACAATCGACTAAAGTGGAGACTAGAAAAATACAACCTACTAGACCAATCACAATATGGTTACAGAAAACAGAGATGCACTACCGATGCCATAATAAACTTAACAAACAACATCTACGCTGGTTTTGAGAAAAAAATAATTAACTATAATTGTCCTCCTAGACTTTGAAGCTGCTTTCGACAGGACCCCCCACCCCACTATCTTGTTAAAATGCATGAAGCTTGGCATAATGGGAAACATGTTGCAGTATCTAACGAATTTCTTAAGCGGTCAAAAACTTAAAACATCGGTCAATGGCCAAGAATCAACAAGTGCTGAGATAGAAAACGGAACCCCTCAAGGAGCAGTCATTAGTGCAACACTGTTTAATTTTGCAATACATGACATTGCATCCAACCTACCTCCGCGAGTAGAGTGTGTCTCCTATGCTGATGCTGAGAGAACCTTACACCAATCGACCAACAACAAGCTATATAAGCAAAAATATGACAAACTATTAATATGCACTGGAATGCCAGATCGTTAAAACATAAAGCACCGGAGCTAGAAAAGGAAATTCACGAGAAAAATATAAAAATAGTCTGCATACAGAAATCAGCATTACCAAAAAACAAAGACCTTCACCCGAAGTTTAAACATTACAACCTACATAATTTATCTAGAGACAATTTGAGAGGCGGAGGATTAGTTACCCTAGTACACGAGTAATTGCATGTCGAAAACATGTAAAAACGACCCTTAACTATTCAAATAGATTCAAGCCCAAAACATACTTTTACTGAACCAAAACAAAGAGCCCACATACCTGTCACCCTCAACAAGAACTCTAAGCAACTTAGTTTTGACACTGTCTACACCAATAATCGAAAAAATGGTAACAAATTGGTACGCCGGGGAAGATCTAGGAAGTGATCACTTACCAATATACTTAGAACGTTCTATCTCAAGAATTCTAGTTCAGAACCTATCTGTCATAAGCAATAAATACAATATTTCAAAAGCTGACTGGAGTGCTTTCACAGAAGAAACTAGAAAAAGCGAGATAAAACAATACACCTCAGAATTTCTAGAAATAAAACCTCTTCAAGCCGCTGACCATAACATCCCCAAAAAGAAACCAAGAAGAGAACACAAATTTAAAAATAGCTGGTGGTCAGAGAAAATCAATCAACATAGAAAAAATTGACTAAGGCCTAGTAGAAGATGGAAGGTGCAGAGAATTAAAGAGTGCAGACAAGAATACAAGAAAAGAAACGCCATCCAGAGACGTACAATAATCTCAGAGAAAAGGACAACCTGGAGAGAATTTGTGGGTTCTATAAATGCAAACACTCCATCCAGCACAATCTGGAAAACGTTTATATCAATCGAAGTTAATACTGGCCAAAAGATTAACCAAATACAAAGTGAAGCTGGAGAGTGATTAGAGGATGACAAAACAAAAAAGGAAACTTTTAACTTGTTTTTTTAAGAACAGGGCAGAAAGAAAATCCCATGGCCCAAAAAGCTCACTATTAAAGAAAGCAGTTAATTTTCCAAGTCGAAGAACTGTACACCACCTGGATGACCCTGCGAACGTACTTCAGGTTATGGGACCTGAGAAACGAAGTATCCAGATTGAAGGACTCGACTCCCGGACTAGATGAAATCCATAACAGAATGCTCCAACATAGATCAGAAGAGATGCTTACTAATATACTAAACGTATTCAATGAAACTTGACACAAAGGAAATATCCCAGAATAATGGAAAACAGCACTAATTGTACCAATCCTAAAACCATCTAAAGACAAGTCCCAAATGAAATCATATCGCCCAATTGCTCTTACATCTTGTGTTGGCAAACTCCTCGAACGCGTGGTGAACATTCGACTAAAGTGGAGACTAGAAATATACAACCTACTAGACCAATCACAATATGGTTACAGAAAACAGAGATGCACTAACGATGCCATAATATACTTAACAAACAACATCTACGCTGGTTTTGAGAAAAAAGAATTAACTATAATTGTCCTCCTAGACTTTGAAGCTGCTTTTGACAGGACACCCCACACCACTATCTTGTTAAAATGCATGAAGCTTGGCATAATGGGAAACATGTTCCAGTATCTAACGAATTTCTTAAGCGATCAAAAAATTAAAACATCGGTCAATGGCCAAGAATCAACAAGTGCTGAGATAAAGAACGGAACCCCTCAAGGAGCAGTCATTAGTGCAACACTGTTTAATATTGTAATACATGATATTGCATCCAACCTACCTCCGGGAGTCGAGTGTGTCTCCTATACCGATGATGTAACGTTAGCTTTTCGCCTCACATAGAGATCCGGACAGAGCTAACCAGGCAATGCAGATGGCCCTGGACCGAGTCTCGAACTGGTGCAAACGCTGGTCACGGAAAATCTGCGCAGAAAAGTCAGAATGTGCAATATTTACAAGAAGGAATACTCTAGCTGACTACAAACGCAAACTAAAACTCAATAACATAAATCTTCAATATAACCACTGCCCTAAGCTGCTAGGAATACTGCTTGATAAAAAGCTGAGAGGCAAAAATCATATTGAAAAAACTGTTTAAGCTTTTAGCAAACGTCTCAATTCAATAAAAGTAGTCACCAGCCGACAATGGGGCGCTGGCACCATATGCTTGAGAACATTTTACCTATCCTTTGTAAGAGCAAAACTGGCTTATTGCAATGAGGTCTGGGGAGCGGCTTCAGCAACGCACATTAAAAAACTTCTAGTAATTTAATCAGCTGCCTTAAGAATTAGCCTGGGCTGTCGCAAAACCACTCCCATTGCAGCAATGGAAATAGAGTTGTCAATAGAACCTATAGATTTACTGCTAGAAGAACAAGCGTGGAGTAAACATCTAAAAACCATCTCACTACACATAACCCAATCCACTACACACTTTAAAAGAAACGACTTCACGACAATCATACACTCACAGTATCAATTTGCTCGCTGCTGAAATGCCTTGTGACACTCCAGAGGAAATCCCGGTCTGCAACCACGAACCCCCATGGGAGCAGAATGAAATAAAGGTAACTCTAAACCTACCTTCTTGCCTAACTAAAGAAGACCCCCAGGAGGCACTTCGGCGAGAGTCACTGGAAATGATTCAGAATCTGTACTAAGACTACGTTCAAATATACAGCGATGGGTCAGTAGATCTAGTCATGGATAAGTCAGGAGCAGGCTGCTATAACCACTTCACCAAAGAAGAATACTACGTACCATCAAATGCATCCTCCAGTGTCGATGCAGAGTTGCTGGCAATAATTGCAGCCTTGGTAAACTGCTTTCAATTACGAGCAGAAAAGTTCTGTATACTCACTGACTCCAAGAGCTCCTTGCACATGAAAGAGAAACGGAAACCAGGAAACTACTCAATCAGATTTCAAGAAATAACAAATTTATTCACTCTTAGCAAAGATGAAAAACAAATACAGCTCTGGATCCCCTCACACTGAGGCATCGACGTCAATGAAAAAGCAGATATAATCGCCAAACAAGTAGCGGAAATGGGCCCAGTCTTCTGACCACCAGAGAAGAAACCAAAGGTAGAAAACTCTATAGCATTCAAAAAGGACCAAATGAATTGAAAATGTATCAAGGGCTTCCCAGATTTACAGCCGTTTTTGCAGCAGGAGCAAGAATCGGACACATTGTGACTGAGACCTATCTCTTCAGATTTAACCTGAGTGAATTTCCACTCTGCCCTAACTGTAGAAAAGAGGACGAGACTCTAGACCATATCTTCCTTCGATACTTCTCACCAATTCCATCAAGAACAGCTCTGCTGTCTGCCCAGGGAAACATCAAAACAATATTGATCGATAAACAGTTTTGGACCTTGGCTGCAGCAACTTATAATGGACATCGGACCATCGGAGTCACATGACCCTGAACGTCCGCAGCAAAAAAAAAGTTATAGCAAACCGCTCTTTACATTCCAGACAACCTTCGTGTACATATATGTATATATATATATATATATATATATATATATATATATATATATATATAGTTTTAATAATTGTTTAGCAATGCGATAATTTACTTAGTTTTGATAAAAAGAACAAAATGTACATTTTCGGCAATAAGTTGCAAACCTCGAAATTTAGCATTAAACAGAGAGCAAAGGTTTTCACAACATTTACCTACATAAAATTTCACTGCTTTACTATTTAAGTAGAAAAGGTTCTAGTTAGACTGCCCTACGCCCGGCTATATGTCGACGTCATACATCTATGTATATCTTAGGTCTAATTCGACTCTAACAGTGGTTTATTCGTAATTGACGGGATATACCGTCTAGTGGCCACGAATATATAGTGATATAAGCACAATTAGGTAAAATAATTTTATTAGAACTTACAGAGTCTCCAAAAGTATTTAAGCTTCATATATTTGCTTTCTAACTGAAAAAAATATGATTCAAAATGTCTTTAGGAAACCATGGTAATGTAAATACAGCGTTTGTTTAATTGTTATTATTGAATTTTTATAGGGTCGAAAACTTTGGAAAAACGTAGCGCATTGTCAAAGTCCGACTTAATATTCAAAATAAACCACTGCAGACCTGGTTCTCCCGGAAAAGCTCATCAATTAGGTTGAGGAAAAAGACTTACCCTTGCCCTCAAATCCCTTGGGAACTGCTTATATTCCAGTGAATCTGGTTCTGCCCGGCATCATCGAACATAAAACCACAAGGATTAATGGTTATCTGCATTATAAATGCTGACTCACAACTACCCTGCCACTGGATGCTCCCACGTTTACACGGACGCATCAAGTGGTGTTTAGTTCTTTTCCCTATATAGAGTTCTTTTCCCTATATTTTCCGTTCACAAGGACAGATTTGCCTTGGGAAAGTCCAGTTCGAAAGTTCGTTACAGTGGTTTACACGGAAATAGCATTGAATACAAAGTGGCAACCATTTTTCATGCCTCTGAAAGGCTTTCGAGTTGCGCCGCTACAGCGAAGGTTGTATTCGTTTAACCTCAGCCGAGAGAAACGTTGCGAATGGGGTTGGGCGAGTGAATGAAAGAGTCTGACGGTAAGAAACTGACTATGATTGGGTGGGTGAGAGAAAGATTGGATGAGTGGGTAGGTGGGTGGAGCGTGAGTGGGTGGGTGAGAGAGTAAGTGGGTGAGTGTGAGAGGTTGAGTGAAGTGTGTTTAGTTAATTTGCAGGTGAATGTATTTGATTTGGCGATTGATAGGTGATGAACGATTAGATGGGCTAGTGGGTCAGTGTATGTCTGGATAGGTTTAGAGAGTTTCTAAATTGATGTATCTATTGTTGCGTAGGTACATGACTGAATAAGTGAGTAAAGAAAGGTGATGGGCCATAGGAGTTTCTACAAATAGGTAAGCGGGCATGAGGTGTTTCTATGGATAGGTGATGTACAAGTACGGTGGGGTTGGTGAATGGTTCTTTTGGTAGGGACCAAGGATAAACGTAGTAGGGGTAGTAGGTAATGAATAAATGGGAATGGAGTGAATGGGAGAATTGATGATTGGGTATTAGGGGTTTGAGTGAGTGATTGGCTCAGTGGGTACGTGAGTCAATGTGTGGATGGATGTGTTTGTGGGTAAGTGGTAGGGTAGGCAGGTATGAGTTGAGTGAATGAAAAGGTAGATGAGTGAGTTAAGGCTTGGTGTGTGGGTAGATTGGAGTATAGATGGTTGTTAGTGTGTGCTCGATGTTTCCTGTATTTCATAAAAGAGTGTTAGAAACATTTCTACTTTACTTTTACTTATAGCTACCACTCAATACTGTGCTTCTAATATAAGAGGACAGGGAGAGGAAATAAAGTTCTGATTTTATAACCCATTCAGTGATGGATTCTTAGCTACAGCAATGTCTGACAATACCAGTCGCCATACCCTTGAATTCAGCTGTTTTCCATACAGTTCATATTAGTGGTTTCTTTTATGTGCTTAAGGCGATAATTTTTCTATTCAATTTATAGTCTAGTTGGTTTGTTTCTAAATAATTCACCATCATTCGAATGCCACTTAACACTTGTGAATAAGTAAAGATGTAGACGATAAAGCTTAGACGATTTAACCAATTAGAGGAATTTGAAAAATATTGCACTGTTGCTAATTTCAATTAATTGCCGCCAACTCAGTTATTTCCAGTCGACTAAAACTCAAATCTCCCAAGGCCACTTTTATTGCTTCGTCCATTAATGAGGGAATGGAGCTGCTACTACTAGAGATTTTTTAGAATCCACTATTCAGGCTGATATGCGTTGATACTCTTACGTTACACATTCTTACCATTTGGGCTGTCGGTAAGGTGAAATTAATGATCTGGTAAGTAGAAAACACGTATTGAAGACAGACACACTTTTCAGTATTTACTCTTCAACCGATTACGAGTTTAATGCTAATTCTTACTAATATTAGGGCAAATAAAATAGTTATAGACTAGTTACTATCTATCGATGGTTTTGGGGTAAATTTTCTTCCCAGAAAAATTATAGTTATTTTGATATTTTATCAGTAAAAATTAATAACCTAAGTTCTAGTATTATATCAAATTTGACACGAATTTCAAACTTTTAAATTTAAAACTATAATTTCAAAATAATTAAAGTTCCTAAAATAGAATGAGTTTATAAACACTGTAGAACTATTAATAAATATGCATACATAATATGCAATCTCCTCATACTTGGTCTACCTTGATATAATAATTGACCATGTATGAGAACTTAAACTTACACAGACTGTCTAAATGCACTAGCTATAACGTATATCAATAAACAATTGTTGTAAGCGAGGATAGTGTTTTTATCAAACGTTTAAACAAGTATTGTAAATTTACCAATTTTTTGTAGTTTAAATATATATAACATATTACAATTATTTATATATATTGAGCTAGCTGGCAGGTCTTCAATTTCTGTTTAAGTAAGTGTGAATCGTTTATGACTTGAATATTGTAGATTAGCTGTAGTTGTAAAATCTAAATTGAACTTTTCATTTTTAGTACCATTAAAGTCCAATTTACAAAAGTAATTCAGAGAGTTTATTTCGTTAAGCCCAGAAATCCTCAGATTACTGCGATAAAATTAAGCTGCTCAAATACAGATTTGTCGACCACCAAATAAATTTATTATTAATATGATTAAACCAGGCGAATAGTTTATAAACGTAGGATTAAGAGCAATTATTTTATAAATTCGCTTAATATTTGTTTTATTAGTTTATTTCGTAACTTAACACCAAAGCCCTCTAATTATCAGAGCTATGTTAAGTTATAGTGGCTCCCGTAAGTAAAGCTACTAAATGTTATGTTGTAATATAAATATTCTACAACAACATAATACAAGATGGTTATGGCAACATCTTATAGTTATGGTTTGTTATCCGCATCATAAGGAAAATCCTAGGAAGAAGAATTAGGTTATAATATTACAATACAAATATTGGCAAAACCATAATACCAAAAAAATAATCAAAGTTAATAATTAATACAAGTTACCCTAGATTAAACCCTAATGTTCATTTCGACGACCTGTCATCATCATCATCAGAATGTCTTATTACAATCTAGAATACAACGAATTACAAACTACACTGCCCTCAATACCTAACTACATACCTTCCATTTCCAATATTATTTAAAATACAAAAATGCTTTAACCTTCTCATAAAATAACATTATTGTCATCAACAGGAGCCTGTGCACTCGCCAACAGTTAAAACTAGACTGTTTTTACAAGAAAGAGTTTTAGTTATTGTTGACAAGTGAAGAGGTTGCTAATATTGTTAAATTGAGGAAAAGATTGCATTTTAAGTATTTTTCTTAAAGAATTGAATAAATTACATCGGTTTTTTAAACATCCTAGCCTCTGTGGCGGAAACCTGTTAATGGATCTACACCAAAACTCAAACGATCCATCCTGGGAATATGTCAAACAATCCCTCTAAACTTCATTAACTTCTGTTAAGCTGTATAGGCGCCCGTAATATAGATACATACACACGTACATACATCGGTTTTTACTAAGCCTCTGGGGCGGAGCCCTGAGGATGGATCTACACCAAACCTCAAACTTCCATCCTGGGAATATGTCAAACAATCCCTCTAAGTTTCATTAGCTTCTGTTAAGCTGTATAGGCGCCCGCAACATAGATACATACACACACATACATACATCGGTTTTTCCTAAGCCTCTGGGGCGGAGCCCTGAGGATGGATCTACACCAAAACTCAAACGATCCATCCTGGGAATATGTCAAACAATCCCTCTAAGTTTCATTAGCTTCTGTTAAGCTGTATAGGCGCCCGCAACATAGATACATACACACATACATACATCGGATTTTCCTATGCCTCTGGGGCGGAACCCTGAGGATGGATCTACACCAAACCTCAAACGATCCATCTTGGGAATGTATGTATGTATATAATGCATGTATGTATATAATGTATGTATGTATATAATGTATGTAAGTATAAAATGTATGTGTGTATATAATGCATGTATGTATATAATGTATGTATGTATATAATGTATGTATGTATATAATGCATGTATGTATATAATGTATGTATGTATGTATATAATGTATGTATGTATGTATGTATGTATATAATGTACGTATGTATATAATGTATGTATGTATATAATGTTACATACTTTCCTACTTTGCCTATTTAATTTCTTCTTCGCTAACACAAACAATTATTTCCTAACTGGTATAATTTAAATTTTTTTACTAACTTATTTGAGATCCCTAGACATTTGTAAGCTATTACAAGTTTCACACCATCAGTACTTAACTTTATTTAAGTTTTAGAATTTACAAATTTTTAAGTTCTTTTACTATCAAAAAATACAAAATTAAGTCTAAATATTTACCAAAAAAAACCAAATCTATCCTGACAGGATACTTCGTAGGCATATTATAATATAGGTAGATAGTAATGTTGAATAAAATTATAACCAAATCTATCCTGGCTAGATACTTCGTAGGCATATTATAATATAGGTAGATAGTAATGTTGAATAAAATTATAACCATATCTATCCTGGCTAGATACTTCGTAGGCATATTATAATATAGGTAGATAGTAATGTTGAATAAAATTATAACCATATCTATCCTGGCTAGATACTTCGTAGGCATATTATAATATAGGTAGATAGTAATGTTGAATAAAATTATAACCATATCTATCCTGACAGGATACTTCGTAGGCATATTATAATATAGGTAGATAGTAATGTTGAATAAAATTATAACCATATCTATCCTGGCTAGATACTTCGTAGGCATATTATAATATAGGTAGATAGTAATGTTGAATAAAATTATAACCATATCTATCCTGGCTAGATACTTCGTAGGCATATTATAATATAGGTAGATAGTAATGTTGAATAAAATTATAACCAAATCTATCCTGGCTAGATACTTCGTAGGCATATTATAATATAGGTAGATAGTAATGTTGAATAAAATTATAACCAAATCTATCCTGGCTAGATACTTCGTAGGCATATTATAATATAGGTAGATAGTAATGTTGAATAAAATTATAACCAAATCTATCCTGGCTAGATACTTCGTAGGCATATTATAATATAGGTAGATAGTAATGTTGAATAAAATTATAACCAAATCTATCCTGGCTAGATACTTCGTAGGCATATTATAATATAGGTAGATAGTAATGTTGAATAAAATTATAACCATATCTATCCTGGCTAGATACTTCGTAGGCATATTATAATATAGGTAGATAGTAATGTTGAATAAAATTATAACCAAATCTATCCTGGCTAGATACTTCGTAGGCATATTATAATATAGGTAGATAGTAATGTTGAATAAAATTATAACCATATCTATCCTGACAGGATACTTCGTAGGCATATTATAATATAGGTAGATAGTAATGTTGAATAAAATTATAACCAAATCTATCCTGGCTAGATACTTCGTAGGCATATTATAATATAGGTAGATAGTAATGTTGAATAAAATTATAACCATATCTATCCTGACAGGATACTTCGTAGGCATATTATAATATAGGTAGATAGTAATGTTGAATAAAATTATAACCATATCTATCCTGACAGGATACTTCGTAGGCATATTATAATATAGGTAGATAGTAATGTTGAATAAAATTATAACCATATCTATCCTGGCTAGATACTTCATAGGTATATTATAATATAGGTAGATAGTAATGTTGAATAAAATTATAACCATATCTATCCTGGCTAGATACTTCATAGGTATATTATAATATAGGTAGATAGTAATGTTGAATAAAATTATAACCATATCTATCCTGACAGGATACTTCGTAGGCATATTATAATATAGGTAGATAGTAATGTTGAATAAAATTATAACCATATCTATCCTGACAGGATACTTCGTAGGCATATTATAATATAGGTAGATAGTAATGTTGAATAAAATTATAACCATATCTATCCTGACAGGATACTTCGTAGGCATATTATAATATAGGTAGATAGTAATGTTGAATAAAATTATAACCATATCTATCCTGACAGGATACTTCGTAGGCATATTATAATATAGGTAGATAGTAATGTTGAATAAAATTATAACCATATCTATCCTGACAGGATACTTCGTAGGCATATTATAATATAGGTAGATAGTAATGTTGAATAAAATTATAACCATATCTATCCTGACAGGATACTTCGTAGGCATATTATAATATAGGTAGATAGTAATGTTGAATAAAATTATAACCATATCTATCCTGACAGGATACTTCGTAGGCATATTATAAAATAGGTAGATAGTAATGTTGAATAAAATTATAACCATATCTATCCTGACAGGATACTTCGTAGGCATATTATAATATAGGTAGATAGTAATGTTGAATAAAATTATAACCATATCTATCCTGACAGGATACTTCGTAGGCATATTATAATATAGGTAGATAGTAATGTTGAATAAAATTATAACCATATCTATCCTGACTGGATACTTCATAGGTATATTTTAACATAGGTAGATAGTAATGTTGAATAAAATTATAACCATATCTATCCTGACAGGATACTTCGTAGGCATATTATAATATAGGTAGATAGTAATGTTGAATAAAATTATAACCATATCTATCCTGACAGGATACTTCGTAGGCATATTATAATATAGGTAGATAGTAATGTTGAATAAAATTATAACCATATCTATCCTGGCTAGATACTTCGTAGGCATATTATAATATAGGTAGATAGTAATGTTGAATAAAATTATAACCATATCTATCCTGACAGGATACTTCGTAGGCATATTATAATATAGGTAGATAGTAATGTTGAATAAAATTATAACCATATCTATCCTGACAGGATACTTCGTAGGCATATTATAATATAGGTAGATAGTAATGTTGAATAAAATTATAACCATATCTATCCTGACAGGATACTTCGTAGGCATATTATAATATAGGTAGATAGTAATGTTGAATAAAATTATAACCATATCTATCCTGACAGGATACTTCGTAGGCATATTATAATATAGGTAGATAGTAATGTTGAATAAAATTATAACCATATCTATCCTGACAGGATACTTCGTAGGCATATTATAATATAGGTAGATAGTAATGTTGAATAAAATTATAACCATATCTATCCTGACAGGATACTTCGTAGGCATATTATAATATAGGTAGATAGTAATGTTGAATAAAATTATAACCATATCTATCCTGACAGGATACTTCGTAGGCATATTATAATATAGGTAGATAGTAATGTTGAATAAAATTATAACCATATCTATCCTGACAGGATACTTCGTAGGCATATTATAATATAGGTAGATAGTAATGTTGAATAAAATTATAACCATATCTATCCTGACAGGATACTTCGTAGGCATATTATAATATAGGTAGATAGTAATGTTGAATAAAATTATAACCATATCTATCCTGGCTAGATACTTCGTAGGCATATTATAATATAGGTAGATAGTAATGTTGAATAAAATTATAACCATATCTATCCTGACAGGATACTTCGTAGGCATATTATAATATAGGTAGATAGTAATGTTGAATAAAATTATAACCATATCTATCCTGACAGGATACTTCGTAGGCATATTATAATATAGGTAGATAGTAATGTTGAATAAAATTATAACCATATCTATCCTGGCTAGATACTTCGTAGGCATATTATAATATAGGTAGATAGTAATGTTGAATAAAATTATAACCAAATCTATCCTGGCTAGATACTTCGTAGGCATATTATAATATAGGTAGATAGTAATGTTGAATAAAATTATAACCAAATCTATCCTGGCTAGATACTTCGTAGGCATATTATAATATAGGTAGATAGTAATGTTGAATAAAATTATAACCAAATCTATCCTGGCTAGATACTTCGTAGGCATATTATAATATAGGTAGATAGTAATGTTGAATAAAATTATAACCAAATCTATCCTGGCTAGATACTTCGTAGGCATATTATAATATAGGTAGATAGTAATGTTGAATAAAATTATAACCAAATCTATCCTGGCTAGATACTTCGTAGGCATATTATAATATAGGTAGATAGTAATGTTGAATAAAATTATAACCATATCTATCCTGACTAGATACTTCGTAGGCATATTATAATATAGGTAGATAGTAATGTTGAATAAAATTATAACCAAATCTATCCTGGCTAGATACTTCGTAGGCATATTATAATATAGGTAGATAGTAATACTGTATAAAGTAACAAACTAGACGTGGTGCATTGCTCTGTAGCTATGGCGCGCCTGGTTTCCGCTATAGGCCTACATGCCTTTACAAACTAACATTTAAAATGTAAAAAAGTAATTTTCCGCGGAAATAAAAGTTGATATTCGTGTTCTACACATTAAAGTGAGTAACTTAGAAAAAAACAAAAAATCTTTAACCAACGTCGATATACTATATATTTACCTATTTTTTTTCTTAAAACCTAAAGTACGTATTACATTACCTAACTTGTCCAACCTGATTTACTTTTTATATTTTTCAATTTGTAAATTATTGTCTTACATCATATGTATGCTATAATTAACTATAAACTAAAAGCAACTAAGAGAAACCCCAATTTTCAGTGTGACGTACTTTCTAAGTATTATATAACTCTTAAAAATTAACTGGCTATTAAAATTTAAACAAACCTTTAGGTAAGACACTATAACTCGGAGGTAAATATACCCGTACTTTCTTCCATGATTATTTTTATTAAATAACATGTTTTCAATTGAATATTTTTCAAATGAAAATTATTTTGGCACGTGTAACACTTTTTGCCTAAAAAAAAAACCCTTCATTTCACGTTAATAAAGTTGTACTAGAATCAGATTTAGCCTAAAGTAAGAAATAACCTAAAATGACTTTATACAACAGCTGATAATAAATTGATTGTTGTAAGGGTGAAACAGCTGATCAAATACATAGGCTATGCTATTTAACTTATTCTACATTATTAAGATAAAATGTTATTATATAATGTTTCTTATGAATAAATAAATAATAATGCTTATAATAAGTTAATAAATAAAATGTAATTCAATTGTATATAACATTACTAAAAATAATTCAATGTTTCTAAAATGATATATATATTTTTAGATGCATTAGCTACTACTAAAGAACTGATTTCAAATGAAATCGTTCAATAAAATTTTACTGTATATTTTTGTTAACCTATTCAAAATTCAAAAATCTACGTTAATATAAAAGTAAGACATTTAAATGCGAAAAACTAGTACCTTTGAACGTATAAGCCAATGCCTATGAAAGAGCTAACTTAATATTTTCTACGACGTCACAGCCACTGCTAAAGGAATAAGTAATTATTTTGTGTAACATTGCAAAAAAAGGAAAGTAGGCCTACATAATCTAGAAGCAGTGATATCACGGCCACAGCCAAGACAATCTCTTAGAACTGCAAGTCGAACTTTGGACTAGTAAACAATGAACATTCAGTTTCGTTCGATTTGCTTTTATAGCAATTGTTTTGAGGTTAATAATTCCATTTTAGCTGCCTTCATTTCCTATGAGCTTCGTGTTAAGACTGTAACACGAGGATTTAGTAAGTGTATTACATTATTGTAAAACCTTGCCTAATTCTACCTTTAATTTTAAGTTTTACTAAACACTGAAGAATGTAAATCAATTTTGGCCTTCATATTGTGAAGTTTCTTCAATACAAATATGATTTACATTTTTGGCAATGTTTAACACTAAAATAGGCTTTATATAAATATTATCTTGTAAAATTGAAAACAAGATAAATTTAATAATTTTATTAAACTATTAATAAAACTAAAGCAATAGGGTCGTACTGGATTGCAGATGTGTGACACCTATTTGACTGCGACTGGCTGAAGAATAATTGAAATTTATATTTATTAATTGCCCTAGCGACAGTAATTAGAGCAAGCAGGAATTATTTAATTCGTAGAATAACCATGTCCCTACTTCCACGGCTAGAGCAATATCTTTCTGTTGTCACCTAAATCTACGTCGTCCGATATATTTTGCAAGAATAATGCGAGTAAATGGTATTGCGGGTATCTATATTGCGGGATGATTCTATGATTGTAATACTAATTTTTGCTCTATTAGGTGTTACGTCCTCCAAAAACATTGATTCAAGGTCACTCTAACCTAAGTAGTGGAGCCAGATTAACCATGTAAAATGAGTGCGGGCTTGTGTACTACCCATCCTTATAACATTTTTTGATAAATTAAAAATTGCTGCAGATGAATCTGGTATTATTTTACTTGCGTTTAAAGAAACTGTTTAGTTAAAGATATGCATGTATTTGTACGCTTTTAAATTTCATATTACTCTCAATAATAATTGTAATGTACATTGAAACGTTCTGAGACCCACAGTGGTCGGTGTGAGGATCCTACATGCTAATTTTCTAAATTACTTGTATTTCCTATTCTTCTTGTCTTACATTTAACTAACCATAGTTGCGACATTTTAAAAATATATGGCTAGCCTTGAGTGGATGAATAAAAATTATTTTAACGATTGAAAATTTGAACAAGATACATACAAGGAGAGAGAGAACTAATAGAGGGAATTGAAGAGAAAAAAGCAAAATAACCTCACATTTTACCAAACCTTTTCTTAATTCTGACAATTACTAATTCTAAGCTTCACATATAACACGGTACATACTATCATGAAGGCCTAAGTCATGCTACTAACTATATAACTTCCATCATGCCATAGACGGTGACATGATGATGAATGATATAAGGTAACTTGTACATTTTACAGAACCAGCCCAAGAAGCCGGCAGATAGTGGGGGTGGACACTGCAACTTGGGTAACACACCATCTTCCCTCAGGACTCAATGGGAAGAGTTGTCAAGGCTTTAGGGTAAGTTGCTATCTGTCTATTTACTTTTATACAACTTTATACTGGTTTCGTCCTCCATTTATAAACATCTTCAATGGAAGTGATTTTTAGACTAAACTTTCTTGAGGTTTGAACCAACTCGTTTAACTGTTATTCAGTACAAACTATTGAGACATTTAGACATCCTAATTAAACCAATTAACTGCGAATAATTTTAAAACATTACAATAATTCAAACTTTTGACACCCTGGAACCCACCAAATACGCTTGTAAAGAGAAGGGTGCGCCCTGACTAAGGGTTGTAGCCTTAAATCTGCATGTTTGCTGATTTTATTTGTATTATGCGCAACTGTGACAAACTACTTAGCCCCTAGTTATTGGCATTATTATTTTTATAAATTATTGTAAGCAGTTAATACTCTTCCAAAACAAAGAAAAATTTTGAGAAGAGATTTGTTTCGAAACTCTCTACTATTTATCGTCTGCAAATGTAAAACAGTTACAGAGATACTCACGCGCACACACAAGCACGCGCCTGTTGGGTAGATAAATACTCCTGAAAGATCTTTCTTCCATTCCTATAAACCAGGATATTCCTTTGTTTAGTACTAAATGTGTAGTTTCATTATAACATAGAAATCTAAGAAATTTAAAAATATTGAACAAATATTTACTTTAAGAAATTTCCAGTTATACCAAAACAAACTTGTACCAAGATCTTATTACAGAGACGCCTATCTCCAGGGCTGGTACAGCCCGATGTTTGCATTGGTTTATCCCTGTCCTTATCCCCCCCACTCCAGCTACCCTAATCATTCAAGGTCGATTACGTTAGTTTCTTGCAAATATGTGGAAAATTATTTTGCGTACGACCTTTAATGTTACCATTTAATCTCTCATTTCCATCGTTGCAATACGGCGTTGGGAAAAGTAAACGACAAAACGCAAAAGTGAAGTAAACGTTCGCACGCACAAGCACACACAAGGAAACCATATTAAAGGGATGTTGTTTTAAAAATGAATAGACCCTAGAATCATAGGCAGTTCTTTCAAAGGAAACAGGCGTAAAAAGCAGACCCTAAACAAACCTGCAGCTGTTTTGCATACTTAGCGCCGTGCCATCTAACCTCGTATTGCAATACCATTGCATTCCTATCTCAAAGACGTGTTAATTAATCACAATTGAGTAAAACTGCTCCGAAACTATTGGAATTTATAGTTGCTAGATTATAGTAATGATGCCCGATATTTTCTATTATGAAATGCACAATTTAGGCTTTGCCAAAATCCAAATCAATGAATTACAAATGGCAACACCAGGCTACAAAATTACTTTTGCGTACATAGACTACCTAAGGTAAATGCTTCAAGTGCCTAATAAACAATATAATACAATAAGTTATTATAAGTAACAATTATCAAAGACATCTTTCTCACCACTATAGCTTATAATCTACTTATAAGTAATATTATGAAAACAACAGGATATAATTCTCTATACATAGATGTTTCAGGAAAACTACAAGCTGTCTTATTTGTGCGATTATAGCGCACTAAAGTTACTTGTGAAATTTAAATATTTCTTCGTATAAGGTTAATGTAAAATTTGACACCAAATTTTAATTTAAAAACGTTCAGACAAAATGGTAAACACCACTTTATACATCACAATTCTAATCGAGCAAGAAATGATAAAATAAACGCACTGATACAGCTGACGAATAGAAACAGCTGACGCCCCAATTCCCTTGCAGTATAAAGTCTAGGTCGCTGTGATAACAATTTTTTAGTCTACTCTAGTCGACAATATATAAAGCTGACAATATATATAGGCAAACTATAGTAGGTTTACGTGTCCAGCTTTGCCCAGGATGTTGTGAGGGAACGTGAATCTGGAAGTAGGAGCTGTGATTATGGATGTGAAAGCGATAAAGATGAGGAAGCCTTTGTGATAATGTAATTGACATTTCGGTGCTCAATAATAATGAAACCATTTCATTTCAATATTTTGCCTTCCCACAAAACATACAGGCAGCGTTTATTTTTTAATTTATTTATTTCAATTATTATTGACATAACAAGACTTATATTTAGGGTCTCTCTCTCTCTCTCTCTCTCTCTCTCTCTCTCTCACACACACACACACACAAACACACACACATACACACACACACACATACACACACACACACACACACACACACACACACACACACAAACATATATATATATATATATATATATATATATATACATATATTAAATTAAAAATATTTCAAAAAGAAGAATACTTTTAATGAATATATTTATTCAAAGCTTTTCGCCGATAAAATAGTACCAGCATCTTCAGGAAAATAATTATCTAATAAAATATTTTTACAAAATTAAATCATATGTGCTACAAACGACCATATGTTTATAAGTATTGCACTTTATGTAATTTTTTCTATAATATCAATGACCTTATAAATAGTTTGGTGCCTTGATCTCACTTGAATTTGTTCATCAATTAATCTGTCTTTAACTTTATGCTTATAAATTTCCAATGTTTCAAATATATTCATTTTTAATCCTTTATTTAATTCTTTTATTAATTTCATATTTCCTATTTCCGGAAACTCGTGTCCATTATTAATACAATGCGTAGCAAAATTTGATTTGTATATGTTTCGAATATGTTTCTGGCATATCTATGCTCAGGAAACACAAAGTTAATCGCCTCAGCGCGCTAACACCACTCGCCACTAACCCTGAGGCAAGTACATTATGTTTACCTCGTCAAGCATAACATGGACCACTGCTTTAGATTGACAAAGCAAAGCAAAACGCCTAAGCTTACTCGCCGAGTGTGGCGTAATATAGTTAAGGTAGACACATTTCAGTTGTTTACAATCTTTAAATCTAAATATCCTTTCTGTGTATTTTATTTGCATTTTTATACAACGCGTTATTTTATCATTTTAATTTATGACAAAAAGATATTTTGGTTAAAAGTATCTTTTACAAAACTTCACAATACGGTATGTTGTATTCTCATGGCATAGCCTAGAGCCTAGAGCTATTGTGTTACAGGAGGGGAAAGCGGGCGTAACAAAGACAAATTATTTCATAATAAAACTCCAGCCTTGGATTAAAAAATACTGACCTAGTTGTGTCTTATTAAAAGCCTTTACACAGCAGAACACAATGCAACCAAATACCCAACTACTCATACATTAAAGCAAACGTAAGCAAACCCATCAACTCACCTTTGCGCACTGCACGATGCGAGGGAGGGGGTTCTGGGGAGCTCTGATGGGCTCTGGTTGTGCCTTTTCATGTCATCCTCTGCTGGCTCACCATCAGTTTGCACTGCAAATTTTAATAATATTATTGTATGTTCTCCTCTATTACCCTCTTATGCATAGGTTTATGTTCACTATGATGTCCCTGTCATTAAAACAACCTATAGGCCTTATTACCTTGTTGCTTAAATTACCATTTAAAACTAACAATATGTCTCTTTTACAAAAATTCACATTAAGATTTTACTATGGAATTGTACATTTACTCACATTTGTTCATATTTATTATTAATACCACTTAAATTTTACGAAATTTCCATAATGTTATACAAACAAACACTTATGATATATACACTTAACAGAAACTTCAAACAAAAACAAAATTGTTCTATTTCCAACAAAACGTTTTGAATTTGTGTTCATTTGACTGTTTTACACATTTTTTAAACACGTTTTTTCGGGAAAACAAAATTGATCTATTAAAATGATTTTTTCGGATATAAATCCTCACAATTTTATCTAAACACAAACTTATTTAAATATTCTTTGATTCATTATGTAAATGTAAAATCTTTTTGTGTTATTAAAATCAATAAAGAAAACCCATCTCCAGGATTTGCCAATTAGAATACAGGCCTAACCTAAATTACTAATTTTTTTTAATTAATGGTTAAATTAATATTCGTTTACTTTATAATGATAGTTTTACAGAATTATTTAATTAAAAGAACTTACGCCACAAGAAATCAAATGTTTTGAAAACATATGTTTTGAAGCAAGTCATTAGGGTTACGTGAATACCTAAATAGCTTCTGTCATTACTAAATACAAACCCAGTGGCGAATACGAGAGATTTACATTCAGTTTTAAAGAATCTATAATTAAATGTAAGGAGAAATTTAAACCGATAATATCAACGGATCTGAACAATTGTACGGTACATTGCAACAAACATACTTTGCACAGGTTAGGATATTTGCAATTTGGAAAAGATAACCTCACACTACCTTAAAGCACATATAAAGTAATTGCTAGACATGATTTGTAAAGAATAGAAAAACTATCAAATAATACTTATCAAATAAAGTATCTTTCCTATAACATATATATAATTTTATCTAGGCTTAGGCTACATATATGCGATTTAGACGAGATAAAGTTATTTGTGTAATTAAAATTTCCTCCTTTATAACTGATGTAAAATATTTAGCTACGTAAAAATAGTTTTACAAAACAATAAAGGAAACCTCAAGGAAAATTAATATTACAAATTAATTACACTTACGTTTAATCTGAAAACCTTCACACAAAATGCCAAAATACTCGAACCAACGCATTCAATAAAGTTTCAAACTATTAGGAAAATATAACCTACAACATATTAAACGTACTGGTCAAATAAACAGCTGATTCTATTGTTGTCCAAAGTCTAGATCTCGGCGATAAGAATTCATCACTCCAGTTGGCTTTGGCCGTCTCGACATTCTTCCTTTAGATTACTGACGTAAGTTAATACGTTGCCAATGAGTGGTAGCATGAACGGTTTGTTTTATATTTAGACAGTTAAAGTTATTGCGTTGTATATTTATACTGGATTTTACTGTAAATCTTGCATATGGTAAAATAAGAAGAGCAAATGTGTGAATATTTCGAAAAAGTGACTGTATCCGGATTGTTAGAAGGATGATGGATCCACCCCTGCATTCAGTGGTTTGCCTAGACCTCGGATAACCAATCTTAACATTTTATATTTTTCAAAAATAAAAAAGACGGTGTACACTCCAAATTTCTTGTGACCGGTGTGACGCACTTATTTAACCACCCCAATTATAATTAAATTTTAATTTTAAAATATTAAATATTTCAAGTTAGATACTAAATGGCGTTAGTAAAACTACCTTTTTTAATTCCTTCTATTAGTTTCCACTCCCCATATATGAATCTTTCACAAATTTCAACCATTAATAACATACTTTTTATTCATCCACTCAAATTCAAATAGATTTTTTAAACTTTGTAGCGGATGTCAATTGATTTTGGTACAGTTTTTTAAAATATTATTTCATTAATTAATTTTAATGAATTAATTTTAGTTTTATATGGGGGAAAACCTTTTCACAAAAGGAGAAAGATATGCAATATAGTTATTTCGTCCCATTAGCCTTGAAATAAATGATAGACCTAACATATTATTTTACATAAGTTATATGTTATGTGGTAGATCAGCTGTATAAACGCATAGAGTATGTAACTTTATTTATATTAATTTTGGTCTCCTATGTATACAGAAATGAATTTATGTATGTATATATGCATGTATGTATCTATGGGCCTTATGCGTTACTAAACCACTGATCCGATCGCCATGAACTTTGGGAAATTGTTGAGTACATTCCTGAGAAGGTTTCTGGCGACACAGCAATAACTTCCAGCTTGTAATTTTTAGGTGCCAAAATAGCATAAAATATGACTCTTATCTTATCTTATCTTAAGACATTTCATTGAATTCATTACAAATTTTGGTTGCTAGGCAACCCCAAAATATCTAAATTTATTTTCCTACACATTTAGCCAAGAACATTTATTGACATACTTTTCTCGATCGACTACTATAGGTTCAGCTATTATTATGTTCATAAAGTTCTAAATGAAGTTTAGCTAATATTCATTGACTTTTAGGCGATACGAAGTTCATCGGGTCAGCTAGTTATTTAATAAAATGTAACTAAAATATAATTGTTATTGCTCAACCTAAGTAGGAATTGACTTTAAACTATGTTTGTTTACATTACTTGTCAAGTTAACTGTGGCGGGTTTTATTATTAACAAACTGTTCCAAGTTAAAGGCTTTCACAAACGTTTGACTAGACACGCCTTGGTGCAGGACATGTGGAAGATCATTATATCGTGGTGCGTACCTGAGATAGATGCACTTTTTATTGAGGCTTGCAGGACACGTGTTGTACATCTTGAGGTTTATTAATTTACTACTATTTTATCACTTGGCAAAACCACTACTTTATTGAGGTGTTAAAGGGTGTTTACCCTGATATCCCTTGTAGAAGGAAGGATAAGGGAGGTTGGGTGGAATTAGGGACATGACCTAGTTGTCCCCCGCTAGAAGGAATAGGTGGGCATTATAGCACCAAGTAGATAGGGCTGCTAACCCCCGGGGGAAGGGAGGTGTTTACCGGTTAAGAGCGATGCGTGTTATTTATAAACTAAAACAAGCGTTTATGATGGTTTACAAAACAGGCTTGCATCGTGCAAACCTGGAAATCTAAAATCAGAGGAAAATCATGTTTTTATCACTATAAACGCGTGTAATTCCTAACTGTTCATGACGTAAAAATCTAATATTTATAAAAAAAATAATAAGTCCAAGAAAACGTAATATTTTTTTTTACTTTTACGCAACTAAAAAGATGAAAATCAGTAAAGAAAATAGTTGTGAGAGTTTTAAGGCCGATAAGAGTTGTACGTGTTTAAAGTGATACAAACAGCCAGACTACATTTTCTGGTTGCACTTGCAAGGCGTTTTAAAACAGTCATATCTCTGCAAATATTTAGCACAAGATTTTCATTATACCAAATAAAAAGATTTGTACTGCATAAATCACTCTTGTACCTAATAGTTGAGAAAATATCCGCTTGACATCAGTATCTAACGGTACGTTGTTACAATAATTTACTTACACAAAAATATAAATAACTCGAAAACTAGACAAAATTCTAAAAAACAACTAACACCACCCTCTTTTACGTTACATACTAAAACTATCGATGTATATAACAAAAAATCAAGTTTAAACTAACTTCCCAATGAGGCAGAGACCTGAAATTTTAAATATAGGTCAGAGTTAGATGAAAATGCCACACTCACTAGGTTTCTTGTCTCTACATTGGTTTAAACCATGGTAGTAGTATTAAATTGGGGCCGCTAAAAATTAAAAAATTTAAAATTGTGTGTGATTGCGGGTGCGTAGGTGTGTGTGACGTGAGAGGGTGGTATTAGTGTGAGTGTGTGACGTCATGAGGGGGGTGAGGGGGAGGTAGTTGAGTTAAAAGTGCGTTTAAGTTTTTGTAGTAAAAGTAGTATTTGGATCTGAGTGTATTTAATGGAATACGAATTTAGCGGCCCCAATGAATACTGGAGAATTAGGGAGAAAATGCATTTAATATTTGGGTGATAGTATGCGATTCTTTGTATTAAAATCACTTTATTGAAAAGTGTATTTATTATTAAATGCACTTTAAGAAAAGTGTATTTATAGGTATTGGAGTTAATCTGATATTCAGGATATGATTGTTTTGGAACTATAAAATGCACTTATGAAAAAGTCACTTTTCGGTGATACGTTAATCTTTATTAATACTGTACATTGTTTCAATTATTGACGAGCGTTCATCAACGCACATGTTACCTTCTCAGCTGACTGTTAACAAATGACTACTTAGCTTCAAGTACTCATATTTATAAATTAATATTTGGTGGGAGGTCTAATACTAAATACTTTAGTGGTGGGGGTTACCTTTCCTATACTAATGTTAGCTTAGAAGAGTGTCTGGAAGAAAACGTACTTTATAAAGATTGTCTTTTTAAATTCATATCTTTAAAATGTTAATGAATCAATTTTTTCGTTATTTATCAACTAAGGACTCGTAAGACATATATTTATTATTATGAAAAGACCATTTACATTTTTTCAAGGTCAAACAAATGGCGTTTTAAAAAATAAATGCGTTTTTACAGTACCGCTCACAACTATTGTAAAAGTTACATTTTTCTGCAACACATAACTGTTCGTTAAATTACAAGTTATAATAATTATATCACTAAACACATGTTGCGGTTCTACAGTAATGAATCCCGTCTGTGGAATGTAGCCATGCTAAAAACCTCATCCGTACATGTGGTCATGAACTTGAATCATGTTTTTATCTAAAAGACTAGACGAGTTTAGTCCTTGAAACTGCAACCGATTTAGACCCTGTTACAAAAACGTTTCATGCACATGTGAATAAATTGGTTATGTTTCTTCACTCTCTCTCTCCAGACAGTAATTAATTCCGTAGCAGGAGTCACATTGTAAATGAAAAGACATTGCTCTTTAAATTATTGCACAGAACCTAACCAATCATATTTTTTAAATAAATATAATACAAACAATTTTATTTATTTTAAATTTTTTTAAAAATCTTTTGAAGCTTGTCATATTTACATTATGCATTATTGGTGTCGGAAATGTAAAATAAGACTGTTTGTTGTTGTATATATATATATATATATATATATATATATATATATATATATATATATATATATATATATATATATATAGATAGATATCTGGTGTCAATATGTCAATGGAAAAATTAGAGAAAAGTGATTTTCAAACCATGTAAGTATAAAGTGAATTTATTTTTTGTAGTTGGTTTCCTCACCACAGTAAGTTTAAATATATATATGTATTGACCTGTTATGCACAATAATACATATATATAAATCTACTAAGCTGTACAACTCAATGGCGCGTTAAGAGTTTTTTTTTATGTGGAACTCTTTCCCCAGTAGGCCTATAAACCACAAAAAAAGTAATTGAATTTAAAATTTAGAAAAACAAAAAAATATAGTTTATTTATTTTTAGGGTTTCAGACCCAAGTAGGAAGTCCCCTTTTATTTTTTTCATTCTCAAGATACCAGTCTCCATTCGTAATGTCTGGAAACTGGAACCATTGAGGAATAAAGATTTTATTTCTAATTCTTCCTTTAAAAGAAAAAATTCCATAAGATCCCTCTCTATATTCAAATTTATAAGAGATCTTTGGATCCAACCTCGTAAGCCTGGCCAGTCTAGGTTCAGTTTTCGATGTTGGATCCTAAAATATTTTTTCTTTTAGAGGAACAATTGTTTTTTTAGAAGGTTTTTTATCATTAAGAATAGCAGTACAAGTACTTTGTTTCGTTTCTTTAACACTTCCTACTTTAGTTAATTTTGGTTTATGTTTTGCACAAAGTCCAGATTCATGAGATGTTTTTACAATGCACCGTATTTTTTCCCCCCTTTTACCAATGTACTTGCACTGCTTTCTTACTTGAAGATGGTGTGGTGAGGTCATAATTTTGGGTAAAGGTATTTTGTGAATTTGGTTTTGTATTGGTTCTGAGGCTGTGTTTGGGTTGTTGGAAAGTTTATGTTGCAAATGATTTGTATATATAGGAAATTTCAAAGTTGGAAAAAGTTCTCTTTTACAATGAGGTTTTTGAGGAAAGGGAAGGGACGGTTTAGGGGGTAATGTTGGTGAAAGTCCAGCGATGGGCAGCGAAGGTCCTGCCTGCTTTGTCGTCTTGCCAATTGGGAGCGACGGTCTTGTAGGCTTTCTCACCCATGGTCCGAGAGCGACTTCAGGCAGTTCCAACACACACACTGGTTCTACACTCCTTGATGCCATTTCTTCAAATTTTTAACAGTACTGCTCCACGAACAAAGTAGCAATGTAAAGCATATAGTAATCTATCTCAATTTATAGGCAAAAGTTATTCTTTACTCGAACCAATCAAGGAGCTGGTTGTCTTAGCCAATCAGAAACACAGTATAAGTTGTGTGTGACTGTGTAAGTATCTGATTTTTTAAGGTTGTCTGAGTGTTTCTTAGTTGAAGGTTGTCTACACATCTGTTGCAGCTGCAAGTTTAGCTGAGGTCGTTTACCGCGACATCAAACGCAGCTATTGCCGTTAAATTAAGAATTCACAGTTTGCGTTATAGAAGCGATTCCTATTGGCTAACAGCTTCTGCAATCCTATTGGCTAGGAAAAGAAGCTTATCCTATGCTGTAGGCTTAGAAAACGTATATATACGGCTGCGTTTTGGCTTTACTTCACAGACGACTTCCAGATCTCCGCAGAATGGTTTCTTTCCAGCTGTTGACCACTTCTAAAGTATTGTGCTTGGAATAAACATTTGAATTGGAAAAAGTCTATCTCCGGCCGGGACAGCTTTATTCGAAAAACTTCAAATGTTTATACAAGTGCAACCTTTGAAGCGGTAACTTTAGCTGCCTAAGAGTCTTCAACACGCCATGAGAAGAACGGAACCAATGGCAAGGCAACTACCCGAGGAGGAGCCCTTGAAGTCCGCCATGGGAAGAATGGAACCAATGGCATATGAACGAGCTTCGAGACCAAGGCAGACAACGCCGACGGAGTCCTGGAGAACATTGATTGTTTCGCTAGAAGTAAGTGAGTCTCAACATATCTTTTAACTATCTTCTGAAAACTCTCTTGCGGTTTAGTTACCAACGTTCTATATATTGGGAAAAGTGTTGAAAACTCTCATTTTTGAGAAGTTCTATACATACTTTTGCCGGTTGAAAACTTGGCTTTACCACATGGGACGTTCTATACGGAGATAGTTACTTGAGTTGAGGTACGCTCTCTTATTTTAAAGCGTAACAATTGTAGCAGATGATAAAGAAGAAGATGTCATTAAAGAACTAACATTCAATAAAAAGTTTCATTTTGTATTACTTTAATCTTGTCCCCATCCTTTCTTGGTAAGGTAAGAAATACTGTTCTTTTCAGAGCAGTATTTCATTTTGCTCTTTTTAGAGCAATTTACTTTCAATTCTGGGTTACGGCAAAAGATCAACTTCATTGTATATGGTACCATACAATGAAGTGGGTTTTTGAGGTTGTTACACCTCGTCGGGGATAGAAGTAAGCATAGTAAGAATTAGTAATGAAAACGTTTTTATTACTAATTTCATACTATGTTTACATCTATCCCAAAAATTTTTATTAAATCGAATGACCTTGAAACATTTTAGATGTTTCGATTTTTCTCACACGTGTAATTTACCCATTGAATAACAATCAATTGCCCTTTAACAACAACCGTTCATTCTGGTAATAAGACATTTAAAACATATGTCTACAGACAGACTTCCTTTTTTTGCTACTCTCATTAAAAGCGTGTTATGACTCAAGTTCAGTATAAAAAACCTGTATTGGAATGCCAGCCTCGGTCTGCTTTATTCGAACGCAGCGCGAGCGCGTGTCTATGTATGTGTGTGTGTGTGTGTGTGTGTGTGTGTGTGTGTGTGTGTGTGTGTGTGTGTGTGTGTGTGTGTGTGTGTGTGTGTGTGTGTGTGTGTGTGTGTGTGTGTGTGTGTGTGTGTGTGTGTGTGTGTGTGTGTGTGTGTGTGTGTGTGTGTGTGTGTGTGTGTGTGTGTGTGTGTGTGTGTGTGTGTGTGTGTGTGTAATATAATAAAATCGTTTGACATAATACTCTAAAGTTATTTGTTACAATGTCATCAAAACACACGGATTTAGTGTTGAAAATAGCGCGACTTCGCCAACGAATAAAAAATAAACATTTTCGTTTACGTCGCGGCTCTACAGAAACTCAACGGCTGTTAGACAAACAATATTCTCATTTAATGAAATCTCTTATGAAACCAGCTCAGAAAATTTCGCCTGAAGTTAAGAACGAATTAAACCATTTAAATGTAAATAATACTAGGTTTGAAAACTTACTTAGTACAGATTTAATTCCCATTAGTATAGCAGATACTTCTCCACTCAATAAAGTTGACTTTGTCGATACAAATGTTATCGCAGAGACTCCAGATCCTAAATTACCAAGTGTTAGTGAGTTAGTAGCAACACCAAAAGGTCAAACAGAATCTGAACAATGGATAAAGGAAACATTCCATAATCCTCTAACACAGAAGTATATGTTAAAAATGATTAAAGATACTGTAAGAAATAAATCGATAGATCATACATTTGGACCCAGAATTGAAAACCACTCCATCATGATCGGTAACAAAATGATACAATTTGGGTCTGAGGGAGAAATCGTCATTGACGGAATAAACTATAAAGCAACGCCTGGACTTTATGAATTAATTTTCAAAAGGCTACCAGACGAGGAACTTTTTACTGAATCTGACTTGATGGCATACAAAAACATCTGTTTGCAAACAAGCGCTCACAAACGTTCTTATGCACCTACTGAAGCAATAAATAGGAATAACTCGTTGAAATACAGACATATTATAGCAGCACTGTTTCCACCAAAAAAACACCTCATACAATAGACGATTTCTTGTAAAATATATATATATATATATATATGCGTGTGTGTGTGTGTGTGTGTGTGTGTGTTAAATGTCGGTCAAGGTCACGAGGAATCTAAAGCTCTATTTAAAATAAATATATGTGAATATTATGTAAACTTGAACTGTTTACAATAATATTGTTTCTTTTTATTTTAAATTTAGCTTTGCTCACAATCGAGCCTCTCTACGAATGAGTATACATATATATATATATATATATATATATATATATATATATATATATATATATATATATATATATATATATAAAATCGTACTAAGAGATTTAATTTGATTCGCTGTCTTCATTGTCGCTTTCAAAAACCAATCGTCTCCTTGCGTCACCTCCATCGGACCTTCTAGGCGTGGTGTTTAAGCCTGAAGACATCGGTGACGAAAATGGAGTAAATACCGATGGTACAGGAGTGTTGGAAGAAGAAGAAGATGGAGTTGGCGAGTTGTCCTCCAAAAAGTTTAATATATCATCTACATCCATTTCTTCTTCGTCCCACTGTTGGGAGTCAGAATCCGAATCCTCGTCAATCTTCTCCGTTTCTTGTAGACGTCTGGGTATGTCGGCAATCATTTTCTAAGTGTACGGCTATATAGCAAATTGTTTATATTTATAACCATATTTGTTTCACCTCAGCTTATGATTGGTTTTACACGTAGACCAATAGAAAAGTAGGATTTTTCTTATTGGACAAAACATTACACCAGTAGGAAAGAAGAGCTGAAAGTGTTATGTATATAACGAGTTTAATTCTAGTACAAATTTATTCTTCTGCTAAAAGTTTCCAAGAGGTGAGCTACAACAACAGATAGGAATATGATTGAACAACACTTGTGTGATGTATGTGGGTTGACATTTGATCATTGGCTAATATATCGTATCCATCAAATAACACACCGTACAATTAAGATTAATGCCAACATTTCAACAGAAGACAGTGAACAGCCTGCAAGAAGTGACACCGATCATCAGCCTTCTATAATGCAAACAATGCCCAATATGTCAATCCCACGCCAATCAAGAAGTGACAACAATAGTGTACATTATAAATACACAAATGAAGAGAGTAACCTACAACATCAATCTCCTGCAGCCCCAACAAGTTCCTACGTGTCTAATGGAAATCTGGAAAAACATTTAAGAAGTAACCAAGAGAATCAAAAACGCATCCAACAAACAAGGCCAAGCGTAATTCATTACGCCCCACCAGCTAAAAAAAGAAGAGAGTGCACATCAGATAATCCGCTGGTTTCGGAAGAAGTACACCAAGTAACACCAAGCGTTATTAGATATGCTCAGTCTACAACAAAAAATGATCAAGATGTAATTAAAGACGCTTTGGTTGTTGAAGAATTTAAACGAGCATTTAGAAATTCTATTGTACGTCATTTTTATATTGTCAATAAAAACAAAGAAAATATGGACAATTTTTTCTTCTTGTTAAAACCCATGTTAGAGAAGTTATTATTACAAGAAATGAAAAGGCTGCACCTTATTAAATTTAATTTTGTGTTAGAAACATTATTCACTAACGTAGAAAATGAAATTTCTCCCCGATGTTTTATAACTAAAAGCAGACCATGTATGACTTCTGATAATATCAGCGAAATTATTACAGAGTGTATTCAGGAATTGATTCTGAAAATCACCGAACATGAAGGTCGTGGGTCAGGATGGTCCTTACTCTCTATTGAAAAAATGAATGTTCGTGTTCATAAGCAAGGGTATGGTTGTCGTGGTAGTAGTTTTTTACCGCTTCCGAAAAAAATCTCAACAACAAGATCCTGTACAAACGTCCGTAACATGGACAATCAATGTTTTCGTTATGCTATTCTTACAAAATTTATTACTGGTAATGTTCATGAAAAGTTGTATAATGGTGGATTCGACGCGGTATCAAACCGTTATGATTTCAGTTGTATCAAGTACCCTGTTTCTTTATCAGACATAAAAAAGTTTGAAAAACGAAATTCAGGTGTTTCAGTTAATGTCTACGGATTAGATGAAACTCAAAGTGTATTTCCACTGAAGGTAGTTGAGAATGAGCTGCAAGATCACACAGACCTGCTTTTGATTACAAGAGGCGAAATTTCACACTACGTCCATATACACGATTTCAACAGGTTAGTTAAAAGACAGTTAACCAAGCACAGAGAGTCCATAACTGCCTGCAAAAGATGTCTTTCTTTCAAGAATAACTCTAACTGCAATTCAAGTTGGCTGGAAACCCATAAACGACAATGTTGGCAACATGACCCCACCTCTATAAAATTGCCAAAACCTGATAAGGCGGAAATTTCTTTTAACAAAACAGAACATCAGTATCCCATTCCCATAGTAATATATGCGGATTTCGAATCATCTCTTGTCCCTGTTCAATCAGTCACTAATATAAATGTTGATGATTCATTCACAGATCGTTACCAAAGGCACGAACCAAACAGCTACTGTCTAATGATTAAGTCTACCCTATCGGAAGACTATTTGAAAGTATACGGGCTGACATCAACTCCACAGTTATACAGAGGAGAAAATGCGGCAAAACATTTTATTGACGCACTATACGACATAACAAAGAGAGTTGAAAATATGTACAAGAGCAAAGTACCTATGTTTAAACTTAGTCAAAAAGAATCTGGAGACTTCGACCACACAGCACAATGTTACCTATGTAAAGAGTGTTTCACTTCAATCAATCATAAAGTACGCGACCATGATCACCTAACAGGTAAATATAGAGGAGCAGCGTGTAATCGATGTAATATTAACTACAAACTACCGTCTTTTATACCAGTTGTCATGCATAACTTAACAGGTTACGATGCTCATTTGATTGTGCCACAATTGGGGCGTGATAAAGCTCCTATAGACGTTCTTGCTACAAGTATGGAAAAGTTTATAAGTTTTTCAAAGACAATCGGGAAAATGAAGTTGCGATTTCTAGACTCATTCAGATTTATGCCTTCAAGTTTGAAGAAACTAACAGAAAACCTCCAAAGGAGTGATTTAATAGAAACACAGAAAATTGTACCTCCTAATAAAATCGACCTTGTTCTACGCAAATCAGTATTTCCTTATGACTACGTCGATTCTTTAAAAAAGTTTGAAGATACATCTCTTCCACCTAAAGCATGTTTCTATAACCGTTTAGACCAAGCAGATATATCAGATGAAGATTACAATCATGCTCTGCGTACATGGAAGGAACTTGGTATAAGGACGTTGGGAGAATACAGCGATTTTTATGTAAAGCTGGATGTAACACTACTTTGCGATATAATGGAACAGTTTAGAGCTTCCTGCATGTCCGCATATGGTTTAGACCCTTTACATTCTTATACAGCTCCTGGATTAGCATGGCAAGCAATGCTTAAAGAAACTCGCTGCAAGCTAGAATTACTAACAGACATTGACATGGTACTTATGGTGGAATCAGCTGTCAGAGGCGGAATAACTCAGTGTGTGACAAGACATGTCAAAGCGAACAACAAATACCTTCCCGATTACAACCCACGGAAAGAAAGTGTCTATTTAGCCTATTTTGACGCAAATAATTTGTACTCAAAACCTAGTTTAGAGCACCTCCCATATGGTGATTTTAAATGGGTTGATCCAGAAGCAATTGGTGACATTACATCTATTCCTAAAGATGGTGAGAAAGGATACATTTTGGAATGTGATATTATGTACCCAGAAACTTTGCACGACTTCCATTACGACTTACCTCTTTTACCATCAACAGAAGCACCCCCCAACAGTAAGACAAAAAAGCTATTGACCACATTGTTGGACAAACGCTATTATGTTGCACATTTCAGGACCATACAACAAGCTATTCAATTGGGTCTCAAAGTTACAAAAGTCCATAGAGTGTTGGAATTTTCACAGTCCCGTTGGATGGAGCCGTATATTAAATCTAATACTGCAAGAAGAGCCGTTGCTCAAACAGCGTTTCAAAAGGACTTTTTTAAATTAATGAATAATGCTGTATTCGGAAAAACTTTAGAGAATAAAAGAAAGCATAAAAATATTCAACTTGTTTCGAATGCTACCAAATTAAAAAAATTAACACAAAAAACTAATTTTAAAACTACTGTAATCATTGATGATAACTTAGTCGCAGTGTCTATGGGTAAAACAAGTGTGGTTATGGACAAACCATTATATGTCGGGATGTCCATACTCGACATCTCGAAAATACATATGTACGAGTTCCACTATGAGAAAATGGTGCAATACTATGGCAGGGATAATATTGGTTCCTGTTACTTAGATACTGACGCTTTTATCTATTGGATCAAAACAAATGATTTATATTTAGATTTAAAAACATTTCCACACAGGAACGATTTTGATTTTTCTGATTATCCTACAAATCACATGACGTACGATCAAGGAATAAATAAAAAAGTCATTGGTAAATTCAAAGACGAGTTGAATTCCATACCAATGTGTGAAATAGTTGCTTTGAGACCCAAAATGTACGCATTCACGTGCAATGAAAGAGGATCAAACAGAGAACATAAGAAAATTATAAAGAAATTGAAAGGCATAAAAAAGTCATACCTTACAAAACACATATCATTCGAAAATTATAAGGAATGTTTATTTGAAAAGAAAACTTTCATGGCTGGATTTAACACTATAAGGAGTTACAATCACAGAATTTTTAGCATAACCCAAAATAAAAAGTCTCTATCTGCTAATGATGATAAAAGGGTTATTCTTGAAGACGGTGTAAGAACTTTGCCTTATGGACATTATTCCTTGGCTAAAATAGATAATTTAAATACACAATTGTATTAAGAAAAAGTGTGTATTAAAAAAACATAATCAAATGTCAACCTATATACTTCACATAAGTGTGTGGTCTCTGAATAGGCCTATTGGGGAAGAGGTGGACCACGTAAAAAAAAATTTCCTCTAACGCGCCATTTAGTTGTACAGCTTAGTATAAAAATTAAACAATATATTTATACTTTCTGTGGTGAGGAAATCAGCTAAATACAAAATTATACTACATTTCAAATAATTTATGACTAAGTAAATTAGTTGATACATGATAAGATGAAAAACGTTTAAATTACCAAATCAATATAATAATTATTTGATAATATTTCAAGCTACCTTATTGGAATTTTACCGCGATGGATGAGAAATCTAAAATAGTGCAAGAATTGCACAAACCTGTGAGAAAACATTTCCCCAGGAGAAACACTGTAGTAAAAGGAGTTGAAGATCATTACTATCAAGCAGATCTCGTAGAAATGATTCCCTATAATCGTTTTAATATGGGGTACAAATATATTTTGTTTATTATAAATTGTTTCACAAAGTTTGCTTATGGTATACCTTTAAAAGATAAATCAGCTAAAACTGTAACCAATGCTATGGAACAATTTTTAAAAGAAAACAAAATGAAGCATTTACAAACCGACGATGGCTTAGAATACTTTAACAAATTGTTTAAAAGTTTGATGAAAAAATATAATATAAACCATTATTCTACAAAAAGTGAAATGAAAGCTACTATTATAGAACGTTTCAACAGAACAATTAAAGGAATTATGTACAAAACTTTCTCAAAAAGAGGATCATACGTATGGTATGACATACTACAAAAACTTATTTACGATTACAATAACAGTAATCATAGGACAATAGGGATGAAACCAATACAAGTGAGCAAGATGAATGAAAAATTAGTGTTGAAACGTATACGCAAGAACACAATGCCAAAGATGGAGGCAAGACCACCGCGGAAATTTAAAGAAGGAGAAACAGTACGCATTAGTAAACAAAAAAAGCATTTTTCAAAAAGCTACATTCCGAATTGGACGACAGAGATATTTACAGTTTATAGAGTCCAACCAACCGTGCCAGAGACGTATATATTGAAAGATCACCATGGAGAACTACTACATGGAGGCTTTTATGGTCATGAGATGTTGAAGTCAAAGTCTGGTAATGTGTATTTAGTTGAAAAGATATTAAAAACAAGAGGAGATAAAGTTTTAGTACGTTGGTTAGGATATGACCGTAATCAGGATTCCTGGATACCTAAAAAAGATTTAATTTAATTGCTAAGAAACATAAAGTTTTTTGCTAAGCAATGAAACACACATAGGAATTAATTATGGAAGTTGTAAAGCAAAAAGAAAAACTAAAAGTTTCAAATATTGATGTTTTTACTGATGAAGTTTGTAACAAAAGTAGCAAACATGGGACTTTACTACCCGATTCAGTTCGATGTATAATATGCGGTCCTTCAAACTGTGGAAAAACAAACGTTGTATTTAATTTGTTAACTGATGTCAATGGGTTAAAATTCAACAATGTTTACATATTTTCGAAGTCATTGAATCAACCAAAGTATCAGTTATTGGAAAAGATTTTTTCACAATTATCGTGTATAGGGTATCACAAGTTTAAAGATAACGAAGAGGTCATTCACCCGAATGAAGCGAAACCTTATTCCGTATTTATATTTGACGACGTTTCTTGTGAAAAACAGGACAAAATTAGAACCTACTTCTGTATGGTTCGTCATAATTTGGTTGACTCTATATATATATAACACAGACATATAGTAAAATTCCAAAACAATTAATTAGGGATAATGCAAACCTGTTAATTTTATTCAAACAGGATGAAAAAAATTTGAGACATGTATATACTGATCATGTTAACACTGACATGCCTTTTGAGACTTTTAAAGAACTCTGCAGCAAGGCTTGGGTTGATAGACACGGGTTTTCAGTAATAGATAAAGAGAGGGGAATCAATAATGGACGTTACAGAATCGGTTTCGATGAATTTATTTTATTACATCAATAATACAGACAGCAATTTCCTTATTTGTAAATTGATCGTGTTATTAAAAACATCTTATTATTATTATGGAGGAAAATGGGAAATTGATTACCGATTTAAAAAAACTAACTGATTCCATAAGGAAAAAAAACCAAGCGTTGAAGTTAGGTATTATTGAACGAGATAATTTATCGGACACTATGTCGGAGCCTATGCAACAGACTATAAACAAAATTTCTATTACTCAAAAACCAGAAATGCAATTGGAAGAAAGTAATGAGACAAATAGCATTGTTGAAGACGCACAAGGTAATAACGATGACTTATCTGAAGACTGTCATTTAATACAACATGATGAAAGAAAAAAGAAATATAATAGAGCTGTGGGAGAAAACGTCCGTAACAATGCAGTTCTTGACAGAAAATATGAAACAAAATTAGATTTTCATGGAAGAATTAGGAAAAAAAATCATGTATATGGAGGGAGGCTTGAAGGTAAGAGAATAATGATCGGAGACACTACACTCATGATTGATAAACACGATAATATTATTATCAATAGTAAAGTTTTTAGAAGTACGCCTGGTCTTTTAGAATTGTTATTTTCAAAGAATCCAACGTCTTATTCGAAAAAGGATCTAGCAGCATTTAAAGTTATTTGTAAAGAAACAAACACACACAGAAAGAATTACTCGCACACTAACTCGATATATCGAAACAAATCTCATAAGTATAGAAATGTAATAGCAAAGTTATTTCCATCAGGAAGACAAAAAAAAGGAGCTGGAATGCCACTTAAGAACGTGAATCAACCAGATGTTTTATACTACAATAACATTAACGCCTTAGTGGATCGAATGCGTTTATTACATGATGCTAAACTCTCAGGCCATACAGGACTGGATAACGAAATGATTGCTTTGACTGAAGAATTAAAAAGACAAAAAATTATACTTTAGCAAGTCACTTTAGTTATGAGTGTCGACAAGTTCGGACGTCATGAAAATTCCTTATTAAGGGAGTCTATGATAGGACCTCGAGGAGAAGGATATAAGTTGACCGACGAAGGTGATTACGACGTACAAAATAAACTTATACGTAATGTCGCCAATCCAAAAGCTGAAACTGATGTCGCTACAAAAATGTATGTCGATACGAAAACACCATCGCAGGGAAGTTCAAATTGGAATTTCAATGCTAAACGATTAAGCAATATTGGTGACGCTTTATACGAAGGTGAGGCAATAAATATCAGGGTGCTTAAACAGTTAGCAATTACTTCAAATGATCAAAAACAATTTTACAATGCTAGGAATCTTAGAATTACGAACGTAGCGAGCTCTGAAGAAAACAATGATGCTGTGTGTCTCAAGGATGTAAAAACGATGTTTGACTTAGCACGTTGCAAGCAAAAGGAGACATTGCTAAGGTTCGGAAATAAACTGTTTTACTATATTCATAAATTTACTCTACACTATCCACAAGGAAAGATGAGTAATGAAGAAAACGAAAACAACTTTATAAATTGGAGCGAAATATTCGACTCTTCAGACGGAGAGGAAGAACTTGATAAATAACTATTGACGATAAAATAAATTAAGATGAGCCCTTATAAACTATTTAATAGGAATCAAAAATTTGATAAAGGAGGAGGTGGTTTAGCGACATCGGCATTATCAGTTTTGAGTAAAGCTGTCAAGAGCGTACCTGTAGGAACGTTACTGAACAAAACAATCGACGCATTACCCATTGAGCTACATCTACCAGGCGGATATAGATATTGCGGTCCTGGGACAAAGCTTAAAGAACGACTAGCTCGTGGAGATCCTGGAATTAATAAATTGGACGAATTGTGTAAAATACACGATATTGCTTATTCAAATTACTCAGACGCTGAACACAGATCTATAGCTGATAGAGCATTAGCAGAGAGAGCGTGGCAGAGATTTAAATCAAGTGATTCAAGTATTGGCGAGAGAGCTGCAGCATTAGCGGTCGCTGCTGCAATGAAGGCAAAAACAGCAATTGGAGGTAGTTCAAAACGACGTAGAGGAACGGGTGGGAAAAGAGGAGCTGGAAGAAGAAAGAGAATTGGAAAGCAAAATCATAAAAAAAGGAATTAAAAAAAAAAAATCAAAAACACGGTCGAGGTCTGTACCTAAAACCATATCGTGTTTAAGAAATAAATTTAACAAACTTGTTTTACCTAATACACCGCTCAGCACGACTCAGTTGATACATTACGCCTCTTGTTTAAAAATACCGTACTTCAGAGGTGTATTTATGAGAGATGAGTTGCCGGAAAAAGTAAAAAAATACGAAACGGGGATTGTCAACCTCGATAACTCCTTTGGTAAAGGAACGCACTGGGTCTGTTATAAGAAAATAGACAACACTGTCTACTACTTTGACAGTTTAGGAAATTTGCAACCGCCTAGAGAACTTAAGGTTTACTTCAAGCCAGCAAGTAATATATTGTACAATTACAACAGACGGCAGGGTGAGAATACTTCTATTTGTGGACATTTATGTTTAGAGTTTCTAGCTTCTGATGTTAGTATTCTTTGAAATGTCGTCTTACACGGTTTCCATTAGTGGAACGTCATCTAATCTTCATAGTTCCCTGTTTCCACCGATACAACTTAGAGAGGATAAAGAATGGGAGGTAGCGCTTCTAGATTTTACAACATACAATTCAATTCCTAATGTCATTGAAGGAGTAAATAATATATTCTATTATAAAGAAAACGACGAACAAAATGATTTCAAAACAGTACAACTGCAGACAGGTTCGTATGAAATCGAAGATATTTCTGAGGTTCTTCAAGAAAAATTAGGGAAAGACAAAATTACATTAAAAGCAAATAACAGTTTATTAAGAAGCGAACTCTCTTGTGCTTATTTTGTTGATTTTTCAAAGGAACACAGCTTAGGTCCGTTACTTGGCTTTTCAAGTCTTAATAGTCCACTATCTCCGAATGTTAATCACGTAGGTGATAAAACAGTCGACATAATCAAAGTCAACGTTATAAACATTACTTGCAATATAGTTCATGGTGCTTATAAGGATGGTGTAAATGGACATATATTGCATTCATTTTATCCTACAGTAGCACCGGGTTTTAAGATAGTTGAAAAACCTCATAATCTTGTTTATTTACCTTTAAATGTTAGTCATATTTCAGACATTAATTTAAACGTATTGGATCAAGACGGAGATTTTGTAGATTTTAGAGGAGAGACTATTACTTCAAGACTTCATATAAAAGAGCGCTAAAGGAAACTAGTTTATCTACTACACATGGGTTTAACTTTTAAATCAATCTTTAGTAATGAAAACGTTAATAGTTGTCAGTCTGTTCAAAAGTTAACTAACGAGAACATACGTTTTCTAGAACAAATTGGTTTCACTGTTAATAAAAATGGATATTCTGAACATAAAGAATGGACCTATATTCGACGAGACAATATGGGAGAAGGAGTATCATTCTCACAACCCCTACGCTTCATCGAGATTGGGAAATAACGACGAAATACGCATTCCTATACAACATCAAGACGCGTACACTTTACCGTGTGAAAGTTATATATACATCGAAGGGATTGTTACGAAAAAAGATGGAACACTGGGAACCACAGTTCCATTTATCAATAACCCAATGGCATTTTTGTTTGAAGAAATAAGATACGAGATTTCAGGAATAACTGTAGATTCTACGAAACGTGTTGGTGTGACTAGCACTTTAAAGACGCTTATTTCTCAACCACCACATGAAATAAACAAACTGCGAACATCGGGTTGGGTGTTTCCAGTATCTACAACTATCACACCAAATAAAGAAGGATATTTTGAATTCTCTATACCGCTCCGTTTACTATTAGGGTTTGCAGAAGACTATGGGAAACTCATTATAAATTGTAAACAAGAATTATTCTTGCTTCGGTCTTCAACGGATAATGACGCGATTATAGCCTCCCCATCCACTACAGAAGCAAATATGGATTGGAAATTGAACATAAACAAAATAACGTGGAGGGTACCGCACGTACGACTTGCCGACGAACACCGGCTTTCACTGTTGAAACAATTAGAGTCGGATAGAGACATCGTTTTACCTTTTAGGAACTGGGAAATGCATCAGTATCCTATCTTACCTTCAACTCAACGGCAGTCTTGGAATATCAAAACCTCCACTCAATTAGAAAAGCCTAGATATATCATATTTGCATTGCAGACAAACAAAAGGAATAATATAACAGCCAACGCCGGGACGTTTGACCACTGTAAACTTACTAATATTAAACTTTATTTAAATTCTCAGTTTTTCCCCTACGATAATTTAAATGTATCGTTTTCGAAGAACAGATATGGCATACTTTACGATATGTACGCTAGATTTCAGTCATCATACTATGGCAGGTCAGACACGCCTTTAATATCGCCTGACACGTTTAAAGAGCACGCGCCTATTGTTGTCATAGATTGTTCAAAGCAGAACGAATCCGTAAAGTCTTCCACTGTAGATATACGGTTGGAATTTGAAACTGAAGAGAATATTCCAGATAATACTTCAGCTTACTGTTTAATACTGCATGATACTGTTGTTACGTACACTCCGTTAACAGGGGTGGTCAGAATGGTTGTGTAGGATATGTATCGATTAAAAAAGGAGTGGGGGGGGATAAAAACACACTTCCCTGCACCATTTTCCGACTATATAAGGACTGACGATTTCGGTTAGTGCTCATTTATAAGCTGTTCCGCTACCTCAACTTTGCTACAGTGTAATAGCGAAATGTCACTTTCACAAGAAGGTAATGATGATATGAAACTCAATACTGAAAATGAAAATACGTCTTCTAACATTGCATCATATGGAACTTCTGAAGTACCTATGGAAACAGATGGAGCTACAGATGATTCTGCAAATATCATAAAAAATTCAGAAGATGTTTGCGGCATTTATGAAGATATGTATAATCCTATGACGAGATCAATGACTTTTACAACAAAAAGAAACGAAGGAGAACTGATTGAAATTTTAACTGGTATATTTTTACGTATATTTTATCCACTTACAGCATGCATGGGCAAAAATATTACAGTTGGAATATTTGAAGTTTTGGGATATACACCAGGTGTTTTGTTGAACCACTATGACAAACATATATTATTTAATATATCTTCCTGGGCACATTTTCTTCATAACATTAGCAGTTTTGAACAACATATAGTAGGCAAACACAGCGGTAAGAAGACAAAGCTAATGATTAGAGAATCTGACATCGAAGTGGATAGTCTTAAAATTTATGGAAAACAGTATATACGAATAAAGGACTTTTCACAACACCATGAAAAAGTTTTGCTAACGACTAATGAATTCTATACGTTAATCGGTGTTTCGGTCGCAGTTGACAGATATTTGGAACAGTTGGTATTAAACCAGACCTTTATAAAGGAATATTTAATGAGTGCAGTTCAACAGGATAAGACAGTGTCATACGTACAACCTGATTCTACGATTATTAACTGACTCGCTCAAGAAATATCTTCATACAGGTATATAAACACACTCAAAGCTCTACCTGATTATGACACAAAACAACCTTGTGCTTCTGACTACGCACAAAATTAAAAACAGGCAAAATTTAAATAAGCAAACAACTACAGAAGTTGAAATTGAGAATAGTGGTGTGTAGGCCTAAAGGGGAGGTGACCACTTAAAAAAATCACCAACGCGCCTAGAACCATACAGCCTAACTATAAATGTTTACTGTGGTGGGGAAAATGGTTCATTGACAAACAAAGAATTAAAGACGAAATGTCTCGTACAACTCGTTTCAGCAGTTTCACGGATATATACGAACTTTCTGATGAAGAAGAAGATAGGAGAAACAACCATTACTTAGATCACATACGATTCAAAAGTAGGATTTTTCAAGCTGAATTTATATTAAGACCAATTTTAGAGAAACACTTATTAAAGGCTGCAGAGATGGCTGAAACATTACAGAAAAAAAATAAACGAAGCGTGAAAGAATGTGTTGTCGAGTTTCAAGCTTTTCGAGGAAATTACGATGAATTTTTGATCAAGGAGTTGGTTATACATGATATTTCATCTCTAGAGACAGATTACTTTCTATTCAAACCCCCTTACGATTTCAATCACCTAAACCAAAAGTCGGCTAGAACCAACAATTGGTTAAGTAAACGATATCATTTCATTAAGTGGTCTGAAGGTTTCACTACTTTCAATGATGTTTTCACTATTATTAAACAGTATACTAAAAACTATGATATCATATATACTTACGGTTCTGAAAAGACTAAATGGATAGATGCATACACTACAGCCAAAGTTATAGACTATCCTATTAAAATAAGACAGAATTATAATTCACATAATATCTGCACCGTTGTTAAAGATCACCGACATCAAAACGGAAATTGTGCTCTACGTAATGCGCTAAATCTAAGCGTTTGTTTAAGAGCTAGAAACGTAGACGTGGGAAAGGATAAGAGGGGGTAGGCGCTCGTCAATTCTAAAAAAAAATAAACTTATAAAACCTTCAACATTTCATCATAAACGAAAATAACATCTACAGCAATATCAGTTATAAGGTTCAATATATTTCCGTACATAAGTAACTTTTAGAAAAGTGAATTTTTTTTAACAAAAAAAGACTCTCCGAAAATCGACATATCCTTCTGCATCTTCAACTTACAACAAAGTCAATAAATGCACTTTAAAGTGCATTAATGACAAATATGCGATTTTGTATCAGCTGGAAAATTGTAGAGGGGGGAAATAGAGAGGGTGGTGAGGGGAAAATAAAACAAGGGGGGATAGGATCTATAAATTAAACTGCAAGAAGTCCTAATCATCACTAACAACGCAAACTTCAAAATAGAAACATCGTGATGGCAGATAATCAAGAACAATCCCTTGTAGACAAATTCAACCAGAGATCAAAAGCTAAAACAATTGTAACGAAAAAATGTTCAGATTTAAAGCCGTTAAAAAATTATGCTGTGTACTACTTCTGTAAAAAAGAGACGGTAAATGGAAGTGCTGTGATTGCAGTACTTGGAGACTTTCCTTACAAAGAAGAAAATGTTCCGAAACTGCAAGTCTTTTTACCGAAGAGGTTTGTTTATTTATTAATGAATGAAGACTTAGATTCAATACGTCCTGGGCAGTACTTCATTGTTTCACATGGACCTTCAGGAGAGAAATCAACTGAACTAAAACTGCATTTGTCTAATGAATAATAGTTATAGAAAGTGATTTTAATTTATATGTAGCAATATATATTCCTTATTATAGTTGTAAAAGTAGTTTTGAAAACAGTCTTTTTTTTAAAAACTCATTTGTTTGACCTTGAATGTAATTAATGTTCACCCCCCACTCCTACAGTTAACTTTAAAGAGGAGCGTATATAAACTGCAAGAGCAATCAAAAAGGTACCATTTATCCTTCAGATCGACTAGCGATGGACATTGTACAAGTTAGAAAATTGCATTACCCACAATACGTGACATTTGAGTCCAGAATAAAAACCTTTGATAACGGACCACCTTTGTTGAGAGAGAAAAAAGAAGAGTTGAGTGCTGCTGGCTTGTTCTATATAAATCATTCTGACCATACTCTTTGTTACTGCTGCGGAGGCGGCCTTAAGGACTGGATGGACAAAGATGACCCATGGATTGAACACGCAACATGGCATGGTACATGTTCATTCGTATTACTAGTAAAAGGCAAGGCATTCGTTGATAGGATCAGAGAGAAGGCTGAAGTTACTAAGAAGACCACCAAGCTGCCTTCATTGACACCAGATATACTTCCTGCAGAATGTAAAATCTGTAGAGTAGAAGAAGTTCAAGTGGTCTACTTACCCTGCAGACACGTTATTGCTTGTGCGTTTTGTGGATTAGTTTGCAAAACTTGTGGTGTATGTAGAGAGACTACAATCTGTTATGAGAATTTATCTTTCTTAAAATTTGTAATAAGTTGTTTTGTCTAACCGCATTATTTCTTTTTAATAATACAATTAATATAGCTTATGATTTAAAATAATATGTTATGTCTTTTAGAAAAAATGTAACTTTTTGATTAGTTGTAAGCGGTACTGTAGAACCGCATTTATTTTTTAAAACGACATTTGTTTGACCTTGAAAAAAAGTGTAAAATGCTATTTTCTAAATAATAAATATATGTTACAACTTTATGTGTGTTTTATATTTCCCCCCTTACATTCCACAGACGGGATTCATTACTGTAGAACCGCAACATGTGTTTAGTGATATAATTATTATAACTTGTAATTTAACGAACAGTTATGTGTTGCAGAAAAATGTAACTTTTACAATAGTTGTGAGCGGTACTGTAAAAACGCATTTATTTTTTAAAAAGCCATTTGTTTGACCTTGAAAAAATGTAAATGGTCTTTTCATAATAATAAATATATGTCTTACGAGTCCTTAGTTGATAAATAACGAAAAAATTGATTCATTAACATTTTAAAGATATGAATTTAAAAAGACAATCTTTATAAAGTACGTTTTCTTCCAGACACTCTTCTAAGCTAACATTAGTATAGGAAAGGTAACCCCCACCACTAAAGTATTTAGTATTAGACCTCCCACCAAATATTAATTTATAAATATGAGTACTTGAAGCTAAGTAGTCATTTGTTAACAGTCAGCTGAGAAGGTAACATGTGCGTTGATGAACGCTCGTCAATAATTGAAACAATGAACAGTATTAATAAAGATTAACGTATCACCGAAAAGTGACTTTTTCATAAGTGCATTTTATAGTTCCAAAACAATCATATCCTGAATATCAGATTAACTCCAATACCTATAAATACACTTTTCTTAAAGTGCATTTAATAATAAATATACTTTTCAATAAAGTGATTTTAATACAAAGAATCGCATACTATCACCCAAATATAAAATGCATTTTCTCCCTAATTCTCCAGTATTAATTGGGGCCGCTAAATTCGTATTCCATTAAATACACTCAGATCCAAATACTACTTTTACTACAAAAACTTAAACGCACTTTTAACTCAACTACCTCCCCCTCACCCCCCTCATGACGTCACACACTCACACTAATACCACCCTCTCACGTCACACACACCTACGCACCCGCAATCACACACAATTTTAAATTTTTTAATTTTTAGCGGCCCCAATTTAATACTACTCATGGTTATTTAAAACAAATCGAATTTTGGAGATGAGCTAGAGAGACTCGGAATTTTTCAAATAAATGTGAGAACTGAATAATATCCTGGTAATCTTTCTGCTCCTGGTCCGCAAGATTCTTTAAACAAATTAAGTTTCATTGAGGAGGTACAGACTTGAAATTTTACTTACAGGTCAGGAATAGATGATAAAGCTTACTTAAGGTTTATGTTCACTATGCTGTCTGTCACTAAAGTAACTATAGGCTACATAATCTTATTACCCTTTGAAAATAACAATATTTCTCTTTTACGAAAAGTATTCATTAGGATTTTACTAAGAAATTGCCTATTTATTCATTTATTTTCATGTTTACTCAATGACTATAAAGGATATATTTAGAATGACAACCGCGGATGAAAATACAAGATTTCTTCTTTAGTTTCATATAAGAAACATCTTGTTGGGTTGAATATTTCCAGAGATGTGACCGTTTATAAATCAAAGCCTTGCATTCGTCAATCCTGGAAATGTAAAATCAGGCTAGCTTTTTATCACTAACAGCGCGTACAATTTTTAAACCGTTAATTAATAATATACCCACTATTATCCCTCATAACATATATTTTTATAAACACCTTAAACAACTCTTAAGTTTTATTCTAATCTTAAATTTTGTATTTCTATCATAACCACATGATAGGTAATAGTGCATAGTGACCTGGCTTTCCCCGTCAAACGTGCAGTTAATTTTGTGCTAAGTATAGGAGTGAATGTTGCGTTTGTGACAATCGTTACAATGGTTAAAGTGACGGCTGCACAACGAGGAGAGGCAAACACGGCAAGTTGGGCTGCAACAGGAACCTGAAGCGGGTAAGTTTGTACGAGATTAGCCAAACCCCGTAAGCGAGATATAAAACATCCGAAGATCAGCGCAAGATCGACCTTGGAAATACTAACAAAAGAAAGGCTCGAGAGGAGTTACGTGAGACTAATTCTTCTCGCCTTGCCGATTGCGTGCTTCGACTTGCTCAAGCAAGAGCAAACAATACTCCCAAGCCACACTGCTCACTTTGCCAGCGATGCACGTCGCACGTAGGCCTACTACTCTTATATATGTCCCTGACAGAGTCTCATCTATATTGCAATATCGATTGATATTTTTCACCTGGACATAAGGCTAAACAGCAGAAAATAATAAACTACATTTTAAGAAAATTAAATATACCACGCTTTTAAAACTGACTAAAAAGTATAAAATAATTTTTCATGGCCCTTCTACAATGTTGAGGGAGAATTGTTAGTGGCTATGGATATATTTGTAATACTTGGATAAAAAAACGTGGGGCGCAGCCAGTAAATATTGCTAGTAGAGAATCCGAAAATATTCACAGACGATTTCAGGGAAATGGAAATGACATTGACTGTAATTTATTTAATTGTCTGTGCCCTACATCATGGATTCTCTACTTGTATTATTTACTGACTGCGTCCCACGTTTTCCCCTCCAAATATTACAAACATATCCATAGTTACTAACAATGCTTCCTCAACATTGTAGAAGGGCCATGAAACATTATTTTATGCATTTTAGTAAGCTTTAAAAACGCGCTATAGTGAAAAAAACATTTATTTAGTTTTTCATTTTCCATTACAAATTAGGAAAAATTGAAAACTTAGTGATAATGAGTATAAATGGAAAAACTTTATAAATGGAGAGAGTTTCTTTGTTATTGAATAAAGATGTCACATCAAGGGATGAGAAATAATACTCACTGGGGTGCAAAATGCCATCAGCTTTAGATCTAAGCCGCCAACCGTCCCTAATATAAGTTTACGGTATTAGACAAACCTTACATAACTTTCTATGAAGGGCGTAGGTACATTTATAGTATAATCCTTAAAGGTAACTTCTAAACACACATGCTGGGGCTGTAAGTCTACAAACACAGGAGGCCGGCAACTCCAAACCTTCAAAGGCCAGAAGGCCCCCCAAACCCAACCGGAGCGCCATGTGGCTCCTGCTCCACCCACTAACCCATCCCTGACCACATCTATTTCAACCGCTTCTATAGGCTGGGCGAAAGAAACATTTGAACCGCTCCTTAGAGTTGTTAACTCTGCTCTGATCTGGGAAGCCTTCACGGGCGGACTGGGTCTTTGCATTGTTAAGACCTTGTCTTCACCCCCAAATACCACTCAGAATGCATTGTAAAAGTTCTTATTTATTACAAGGTTATAATTTCACTGTCTTTATACTTTTTTATATATGTCAATTTATTTCCGACTTTAGGCTTAAATTTTAGAATTGAGATTTCTTTAGAGTTTTCGTGACCCGACAATTTAAAAAATTGAAATTTAATCTTGAAAATTAGTCACTGTTCTGCTTCTACATCTGAAATACAAATTTCACTCCCCTTTTTTTACCGACTTCAATACTTAGAAAATACAACACAAGTTCTGTAAAAAAGACCACATTTAGAGTGTAAAATCGCTGAAAGGGTTGGGAAACTCACATATTTGTTGGGCTACCAGGGTACCCCTACAAACGGACTCAGACCTAGTGATCCTTCTATTCTTTAATTTAAAAAGCTTGGTTCGATGCGACTGTCAGGGTTAACTACTCATACCACGCTAAAACCTGCCTGCGTTGTCTTCGGCTTCCCTCTCTGGCTACCCCTCTTCTGCTGCAGAGAATTCCTCCAATCACAAAACTCTTAAGATATGGGGTGACCTATCATACGATATATTCTTGCTTGTATTTCCAATGCCAATGGTCTTCCTAGCTGCATTTTCACTTCCTTTCACTGTTTGTATTCTACTTCTCTTCCAAATTAACAAAATTGTCCCTTCTTTAGAATGGTTTTTCTTTACACATTCTAGTTATTAGGTATTTGGATGGGGCATGATGTTTGTGGTTAAATCCTGTTTTTTTATTAAGTTTAAAATTTTATATTTTTAAATTTAAATAGTATTTATATACTTAGAATAATGTATTAGACAAAAAAAAGTCAACACAGCAATAATACAAAATGACTGAAAGTTATATTTCTTGTTACAAAAATGTCGACGTGTTCTATTGATGATTCTTTTTCCATTTTAAGGCTCTGCTTCATTTATTTTGATTGAAATTTTTGCTGTAATTTTGAAGTTATGGTTTGATGTTTTACTAGATTTTTCTGCCTGGTCGGCCCTTTTTTACTGGTCGGCTCTACTTTTATTCACAAAAATTTTGTTTCACTGTTGCTTCGTCCGTTTTCTTCCGCACATCCCGGGAGGAAATCTTTCTGTCAATGTTTTACATCCCGTAAGAATTTATGGAAGGTTAGTCTTTGAATGCTGTTAAACTTCAGTAACCTCAGTTCTGTTGTACTCAAGTTTGTTAAAATCTTCCGTTATTGTTTGCCTCTAACCCATTTTGCAAACGGCGTAGTTCCGTTCCCCGGGATGTACGTGTGCGGTGCACGGACGCGGGTTGGTTACATCCCATAAATTTTGATGATAAGGCCAAAAAGGGTGCCGATCCTAGGCCGGCGTCAAAGCAAGAAGAATTTCGATGACTCTGGTGGAAGCTAAATCAGAATAAACAAATTTATTTAAACAAGGTAAAACAGCGCAACACAACATTTCTTATACAAAAGTGTAAAGTCATTGTGATAAGGCGGTAACAAGTAATTGTCATCCTAAAATGGTCCAAAAAACAGGGTCTTCACTCCGTTACACTTTACAACACTCTTCTCGTGTACAATATTTAATATAACACTATCATCACATGTTCATGTTAATGCCCAATACCCCTCAAGTTCTTACACTGGTTGCAAATTGTCTCGCGCTGTAAAACTACGCTATGCTCTGATCAGCTGTTGCCATCATCGCGGAGTGTTTCAGGGAGAGAACGTAATAACTACGAATACAATAAAACTCCCGCTTATCCGACATAATGGGGGTAGAACCTTTTCGGATGAGCCATACTAAGTATCCTAAAGTATATTTCTTCAAGTAAAACCACATAATACCTTTTCTACTGTAAACTATTACAGTAGTTCCATTTTCTAACAAAACAACCTCCCGCTTCTCCCCCCACGTTTACCGTGTAGGCGTAAAAATCACGGAACAGCCCCTATTTGGCCTATTTAACCCGGGTTTCGGTTAAGGGAAGTTCGGATAAGACGATCCTGTACTAAAGAACACCAACACACAGTCAATAGTTATTTCTTCAGTGAGTTAAGATGACAAAGCCATCGTCAATGAGTATACCTAATATAACACGTAAACTTCAAGAATAAGGTTAAAATTATAACTATTTACTAACACTATATCTACACCGGTTTAGACAGATTAGTTATAGCTTGGACTATTCACTGAACTAATTAGTTTAGATGAATTCATCAGAGATACTCGCCCATGATGCAGACTGTCTTTTTATTAAAAATACTTTTTTATTCAACCAATAAAATAATGTTTTTCAACCCTTAGTGGATGGCAATTGATGTTAATACAGTTTTTCAAATATTTATTTATTAATTAAATTTGTAAAAGTTGATGTCTTGGACGCGTTTAAACTGAATGACTACGTGTTTGAAATCCAGCACTTAGGCATTGAGGTAACATTCCCTTAGCTAGAAATTCAATACATAGGATGTATATGCAATTATAAGAGAAAGGTCCCTTGCAATAATGAAGCATTACAAGAGGTGGATAGAATGATAAGTTATAGACCACAATCCGCTTCATAAATTAGAAACTAAATAAAAGAAATAATATAAACAGTAACCAAACAAAAATTATAGTCCATCATCATATAAAGAATAGGGAGGAAATGAATAATTGCAAGGAAATTCTATTTCTATTTCGCCACTTAATATTGTGATTCTGATATAAATTTATAATAATTGTAATTATAAATTAAAGAATCACTAAATTAAAATCCTTCTTTGTTGATCTCAGTAGGAATGACTTAAAAAAGATGTTTTTCTATATTGTGTTTAATATTGTGATTACTACTGTGCTAAGATTATATCTATTTCGTTGCATGCGGCAATATCCCACAGGATGTAATTGCGTCACAGATAAGTCGCAAGAGTACATCCTAAATAGCTTGGAGCTACTAAAGGCAATAAGACTCAAGGCTAGTCTATAAGCGTATGCGGCAAGATATAGAGTCTCCGGCTTGGTCTGCTCCCATACAAGCTGAGAGAGCTTGCTGGGTTCCTAAACTTATTTAGTTTAAAGCTTAAATATATAGCAGTGGTAGTAAAACGTTTGCTCACCTCCACCAGATGTCGTTCCAAACCATGAAGCCGAAATGTTGTTTCTGAAAAAATACAATATAATTTGTAAACATTTAGTGTAGTGAAAATGATAAATAGATATTCAGAAACATAGATGGTAATTAAATACATAAATGAATATTAAAATGAATAAATAAAATTATTATATTAACCTTTCCTATGGAATGTCTATTGGAAGTTGTATAGAAATGCTTACATGAGTAACGAAGTTTACTTAGGATGTAGGCTACTACAGAATATTTGACTCTAAGGGAAACAAATTAATACACAGCTAATTGTTTTTTTAATATAACAGATTTACTTCACGTTTGAGTTCAAAGTTGTAAAATTTACAGGTAGTTACAGTAAGTAAGTCTACTTAGGCTATTTTCAGCCCGGTTAACTGTCGACGTCATACATACATACATACATACATACACACAACACACACACACACACATATATATATATATATATATATATATATATATATATATATAATATTTAATTCGAATCTAACAGTGGTTTATTCGTAATTGAAGAGATATACCGTCTAGAGGGCACGAATATGTAGCGATATAAGCAAAATTAGGGTAAATAAATTGATTGAAACTTACAAAGTCTCCAAAAGTTTTTAAGCTTCATATTTTTTCTTTCAAACTAAGAAAATATGATTCAAAATGTACTTAGGAAACCATGGTAATGTAAATACAGGGTTTGTTTAATTGTTGTACGATTTAATTAACTACTGTAATATAAATATTTTTTCCTTTTATATTTACATATTTAGTTATTATTGAATTTTTATAGGGTCGAAAACTTTTGAAGAACGTAGCGCATTGCCAATGTACATATTAATATTAAAAAATAAACCACTACAGACCTGGTTCTAACGGAGAAGCTCATCAATTGAAGTGAGGCATAGGCCTTACGTTCCCCTCAAATCCCTCGGGAGCTCCTCATATTCACGTGATTCTGGTTCTACCCGGCATCATCCAATATATAACCGCAATGACTGATGGTCATCTGAATTATAAATGTTAACTAACAACCGCTCTGCCCCTGGATGGTCCCACGTTTGCATGGATGCATAGGCTTTAGGTTCTCTCAAATCCCTCGGGAGCTCCAATTAAAATGTATATATTAAATATAACCAATATTAAGTATTTTTAAAAGAATAAATCCTATCATACAGAAAATCCATTGTACATCCTCCGAATTTCGGATAGTCTTAGATCGAAAAGTAGATTGTTTGAATATAAAATGTAAAGCAATGGAAGAACCATAGAATGGAGGACAGAGTATTATCTCTCAAATCATGTATTTTAGGACTAAAAAATAAACAAAATTACCAGTTTTAAACTTGCACTATATAGAGAATAAATAACCAGCCTATTTAAGCATTTACTTTTGTAATTACTCTTTTATATTCGCCCTTCAAGTGAGTGACAAGAGAATCTGCGAAACCAAAGTGATTAAGATTCAGGATGGTGCGTATTAGGGAAATTACGATTTATATCTGTAATTAGGTTCCTCTATTCTCACACCTAAAGAAGTATCAGAACTGTCAGAAAAAAAGCTTTAAAACTGACAAGAAAAATACTAAACTAATATCAACCCCCCCCCCCCCAATTACCATTTGTAAATATAATAAAGTGAACTAGACTAAGTGAATCGATTCAAATACTTTGGCCAATGGTAAAAAAAATACACATCAACTAATTCTAAACTAATTTGCTATTGCACTTATTTAGTTGTAACAATTTAATATTGCGATATTGTTTTATGTATAATAATATGTACAATATTTACATTTACATCAAGAAGGTAGAAACCTTGGAAATGTACCGTTTAACCAAAGCTTAGGCCTACATAAAGTAGATATGCGGACCTTCGGGCGAGTAAATGTCGACATCAAGTATACCTATTAGTTTTTAGGCCTACTCTGACTTTCCTAATGGTTTATTTGTGATTGCCGTCATATACCGTCTAGGTGTCTGGGATGTATTTTGTTATAACTAAAATACTGATAATTAATTTGATTAAAACTTACTAATACTCCAAATGATATTATGCTTTATATTTTTGCTTTTAGTCTAACAGAATATGACTCAATATGTCTTCAGTAAACCATGGTAATGTAAATGTAGTGCATGCCTTATTGTTGTACGATTTTATTTGGGTACAGTGATATAAATATTTGTGTAAGTTTTATATTTACATAATAATTTATATTACGGAAATTTTTTCATGCTGGGTCGGACACCTCGGGAGAACGTAGCGCTCTGCCAATGTCCGGCTTGAAACTCAAAATAAGTCACATCCGAAAGCTCTCGTTCTAAAGAAGTCTCACACCTATCTATCTATCTATCTATCTATATATATATATATATATATATATATATATATATATATATACATATATATATATATATATATATTCTGCGTCACAACTCTTACCTCAGTATAAGCATAATTTCTTTACGGTGTGGTGTTGCTTACCAGTGGTGGCACCAACAACAAACCTCCCCCTTATGGAGATACATTTCTCGATCATATTGTAAAGGGAAACGAACAAAAAAGACAGAAGCAAAAAACCAATCTATAGACTTGCATCACTCTAACTGTAATGCAAAATACATGATAGAAAATCACTTCTGTACTTTTAAAAAGTGATAGCAACAGTTTTTGAGATTAACGGGTTTGATCCACGATTTTTATCTTCGGCCACACTCTTTGCCAAAAAGTCTGGAAAACCTTTTTTGATAAATATGAAGAAACCAAATACGTGGATTCGTTCGTTGCCAGCTAAGGAGTGTAACATCGGCATCGAAAAAGTGGAAGCACGCTACGGGTGCCTTCTCCAGTGGTGCCCAACTAGAACTAACCCCTAAGATTCCGCGGTCAATGTCTTAGGGGTCAGTGAGATGTCACTGATATTAAAATATTTATATTTCACTGCGGCCGTATTTGACCGTTGCATTCATCGAGAGGCTTTGGTAGCCAAGAGATTGCCTGAAGTATTGCATAAAACTCTCAATGAGGTAGTTCAACGTATTATCTACATTAAAACTTTGCAGTCTAGATTTTTTTTCTTTGTTATTGGGCAGTGAGAATGCTCCGCCTCTTATTCATACCGAAGTAAGGTGGCTGTCTCGAGAAGGTTTTTTGATGTTAAGGATGAGGTTAGAACCTTCCTTCTTGATACCAAGTATTGAGATTTACTTAGACATTTCTTGGCTTTGCGCGACTGCTTACTTAGCTGTGTTTGAACATTTTGATTCTATGCTTACAAGGTAATAATATAGATATGTTCAAAGTTGAAGACAAAGTTTAGATCATGGTTAAAAAATGTCTCTTGTAAGCAACAAAGGTTGATAAATGTTCTCTCACAAATATTCCCACTATAAAAGTTTTTGGAGTCTTCTGATGAAAGCTTAATAAACCAAATAAAGCAAAGCATAACTGACCACCTTTAAAGTTTAGCAACCTCTTTCAGAGAATACTTTCCTGGACCAGATCCTAATGAGAGTTGGATTAGAACTCCGTTCTGCTTCTCTCTAATATAAAAGATTCAGAGTCCTTCGACTTGAGGAACTGACCGATAGTGGCACACTAAAAAATGTTTTTAATAGAAACAACATTGTAGAATTTTGGTTGGCAGTACAAAAACACTTAGCAATAAGGCAATGAAGGTAATACTACATGTTCCAACTACCTAGAGATGTGAACATGCATCCTCAACTATGAACTTCATGAAAAATAAATATAGGAATCGGCTTGATATCCAATATGACGTCAGAGTAAAAGTGTGAAGAATGGAGCCTAACATTTCTGAAATCATGAACTCAAAGGACAGATTCAACTCATCTCACGGAAATTATTGTTAACATATGATTTGTTGCAATTATAACAGACTTTTGATTTTTGTGTTTACTTCATTAACTCCTTGCTCCAAGCAAAATATTAATATAAATAGGTTTAATAAATTTCGCCTGGACCTACGAGCTTTAACATGTGATAGTTTTATATTTTGTACCTTAAAAAAAAATACAACTTCTTGAATGTACTGGTAATAAACTTGTGGTAGCATCAAATTTAATATTCTTATGTAAGAACAGTTTCCACTTTAAAGTAAGTGGGTAGGCTAACCATAATTGACTTATTAATAACTAATATAACTCAAATTATTATTTTTGTGGTCTACAATTTAGGTTTAAGAATTTGTGGGGACCTTGTCATTGTAGCGACCGATGCCCTCATTGGGTCCTTGGAAACAACTTGTTGTGGGTAACCACTGGCCTACAAGCCTACGTTTACTTTATAGAAACGTAATTTAAGGTAAAGTTGAAAATAAGGTTTCCTAGGGATATCTTTTGTATTTATTCAGTTTTAGCAAACCTTTCTTTACATTCCAGATGACCTATTACCTTCGTGTACATGTATGTGTCTATATAGGAGGAAGGGAGAGAGGGAGAGAGAGAGAGAGAGAGAGAGAGAGAGAGAGAATAATGGGTTCCACTATCAGTGCTCTTACCATAAACAATTAATGTACATAAATATACGTCTCCATTTGTAAATAAAATATAGTTAAAGGATTCATATACTTAGGCTAATAGAAATAAATGCATGAGCAATAAACAAACTAATTCTAGAGTACACTGATGGGACATTTATATAGTTTTAATAGTTAATTAGTCTTGATAAAAAGAACAACATGTACATTTTCGGCAATAAGTTGAAAACCTCGAAATTTAGCATTTAACAGAGAACATAAGATGTTCACTATATTTACCTAAATAAAATATAACTGCATTACTGTTTAAGTACAAAATGTTCTAGCTAGACTATACTACGCCCTATGTATATCTGAAGTCTAATTCGACTCTAACAGTGGTTTATTCGTAATTGACTAGATATAGCATCTAGAGGCCACGAATATATAGTGACATAAGCACAATTAGGATAAATAAGTTAAATAGTACTTACAGAGTCTCCAAAAGTTTTTAAGCTTCATATTTTTGTTTTCAAACTGAAAAAATATGATTCCAAATGTCTTTAGGAAACCATGGTAATGTAAATTCAGCGTTTGTTTTATTGTTGTACGATTTAATTAACTACTGTAACATAAATATTTTTTATATTTTATATTTACATATTTAGTTTCTATTGAATTTTTGTAGGGTCGAAACCTTTTGAAAAACGTAGTGCATTGCCAATGTCCGTCTTAATATTCAAAATAAACCCCTATAGGCCTGATTCTCCCTGAGCAGCTCATCAATTAGGGTGAGTGATAGGCCTTACCTTCCCCTCAAATCCCTCGGGAGCTCCTAATATTCCAGTGAATCTGGTTCTGGCCAGCGTCATCCAACATAAAACCGCAGTGACGGATGGCCATCTGCATTATAAATGCTGACTAACTACCCTGCCACTGGATGTTTCCACGTTTACAAGGACGGATTTGCCTTGGGAGAGTCCAGTTCGAAAGGGGTTCCAGTGATTTACATGGAAATCACATTGAATATAAAGTGGCTACCATTTTTCATGCCACTGAAAGGCTTTCGAGTTGCACCGCTACAGCTAAGGTGGTTTTTCTTTTATCCTCAGCGTTGAATGCTATTTCCTCTACATTACCACAAAAAATTGATGTTTTGTCCGGTGCAAAGAACCCATACTTTAAATTTTAATAAAAAATAATGGGTTCCCTGGATATTGGATCTCTGGACAGTCAGGCTTTGACTGCAAAGAGCGCGCAGACAAGCACCTAGAGCTGGTTGTATACTTTCTCAAGATGGGAGTAGATAGGAGCTGATGGTAAGATCTAGAGACCCGCCTTGTCTGTCCCCAGAGCCAAATGGACCCCTTCGAACATAAGTATAGTTACTAATCATGTTTACACTCGCAGAGATTATTGTTAAATAAATACTCTGGACTTGCGAGTCTGGTAGAACTATTTATTTATACAGGCAACCTTGCAATAACGGGTAAGTTTTCGTACAGCGAATTTATGTATAGCTATAAAACATTTCATAAAACACTAAAATGGGTGACGTCAAACAGAAAACGTTTTACAGTGATTGTAACTGTAGTAGTGGTTAGGGTGTTTCATGTAACGCATCAAATGACATGAACATATTTCAAATATTACATATGTAAAATACGTATACAAGGAAGTAAAACTGAAAAACAACGTAACATTAGACATAAAATTAAGTAGCTCAACAAAATGTATAATACACTGGAAATTTATAAAAAAAGATAAAACACGATTTATAATACAAGTTCGTTACAATCCAAATTAATTGTAAGTAGTTAATACTCTTCCAAAACAAAAAAGCATTTTGAGAAGAGTTTTGTTTTGAAACTCGCTATTCTCTACCGTCTGCAAATGTACAACAGTTACAGAGATACTCACGCACACAGGAGTAAGTTGAGTAGATAAATACTCCTGAATGATCTTTCTTCCATTCCCATAAACCAGGATTTTCGTCTGCTTAGGACTAAATGTATAGTTTTATTATAACATATAAATCTAAGAAATTTAATAATATGTAACAAACATTTACTTCAAGAAATTTCCAGTTATACCAAAGCAGACTTATACCACGATCTTATTGCAGATATGTTGAGCTGCTATAGCCCGATGTTTGCGTTGGTTTATCTCTGTCCTTATCCCCCCACTCCAACTACCTTAATCCTTCAACGACGAATATATTGATTTCTTGCAAATATTTGGAAAATTATTTTGCGTTCGACAATTCAATGTCCCCATTTAATCTCTTTTCCATCGTTGCATTACGGCGTTGGGAAAAGTAGACGTCGAAACGCACAAGAGAAGTAAAAGTTCGCACGCACAAACACACACAAGGAAACGATATTGAAGTGACGTTTTAAAAATTAATAGAACCCGAGAATCGTTTGCAGTTAATTCAAAGGAAACAGGAGTAAAATGCAGCCCCTAAACAACTATGGATATGCTTTGCATATTTAGCGCCGTCTAGACTCGTATTGCTATACAACACATGACCAATTTAATATACATAATTATAAAACCATTTCATTTCAATATTTTGCCTTACCACAAAACGTACAGGCAGTGTTTATTTCTGAATAAACTGACATAACAACATAACATAGTACTGACATAACAAGACTTATATTTACACACACGTCTCTTACACACACACACATTTATATATGTATAAATATATATTATACAGTATATATATATATATATATATATATATATATATATATATATATATATACTGTTTTTTTCCGGATAAAATCCCTCAAATTTTTATTTAAGCATAATCTTATTTAAATATTCTTTGTTTTATTATGTAAAAGTAAAATATGTGTGTTATTAAAATCAATAAAAAAAACCGTTATAACTAAATATATATTATACAGTATATATATATATATATATATATATATATATATATATACTGTTTTTTTTCGGATAAAATCCCTCAAATTTTTATTTAAGCATAATCTTATTTAAATATTCTTTGTTTTATTATGTAAATGTAAAATATGTGTGTTATTAAAATCAATAAAAAAAACGTTATAACTAAATATATATTATACAGTATATATATATATATATATATATATATATATATATATATACTGTTTTTTTTTCGGATAAAATTCCTCAAATTTTTATTTAAGCATAATCTTATTTAAATATTCTTTGTTTTGTTATGTAAATGTAAAATATGTGTGTTATTAAAATCAATAAAAAAAAACGTTATAACTAATATCAAGAATTATGTTTGTAGATTACAGGCCTAACCTAATCGTGTGTGAGCATTTACGTACAAGGGAAGACCACAAAAACGTTAAACTTAATATTAGTTTACTTTATAATGACAATGTTTCAGAATTATTTATTTTAAGAGTTTTCCTCACAAGAAATCAAATTTATTGAAGCAAGTCCTTTGGGTTACATGAATATTTTATTTTCTGTCTTTAATAAATACAAACTGCGTTGAGAATACGAGAGATTTACATTCAGTTTTAAAGATTCTACAAATAAATGTAAGCAGAAATTAAAATATATTTTTAACGGAACAAAACAGTTGTAACTTACATTGCTCCAAACATACTTTCCACACATGTTAGGATATTTACAATTATTTGTAATTTGGAAAAGATAACCTCACACAACTTTAAAGCACATATAAAGTAATTGCTATACATGCATAGTAAAGAACAAAAATATTATCAAATAATACTTATCAAATACAGTTTCTTTTCAACAACATACATATAATTTTATATAGACTTAGGCTACATAATTGTGATTAGGACGTGATAGAATTATTTGTGTAATTTAAATCTTCTTCTTTATAACTGATGTAAAATCTTTCGCTTGATAAAAACAATTTTACAAAACAATAAAGGAAACCTCAAAGATAATTAATATTAGAAACTAATTTCACTTACTTTTAATCTGAAAACCTTCACACAAAATGCCAAAATACCAATGCATTCACCAAAGCTTCAAACTAATAAGAAAACATAACCTACAAGCTAACAAATGCACTAGTCAAATAAACAGCTGATTCTATTGTTGTCCAAAGTCTAGGTCCCAGTGATAAGAATTCGTCACTCCAGTTGGCTGTGGCCGTTTCGACATTCATCTTCTTGATTACTAATATACGTTATTACGTTGGCAATGAATGTGACAGCATGAACGTTTTGTTTTATATTTAGACAGTTAAATTTAATGCGTTGTAAATTTATGCTGGCTTTTTCGATAAATCTTGCACATGGAAAAAAATTAGGAAGAATAAATATGACAAACATTTCAAAAAACGTGAACGAATCAGGATTGTTAAGAAGAATTATGGATTTTATGCTATGTACATAGATAAATTGTATATATATTTTCAAAATTTTGTCTAGCTCTTGAGTTATTTACATTTTTGTGAAAGTAAATTATTGCTTTTTCTATTAATCGGGTCTGGGTTCCCAAAACCCACCCCAAGTAATTATTTGGAATAATTTACTTTGATTTAATATTAATAAATAATACACACAACCTCTAGGTACAAATATTTTTATTCTAGTGTTATGTACATTTCGGTCATACCGTAACTATTCTCAGAGACATGACAATACATACTGTGTCATGTCTCTGAGGATGGTCAGTTTGTATCTGAGATGTACGTCTATGTAAGACTGGAATAAAAATATTTGTGGTTAGAGTTTGTGTGTATTATTTATTAAAATAAAACTGTACATATTTTTTTAATATTAAAATATAAATAATTCTAAATGACTAAAAATGTTTATCCTGTTATAGCCACTCTAGTCCTTTAGAACAGTCTGTGATTTGATAGTAACACATATGGAAATATATACAGGTCAAATTTTGTAAGCTGGCACTTGGGTATTAGGTAGAAATTGTGTATTAGGCCTTAAGAAATGTCATTGGGGCTGTAACTCGCGGCCACGCCTTAAACAATCCTATTAACATGCTTCCATGAATGCCCTATTTACAGTTGTTGCTATGTTTACTATATATTAAGACCAGACCAATAGTAAAAAGCTGCAAGATTCAAATTGCAAAAATGTTCTTTTAACTATACAACATAATATTTGTGAAACTGTTAGTGCATATTGCTCAAGCTGTTTGTTGGTCTATTCGTTAATAAGTCAGTCATTCCATTATAAAAGTGAACAATTCTTACATGAATACATACGTTCCTTGGAAACAAGTGTAAACATATTTATGAAAAGTGTTTCTAAGTAAATATATTTTACAAACATAATTAACATCACCAGAAAACGTTCTGTCTTTGTAAGTTTTTAGAAATTTACAAAATTAAAGTTGGGATAGCCATAAAGTAATGTAAAAGTGATTAATTAAGTTTCACCGAACGTAAAGAACTACAAAATTCAAGAGATCACCAGAAGGTTCCAACAAAACAGATTGTCTAGAGAAGTTACGTTAACTGATTGAAACAAGTACATCTTGTGGAGCAGTGAAGGAAGACTGGTAGCAGTATTTCTCTTATTGTTTAAATAAACAGGTACAATAGTCAGGTAAAACTATTTATTTAAAAAGGCTATGTTATAGTCATCAGGGCTACAATACATAATCTATTAATCACCTTTACGTAGCTAATATTAAAACGTTGCCGGTTTAAGGAAATACTAGAATTTTGTAGTCCATTACGTTCAGTGATACTTACTTAATCACTTCTATATTAGTATATCCTCATCCAAACTTTAAATGTTGTAAATTTGTAAAAACTTACTGAGACAATAAATTTTGTTTTTACAAATTTAGAAAATTTAAAGTTCGGATACTCATAAACGAATGTAAAAGTGAATAAATAAATAAATAGTTGTACCTGACTCGCAAATCCCCGCATTTATTTACAAAAACCGTCTCTGTAAGTGTAAACATGATTAACAATATTTCTCATAGTCGATGTTGGTCCCCACAAACTTTGACAAATTTTACAAAATAACTAGCTCCCATAACATTACAATACCCTTCTTTGTTAAGAACTGAAACATCATGAGGTAAACTTGCAAACAAAATACGGTGCATTAAAATGTTCTTTCTAAAGTATAAGAAAATAGAGTGTAATTGCAGGTAAACATAGTGCATGGAACATATTATCCTGTCACAAAGGAATGTTTAACGCTGTAACCAACCTTTTTCTACAGCTGAGCAACTGTAACAGTTATACTTCAATGAGGAGACTGAAAACATGTCGAGATCGAGGATGACTGACAGTTCTATTTAAGGGTTTTGCTGTCATTCATAATATGTTATCAATTTATTTGAAAAATCAAAACAAAAAAATTGATATTTTGTATAATAATTAGAATTGAAATTATTTTAGCTCATATCAAAAAAAAATCAATTTCAAAACTATAAATATTTATTGTTATTTAAAAGTTTGCTACGTAATGAAAATATGCTACATTTTATACAATATCAAGAGCACAATGGTCCGATATATTACAGCAAAAATATTGGCAAAAACCCAACTCACAAAAATAGGTAATATTACCTAAGTTACCTATGAATAAAACTTTATGTACATTTCGATGACCTTGTCGTCATCAGAGAACCCTACTAATTTACCATCCAGAATACAATAATGCTGCTCTATTTACAGGTCTTGCTGTCATTCATCATGTGAAGCCATGTGTGCAGAAAATACCTTTCTTTCTATAGTGGGGAAATGTGAACTTAATGGAGAAATGATTGAAACATTTGTGATTCCAATAGACAACACTAAACCATTTTAAAATTAGTGAGTTTAACAAAATGATGTGGGAAATCTTAAAAGTTTTAATTCTAGTGAAATTTGTGTTTTCTTAGTTTAGTTTATGCAGTTCTCATATATCTGATTGAAGTTTCTAAAGTGTTATGAGAATTTACCCTGGTGAACTGAAGAGCGACTCACACTTTTACTAGTTATTTTTGTTTTACCAAATATTTTCTATAAAATGTCATTAAATTCGCTAAAGATTTTCAACACTAAATCTCCATGATTGCCAAGGATTACCTCAGCAAGCATAACATGGGCCGATGCTGCAGATTGACAAAGCAAAGCAAAACGCCTAAGCTTACTCGCTGAGAGTGGGCGCAATATATCTAAGGTAAACCCTTTTCAGTTGTTTACAATATTTAAATCTAAATTTCCTTTCTATGTATTTTATATCCATTTTTATACAACGCGATATTTTATCATTTTAATGTTTGGCTAAATTTAGAAGTGTCTTTTTCAAAACATCCTAATAAGCTATGTTGTATTTTCATGGCATAGCCTAGAGCCTAGAGCTATTGTGTTACAGGGGGGAAAGCGGGCGTAACAAAAAGAAAAATAAAAATAAAACTCCAGCCTTGGATTAAAATTTATTGTCCTAATCATGTGCAAGCATTTAAGTAAAAGGGAAAACCACAAGAATAATAAACTTAAAATTCTACTACTTTTTAATCATAGGTTTTCTGAATTATTTATTTTAGGAATTTCCGACACAAAAAATGAAATGTTTTGAGGCAATTCATTTTGGGTTACATGTATACCTTAGTTTTTGTCATTAATAAATACAAACCGCGTAGAGAATACGAGAAATTTACATTTAGTTTTAAAGATTCTACAGATAAATGTAAGCGGAAATTAAAGCTGATAATATCAAAGGATCAGATCAGTTGTAAGTTACTTTGCTCCAAACATACTTTGCACACATGTTAGGATATTTACAATTATTTGTAATTTGGAAAAGATAACCTCGCACTATCTTAAAGCACATATAAAGTAATTGCTAGACATGCTTTGTAAAAAATAGAAATAATATCAATTAATATTTAACAAACAAAGTATGTTTTCTATAACATGCATATAATTTTATCTAGCCTTTGGCTACATATATGCGATTTAGACGTGGTAATGTTATTTGTGTAATTTAAAATTTTTTTTATAACTAACGAAATACTCGGCGTAATAAAAATAATTCTAAGAAACAATAAAGGAAACCTCAAAGATAATTACAATTACAAACTAATTACACTTACATTTAATCTGAAAACCTTCCCAAGAAATGCTAAAATACCAACGCATTCACCAAAGTTTCGAAGTATTAACACAATATAACCTACAAGCTAATAAACGCACTAGTCGAATAATCAGCTGATTCTATTGTTGTCCAAAGTCTAGATAACAATTTGTCCATCCAGTTGGCTGTGGCCGTCTTGACATTCTTCCTTTTGATTACTAACATAAGTTAATACATTGGCAATGAGTGGTACATAGCATGAACGGTTCGTTTTATATTTAAACAGTTAAATTTAATACGTTGTATACTTATGCTGGTATTTTCGTTGTATACTTATGCTTGCATATAGAAAAAATTTAGGAAGACTAAATGTGTTAAATATTTCGAAAAACGTGAACGTAAGCGGAATGTTAAAAAGGATCATGGAAGTGGAGTTGCCCAAACCTGGGATAACCAATCGTAACGTTTTATTCTTTCCAAAATTAAAAAAGACGGGTGTACACTGCCAAAATTATTAGGTCCGGTGTAAAACCCTTATTGAACCACCCCAATAAAAATACGATTTTAGTTTTAAAATGTTATATATATATATATATATATATATATATATATATATATATATATATATATATTAATTTAGATATTCTGACAATGGCTTTAGGAAATGAACTACCATTTTTACCATTCCAGTCTTGGAAAACTCCAGCCTTGGATTAAAACTTACTGACCTAGTTGTGTCTTTTCAATTAAAGCCTTTACATATCAGAACATAATGATATCAGAACCAAATACCCAACTACTCATACATTACAGCAAACATAAGCAACCCATCAACTCACCTTTGCGCACTGCACGTTGCGGGAGGGTCTGGGGAGCTCTGAGAGGTTCTAGGGTGCTTTCTCAAGTCATCCTCTGCTTTGCTCACCATTAGTTTGCACTGAAAATTTAATAATAACATTTTATGTTCGCCTCTATAGCCCTATTTTACATTAGGTTTATAATGGCTATGTTGTCTCTGACATTAAAGCAACTACTTATAGCCTACATTACCCTATTACTAGAATGGCCTTTTGAAAATAACAATATTTCTCTTTAACGAAAAATATTCATTAAGATTTTAGTATTGAATTGTCCATTTACTCACATGTTTTCATATTTATTATTAATATCACTTAAATTTCACGAATTTTCCATAATGTTTTTTCCAATAAGTAATTCTAATGAATTAGTTTCAGTTTTATATGGGGAGGAATACTTTTCACGAAAGGGGCAAGGTATGCAATATAGTTATTTGGCTTGAAGTAATAGTTGTATGGCCCTTTGTCTTGAAATAAATGATAACATATGATTTCATTAAACAGCTGATTTTATGTTACAGGTTATGTGGTAGAACAGTCGTTTTAACGCATATATATATAGGAGGGGAATACATTTTTCGAAGAAAAATCAGAGTATCTATTATATACATAGATTGTAGCTGCATTTAACTTTAATATATTTAAAAAATTGTGTCTCGCTCTTGAGCTATTTACTTTTTACTTGAGCTATTTACTTGAGCTAAAACCCGCCCAGCCCTCTTGACAGCCAACCTTCTAGCGAGCTGCCTCCGTCTTATATGCGCATGGGGTTAGTATGCCTAACGCGAGTGAAGTAAACGGAATTGATTGCCCATATACCAAGCTCGTAAGCTCTTTCCATGTAGAACAGGAGATAGTGAAATGAAACAGTACGACGAGTATCGTGCTAAGAGCGGGATATAAATACCTGGAAAGAAAGAAACCCTGCTAAAAAAATCCCGCTACAGATCATGCAGGAACCCTGGGGACTTGATCACTTTATGCTAAGGAATAAGGAGGGGTATTACCTTACAAATACTATGGCCTGAATGTCATGCATCTCTTCTTCTGCTGCCTACTCGAAACTGAAGAGACATGCAATGAAATTAGTACTTCCGTTGGGGCTAATCTACGACCCTGGAGATGTGCCCTACGTCTCCTGCTACGAGATACCGTCAGGTGCTGACACCTAACGGATTCATGCGGAACTACTAGGTACAAGTTTGATATATTCAGCCTAGAGTAGAATGGGGCTACGCTACGACCCTGGAGATGTGCCCTACGTCTCCTGCTACGAGATACCGTCAGGTGCTGACACCTAACGGATTCATGCGGAACTACTAGGTACAAGTTTGATATATTCAGCCTAGAGTAGAATGGGGCTACGCTACGACCCTGGAGATGTGCCCTACGTCTCCTGCTACGAGATACCGTCAGGTGCTGACACCTAACGGATTCATGCGGAACTACTAGGTACAAGTTTGATATATTCAGCCTAGAGTAGAATGGGGCTACGCTACGACCCTGGAGATGTGCCCTACGTCTCCTGCTACGAGATACCGCCAGGTGCTGACACCTGACGGATTCATGCGGAACTACTAGGTACAAGTTTGATATATTCAGCCTAGAGTACAATGGGGCTAAGCTACGACCCTGGAGATGTGCCCTACGTCTCCTGCTACGAGATAGCGTCAGGTGCTGACACCTAACGGATTCATGCGGAACTACTAGGTACAAGTTTGATATATTCAGCCTAGAGTACAATATTAAAAGTTCTTATCTTCCCATTTTTCAAAAACTGTGAAATATATTTTAAAACTTAAGTCTACAAATGAAATTTGGACTTTTTTGAAAATCTTTTCACACAACCTCTAGGTACAAATATTTTTATTCTAGTGTTATGTACATTTCGGTCATACCGTAACCATTCTCAGAGACATGACAATACATACTGTGGCATGTCTCCGAGGATGGTTACTTTGTATCCGAAATGTAGGTCTACATAAAACGGGAATAAAAATATTTGTGGTTAGAGTTTGTGTGTATTATTTATTAAAATACATCTGTAAATACTTTGTTTAATGTTAAAATATAAATAATTCTAAATGAGTAAAGGTTTATCCTGTTATAGCCACTCTAGTCCTTTAGAACAATCTGTGATGTGGCAGTAACACTTATGGCAATAGCTATAAGTCAAACTTTGTAAGCTGGCACTTGGGTATTAGATAGAAGTTGCGTATTACGCCTCTAGAAAACATCAGGCTCTGTTACCCCTCATTGGGGCTTCAAATCGCAGCCAACCCTTAGACAATCCTATTAGCATACATACATGAATTCCCTGTTTACGGTTGGTGGTATTTTTACTATATATTAAAAAGTATTAATAAGTAACAAAATAATGTACCAACACTATGAGTGAGCAGAATTCTAAGGGTCATTGTTTTTGAAAATGACCTGCGAGCACTTGCACCCACACATCGTCCTTGGACTCTCACCAAGGCCCTCAGCCCCCAAGGGCCAGCTTATAATTTAATTTACCAACAAATGTAACATATTTAAATGCTGCAAAAGTTTGCTCTAATATGAAGCTATTTTGCTTTTGCTTCTTTACACACTATAGCCAGGAAATGAAACAATTTATAAACTAAATTTTCACTTATCCCAAAATTATGCTATTGCCAATAATGGGTCAGCTGTTTTTGCAGGTGTGTGTGTGTGTGTGAAAAAAATTACACAAATAAACAGTCTAAATAGAAAGTCCTGTGTGAACCAAATCAAGACTGCGTAAATTCTGACTACATTAAAAAAGGTCTAATTTTATTTTCAATTTTAAAAATGTTGAAATATAAATAAGTAAAGTGGATATCATAGGGATTCTAAGACTAAAACGAAATTTAAAAAAACAAACAATCTATGTAGAAAGTATTCTGTGAAGCAAAACAAGAATTGGTAAAACTATTATGACATTAAAAACTTTTTTTTCTATTAATTTCAAAAATGGTAAAATACAAACAGTAAAAGGTGACCATCATGGGGTTTCTAAAACTATAACGAAATTTAAAAAACAAACAATCTATGTAGAAAGTCCTAAGTGATGCAAAACAAGAATGCGTGAGAACCTATAGACATTAAAAACATGCTTTTTTGTTGATTCCATCTTCACGTGAGCTACTAGTTAAAAAAAAATTAAATACAAATAAATAACGTGGATATCATGTGGATACCAAATTAAAACTAAATAACAAAAACAAAGAGTCTAAATATAAAGTCCTGTGTGAAGCAAAATAAAATTGCTTAAATCTCTGTCGACATTAAAAACGTTTTATTTTTTTAATATTTCAAAAATTACAAAATAAGTAAAGTGGATATCATTTCGATTCAAAAACTAAAAAAAAATATTTAAAACAATCAGTCTGAATAGAAAGTCCTGAGCGAAGCCAAGCAAGACTGGATAAAACTCCAATGACAATAAAAACAACCTTATTTTCCTATTAATTTCAAAAATAATAAAATACAAATAAGTAAAGTAGATATTAGAGCCATTCTCAATCTAGAAAAAATTACAAAAACAAACAGTCTGGATGGAAAGTCCAATGTGAAGCAAAACAAGAATGCGCAAGGACCTGTAAAAATTATAAACATCCCAAAAAAAATGAAATACAAATAAATACAGTTGATATCATGGTGATTCCAAATCAAAACTAAATAACAAAATCCAAGACCCTAAATAGAAACTCGTGTGTGAAGCAAAAAAAGACTGCGTAATACTCTGACGACATTAAAAACGTCTTCTTATTTATTAATTTCAAAACTATTAAACTACAAAAATGTAAAGTGGAAATCTTGAGGATTCCAAATGTAAAACTAAATAACAAAAACCAACAGTCTGGATTGAAAGTCCTATGTGAAGCAAAAAGTGACTGTTTAAAATTCAGACGACCTTAAAAAAGTCTTATTTTTCTAAATAAACTTCAAAAATGTAAAAAAACAAATAAGTAAACAAATAAGTAAATTGGATATCATGAGCATTCCAAATCTCAAAATAATTACAAAAACAAACAGTCTAGATAGGAAGCAAAACAATGCTGAGTAATAGTGTAACGACAATAAAGGCTTTTAATAATTTCAAAAATGGTAAAATACAAATAAGTAAAGTGGATATGTCGAGAATTCTAAATCTTACACTAAATACTAAAATATTTATTACTAACCGTCTTGATAGAAATTCCTGTGTGAAGCAAAATAAGACTGCATAAAACTTTGACGATCATAAAAAAAGTTTTATTATTTCATTAGTTTCAAATTGTTAAAATACAAATAAGTAAAGCGGATAAAGTAAATGGAGTAAAGTAGTAAACTAAATAATAAAAATTATACAGTCTGGATAGAAAGTCCTGTGTGAAGCTAAACTTGATAGCATAAAACTACTAGTGTAAAACTTTAAAAACGTCATATTTTTTTATTAATTTAAAGAATGTTAAAGTACAACCGGGTAAAGTGGATATCATGGGGATTACATATCTAAAACTGAATATCAAAAACAACCAATCACAATAAAAAGTCCTGAGTGAAGAAAAACAACAACACATAAAATACTGGCAACATTAAAAACAAAAGTGAAGTAGATATCACAGTGACTTGAAAACTAAAACTAAATAATGTAAATAAACAGTCTGGATAGAAAGTATTGTGTGAAGCTAAACTAGATTGTGTAAAACTCTGACGACATTAAAAACGTCGTTTTTTTATAAAGTTCAAAAATATTAAACTACGAATATGTAAAAAGGATATCTTGAGGATTCCATTTAAAAAATGTAAAATGAAAAAAGTAAAGTGGATATAATGGGGATTCCGAAAACTAAAACTAAATAATAAAAACAAACAGTCTAGATAGAAAGTCCTGTGTGAAGCTAAACTAGATTTTGTAAAACTCTGACGACATTATAAACGATTTATGTTTTTTATTAATTTAGATAATGTTGTTAAAAAAATAAGTAAAATGGATATAATGGGGATTCCAAAATTAAAACGAAATTGAAAAAACAAATCGTCTAGGTAGAAAGTATTGTGTGAAGCAAAACAAGGCTGCCTAAAACTTTTACGACATTAAAAATGTCTTATTTTTTTATTAATTTAAACAAAGGTAAAATACATATAAGTAAAGTGGATGTCACAAGGATTCGAAAATTAAATAGCAAAAACAAACAGTCTAAGTAGAAAGTCAGGTGTGAAGTAAAAAGAGACAGTTTAAAATTCTGACGACATTAAAACTTTATTATTTTTATATTAATTTCAAAAATGTAAGTATTTGGGAATGAAAATTACAAATGATGGGAAACAAGATAAAGAAATTGGATCGAAAATAAATTTGGGAAAAACAACAATTTCAATGTTAAATGGAATTTTATGGGATAAACATATAACTAATCAAACAAAAGCAAAAATTTTTAATACAATAGTACGAAGCATAATGACATATGGATCAGACGTTTGGATATTGAAATCAACATTGACAAAGAAATTATTGGCAACTGAGATGGACTTTTGGAGACGTTCTGCGAGAATATCAAGATTGGATAAGATCCGAAATCAAATAATTAGAGATAAAATGGAAGTACAAAATTTAATTACAGATTTTGTAGAACAAAAACAGTTAATTTGGTATAGACATACGAAAAGGATGAATGATGAAAGACTACCAAAGATGTTGTTGGAATGGACACCACCAGGGAGAAGACGAAGGGGAAGACCATCGAAAACGTGGATACAGGAAATTAGTTCATCTTTAATCAAATGGGATATACCAGAAAACTTGTGGACAGATAGGGATGAATGGAAAAACAAAATTAAAAACTGTATTTCATTAGACTTAGGTTAAAATGTAAAACATTGTAAAAAACCTGTCATAATAAAAAAATTTCAAAAATGTAAAATACAAATAAGTAAAGTGGATATCATGGACATTCCAAATCTAAAACTAAATAACAAAATTCAAGAGCCTAGTTAGAAATTCCTGTGTGAAACTAGTTTGTTACGTGTGTGATTATTTTTGTGTGAACTAATTTTTTGTGAGATTTTGAGTTCACTATTTTGACTATTGAGTTTAGATAGAAAGTAATTTGTAAAGCAAAACAAGCATACGTAAAACTCTAACCACCTAAAAAACGTCTTATTTTTTTAATAACTTAAAGAAATTTACAAATAGGTAAAGTGGATATGATAGGGATTCAAAAACTAAAATTAATAACAAAATCAAGTACTGTGTTAAGCAAAACAAAACTGCGTATAACTCTGAAGATATTAAAAAAGTCTTATTTTTTAATTAATTTAAAATTGTTAAAATACTAATAAGAAAGTGTACATCATGGGATCTCTAAAAATAAAACAAAATTTAAAAAAACAAACGGAAAATAAATAATAAAACAAACAGTCTGGATATATAGTCCTGTGTGAAGCAAAAAGCGACGGTGTAAAACTCTGACGACATAATCAACAAAATATTGTTTTTTAACTAAAAAAATTTAAAATACGAATACGTAAGGTGGATGTCATGGGAAATCGTGTAAATGTCATGTAAATTCTCTATTTTAACAAAATCGTGTGCTTTCTCAATCATCTACAGAATCTCTTTAACTTCCAAACAAAATCTGAATGGCATTAGAAAACAAAAGAATAAGTTGTTGACAAGGAACTGTCATATATTCACTATTGTAGAGTCAAAATATATGGAATTTTACCATCTGGCAAAAGGGCTTCAAGCCTTAATATTTTACCATACACATAATACAACTAGTTCCTGAGTATAATTCCACTATAGAAACTTCACTGTCACTGTTTACATGAGTAGTTACACTGTTATACCAAACTGGCAGATGGTTTAAATGTTACTATCCTCTTTATAAATGAATTCTTAAATTTATTGCATTTTCATACACACCAAGTTTTGCCAGCCTCTTCAAACAGCAAGGTGTCATTAGCCAGCAATTTGCTTGCAATTGTGAGACCAACTCGAATGTTCTGTTGGTATTGTTGGTTTTTCGATCTATTATCTGGCGAGTATTGAATTATATGGTACCTGAGGCTTCCAAGTTTCTATTACTAATCTGCAAAGACAAGAGTCATCAGCAAATATAGAGTTTATCTTCTGTATTAATATGATTGGATGACCTTTTTGTTTACTTGTAAAAATCCTGATGGAATATTAGTCCTTGCTTGACTTTGAGGACATAAATTATACAATTTAAATATCTATATTATAACAAAAAGCAAAATATAAAGATATAACTCAGTTTCAGATTTATCTATGATTCTTTGGAAAATGTTTTGATAAAATGAGCATACAAATCTGAAAAACAAATCATCCATATTAAATCTAAATATTGAAATACTGGATGTTTAGTGTTACTGTTAAAAGAAAAAAATATTACTGTAATTAAAAAGGCTTCCTTGCCATACAAAAACATGATGTATACCTTGAACCACTTAGAAGTAAGTACAGGCTGTCAAAGTTTTGTAAGTGTATACACAGTAAATGGATTTGGCAGGAGATACGATGCGAGATCACAGTATCCTGATTTGGCGGGAGATCACAGTAGAGATACGATGGCGGGAGAAATAGTGATGCAGGTAGTACAGCAGTAGAAGGGGGACAGACGACTAGCTACAAAAACAAACTCTTCTGTTGTGAATTTAGTAGTTCACCATCTATTTAATTACATTTAATGTACACAATACTTAACTGGCTTTGATTTTAGAGAAATCATTCCATCGCTAAATAAACTGAAGTTTAAACAAATCTTACTAATATAGTTAGAAATTTATAAATTTATATTAAGCTTCCAACTACAACTAAAGATATACAACATTTGTTAAATTGTTAGAAAAGTTAAGATTATATGAAGCAACTGTGGCGTAATGTTTATTTTTAAATAAATAAAACCTCTAAACCACAAATAACATTTTATTTAAACCTTATTTTGTTCTGTAATTTTTAACTTTTATATTAATTCCTTCAATAAATTTAGGAGTTAAGTTCTTCTTTTTACATGTTTTAAGAAATTTTATATCCGCTAATATAAATTTAACTTGTAAATTTAATTTTTGGAATCTGTTATGCTCACTTGACCGAGAAGTCATATTTATAACTATATGAAGCAACTGTGGCGTAATGTTTATTTTTAAATAAATAAAACCTCTAAACCACAAATAACATTTTATTTAAACCTTATGTACATTTCGATTGCCCAGCAATCATCTTCAGAGGTATTTAAAAAATACAACTAACTCTTTATATCCATTGAATTTAGCGATCTCTTTAATTCTGGCCAACTCACATTTAAATCTATTTTTATGCAATGGAATAGTAATTAATCTATTAACCATAGTGTTAAAAGCTGCTAATTTATGGGATTTGCAATGGTTAGAATCTACCGGGATATATCTACCATTATTTGTATGTTTCCTATATATATCAAATTCAATTTCATTATTATTTCTAAAACATAATACATCAAGAAACGGTAAACATTTATTATGCTCTATTTCAAAAGTAAATTTAATGTTTTTATGTTCATTGTTAATTAATGATAAAAAATCTTCTACGTTAAACTCTTTGGTATTAAAAATTGCGAAAACATCATCTACATATCTAATCCATACTCTAGGAAAATACGGGAGTTTGTTTCTTAATTCCTTTTCAAAATTTTTCATAAAAAGTTCGGCTATGAAAGGTGATAAACTATTCCCCATAGCTGTACCATCTTTTTGTTGGTAAAACACATTGTTAAATGAAAAATAATTCTGAGTCATACAACATTTAGTTAATTTTACATATTCGTTAACTTCATTAATCTCTATGTTATTTTCAATTAAAAATTCTTTTAACAAAATTAATGTTTCAGCAACTGGTATGCTTGGGAATAGTGAACAAACGTCAAACGATACAAATATTTCGTCTTCTGTCAGTTCAATATTTTTCAATTTATTTATAAACTCTCCTGTATTTTTTATTGAGCTGGATTCTATATTAAATTTAAAATTTCCAAAAACTTTATTTAACCATTTTGACAAAAGATAAGTTGGTGAGTCAATCCCCGAAACTATCGGTCTCATCAAATTACCTTCTTTGTGTATCTTTGGGAGGCAATATAACCTAGGTATAACTGCATTTGAAACATTAAATTTATAAATTTCATTTTTTGGAATAACTAAATTACAACTTCTAATAATATTTATCGTTTCTTTTACAAATTTTTTTATTGGATTCTTTTTTTATTTCATGAACATTTCTTCTTTTAACAAATTATTAACTCGATTAACATAATCTTCTTTATTTAAAATTACAATAGTATTTTCCTTATCCGCTTTAAAAAATAACAATTACGATTTCTTAAACTTTTGATCACTTCTAATTCATGACTATTTCTGGTTCCATTCTTCTTCAATTTTATATTTTCAGCAATCTTCGTCTTGCAAACTTTCCTGACGTAGTTTTTATCTGTTTCGTTTAAAAACCTAATACCATTCTCAATATTACCTATTTGCTCCTCAATACCTTTCCCATTACAACAGTTAGTTGTATTTTTTAAATACCTCTGAAGATGATTGCTGGGCAATCGAAATGTACATAAGGTTTAAATAAAATGATATTTGTGGTTTAGAGGTTTTATTTATTTAAAAATAAAAGTTAAGATGTTTCAGCTAGCAAACATAAAAATTCTTTATCTGCTTAAATTTACAATGATTCCCACTAAGTAGAAGCACTAGTATTAAAACTGTACCATTTGAAATGGTATTAACCGAATTAAACAATCCTTCAGTAACAAAACAAATTATTTGTCTGCCATGTTGCCAAATTCTGTCCCCAAGCATATACCTGCTTTATATCGTAAGTCACCCACTACCTGGTCAGGAATAAAAATTACTTTGAAACTGCCAAGCAGAAGGACTCAGTAGTTCTAAAAACTGAAACGTTGGAAATGATATACCAGCTACAATGATCATATTAGAATTTATACTGATGGCTCACTTGACCAACAAATGAGAACATCCGGACCAGGTTTGTTCAATGAATCTACTGATATCTGCTTTTACATCCCTGCAAACGCGCCCTCTAGTATGGACACAGAGCTTCTGACGCTAAATGCTGCATTAGCAAGTAGCTTCTAAACGGAGGAGGAGAAAATAACATACTCCAGATCTGCCCTCCAGACTCTCTTACATTCATCCACAGGGGACTATTCCTTTTGCATTGCTGAATTAAGAAAATTTGCCAACAACCTGAAGGACATGGGGAAGGACATAACTCTTAAATGGGTACCCGCGCATTGTGGAATACCAGGAAACGAGAGGGCCGATGAAACAGCTAAAGCCGCATCCCATATGTACCCAACATTTAGAGCCGTGTTAACTCTTGTATTGTGAAGTCTTGGAAAATAAATACTTTCATAAATGTTGGACTGAATCTTGGAAAGAAGAGGCCAGAGGACGTCACGGGAATTTTCTCGTCGGATTGCAACTTTTGCAACTCGAGCACGATCCAGTCATCTAGTGACGGAGGAATATTTATTTAGATTTAATCTAAATACTGCACGTAACCATACCAATGAGGGACTTCCTGAGAGCCGAAGTGGCAACATGGCAAGGATAATATACCGTGGACATCGGGCTATCGACTATTCTTGATGCTGGATGCCTGTGCAAAGAAATCTCGGAAAGTTGTACCATATACAGGAGACTAAAACATAGACGGACTGTTGCATTCCTATATTTTGTAATATTAATGTGGCATCACACTATCTGACCACTCTGTTAGCTCTCAGTTGCCACATTGAATAAATGTATTGAGCATTAAATAAATGGCCTGTTCTAAACTCGGGTGTACGTTTTAATGTGTTAATCACACTTGCAAGGTTCAGTATAGCCTTTGTTTGTTGTATAGTTGAAAAAGTCATATTGTACTTTTTTTAAATACTTTCTTGAACGTAATTAAACTAACACTGATTTTCATCTCTAAACTAGTGTTACATCTATAGAATGTACGATAAAAATAAGTAACAGAATTTTTTTTCATTTTCAGGCTGTTTTAGTCCAAATTATAGAATGTTTTTACCATGTCGCTATACTGACTGTACACTAGGAGTCACACAAAAATGTTTATTTCATTTTTAGGAGTTGAAAAAGTTTAATTTTAATTCGGTATTTTTTCTTTAAAATACTAAAAGGAAAACTGATAATAAATTCTGCTCAAAGAAAAAAATTAAGTACACCAAAGTTTTGGAAATGATGAATGTTGGTTTTAATAACACAAACAAATCAATAAGAGTTTAGGAGTTGTATAAGTCATTGAAAATGTCATAACGCTGAAGATGGCAAATGTCCAGGACAGCAAACACTTTGCCTGATAAGATCATGGAGAAGTGGAGAACAGTTAGAGAGGTTACTGAAGATGCTTACTTGTCAAGAGAATTAGGATAAGACTGTTTTTCAGATGTTTTAAGCATGAAGAGTGAGGTGGCAAAACTTGTTACAAAGTCATATTCCAAACAATAACAGCAATGCATGAAAGTTTCTCAGAAAATGCTAAATTATACCAAGAACATTAAACATATGCAAATCACTGCTTCCTTTAGCTCCACTACTAAAACAAATCTTTATTAACTTCTGCAATTTTAACGTACAAGTTATACCATGTCCTTATTATAACGTGTTATATATAACTCAAGGTTTATTGTTTTTCTTACTTACTCAAATCTAAGCTATAATTAGAAATATTTCTCCTTTCTGCCGGACTCTTCTTTATTAAAAAATCTACAAATATTGTGATTTGCATTTTCTTGTAGTGATTCATATTTGATTCTGGTTCAGTTTGGCTTTCTTATACCATATTGTAATCATCTCTATCTATAACAATATTCAACAATGAAAAACCTTTTTTTTATAAAATTATTTTCAAATGTTATATCTGACCTTGAAATAAATTTTACAAAATTACCAATAAAGGTACAAGATGTTATTGCTGTTTGTTTGTACAGCAACAGGGGTGGCTCCAGGATTTATTTTTTGGATAGGCACAGTTTAGGATAGTTGTGACTACTAGAAGAGGAGGTACACTAGCACTCTTGCAAAAAAAATTGTTCAATTTAAATGGTGTATTTGAGGGCACATTTACTTTCAGGGCAAAGAGATGTAATAAGATAAACAAAAGGATGATTATTTGCTATTTTATTGTTGCTTGGTAAATTCTAAATTTCGCTCCAATTTTATTAGCAATTCTTTTGATCTTTGATATATAATTCGTAATACACTCATTTTCATTTCTGTTAGGAATATTTCTATATATTTGAGTACAGTTTTCTGCCTTTCATAACGTTACAATATTCTCCTCTGTTGATGCAATTTGGAGTAACTCCATTTTCAAAACTTAAATTGTGCTTTGAGTATGATATAAATATGATATCATGATGCTGTTATTGTTTTTAGAGAATATATTGCTGCTCTATCGAGTTTGGTAAAGTTAGGTTTGGTTTTGTGGCCGTTTATTAATGAGTTATCCGTGATGTTTTGCATTATAAAGGTTATGTAGAGTTCAATGATCAGGTAATAGTGGTGGAGGGTCCCAATCAGAAGGTGGCTTGAACTTTGCCAGACAAGCGTTTACGTTAGTATACTTTATAAAACTTGGTGTCTGGGCTATACTGTATAGTTTTGTATTCTCAGTTTTCTGGCAAAGCTAAAGACATCCTTATCCAACTTGAACTGCTCTATTTCTTTAGATGGTGTGAATGACAAGCCTTTTGAAAGCACTTGTAATTTATGTTCTGTAAGCATGTGGTAGGAAATATTGTGAACTGAAATTGTACTTGGTGGCATGTTATGTTTTATGTCTAGGCTATTATTGTTTTTTTTGTTGTTATCATTAACAGTATTCTTAAACAGCACTGGTTTGGTTGGAAATATAGGAAACTGTCCACTGGCTACAGGTATCTTGAAAATAGTGCTGAGGCTAGGTTTGTCGGAAATAAGAGATGGTTTGTTAATCGGTAAAAACTGATTATCACATTTCTGAATCTGACCAAAAAGATTTATTTGTTGGATACCGAGTTTTGAATGCTTTTGTAGTTTACTTTTTGCAAGACTATCTTGCAGTTTGCAGGCTCTATAGAGAGTGTCTTCATCTAATAGACCGGCTGCCTCAAATACCCACTCCTTTACCTCCTGAAACAATTGTGGTCACCATAGATGTTACCTCTCTTTATACAAACATACCTCATGCACATGGTCTATCAGCTCTCGAAAATATCCTCAACCCTTACCCTACTACACCTTTCCTTGTTTACCTCGCCAAATTCATTCTTGAAAAAAATAATTTTCAATTTCATGGAATGAATTACTTGCAAATAAAAAGAACGGCAATGGGTACTAGGATAACCCCGTCGTACGCAAACCTGTACATGGGTAATATCGAAGCAGAATTCCTAAAAACTGGAACACACCAACCCATATGTGGGTATCTTCGTAATTTGGACCCAGGGAATCTCAACACTGGAAAGTTTATTGAAGGGCTTATCACTATTCTCTACACTTCAATTCACCTGGGAGAAATCTACAGCCACAATCACCTTCTTGGATGTAGATGTAACAATCAGAGATGGGAATATCTATACAGGTGTCCACATCAAACCGACAAACCATCTACAATACCTACATTTCAACAGCAACCACCCTATGAATATAAAAAGGGCCATACCATACAGTCAAGCAATCAGGGGTAAGAGAATTTGTCCAACGATATAGCATTGGAGGACTTTAATAGAAAGACCTTACAAGCTTTCCAAAAAAGAGGATATCCTAAACAACTTGTTGAGGATCAAATCCGCTTAAGTCAATCATCTGATGAACCCAGACCACCTATGGAAGACAACAAACTGACTTTAGTTACAGATTACCTTCCAGGCCTAACGAAGCTGAACAAAATATTAAAGGATGGCTTCAAGATTCTTCACGCTTCCACCCACACCAAAGATCTTTTCTCAAATCCACCACATATTTAGTTCAGGCAACCTTTTAATTTGAAAAATATTTTAGTACATCCAAGATTACCAGTTCCAAGGACTGAAAAACCGCCTAGTTGCATACACGTACAACTCCAGTCGCAATCAATATTCATTACGTTTTTACATTCGTTGAATGTTTAATAAAAGTGTTTAGGTTTGTAAAATGCAAGCAGAATAAGAATATCCAGTAAAGGTAACAAAACTTTAAAAGATAAAAGAATCTGCGCCTTGCGGTGATATGATTGTATAAAACCCATAATTAAGATTAAATAGCGAATTGTTTGGGGCTTTCATAATAAAAGGGTTAGGTCTTTATTAGTCTATGTTTAATTTTGAATTATTCTAGCTTCTCCGTGTGTTGTATTATAGTAATGCGTAATTGTTTGAATAAAATTATTCCTGTTATATATAATATAATCGTAGCCTGAGTATCTCTCTCTTTCTCTTTCTCTCTCTCTCTCTCTCTCTCTCTCTCTCTCTCTTTCTCTCTTTCTCTCTTAACATAAGGTGATATGTTAATAAATAAAAAATATTTCAAATACGGCTATAGTATTATTTATATATTTTTCACCAATAAAATAAGTATTAACTTCTCCAGGAAAAACAAAATTGACATATATAGGGTAAATACCATGTATTGTGTATGAAATACAAGTCTTTCGTGCATGAGTAATTTTTCCTATGTAGCATTACTATATAAATATAGTGTAGCTTATGGTTATAAACATATAATTATAATAGAAGCAAAGATAATAAACAATCGTGAAATTTATTACCAAAAGAAATTTGATATAAATAAAATGTCTAAAATCATGTGCCGTGTTGTGAGGCACTATCTAAATTTTATTTTTTAGGCAGATAAAGTTTAACATTTTTTTGCGGACTGTAAAAAGTATTTGGACGTGTCCGGAATCGAAACAGAAATGCTTATACGAGCGTAGGAATATCCTACGCGAAGGAACGCTCGTATTTCTTGATATAGAGCGAAAATAACTACAAAAAGTACGGTTTTTGTTATAAATAAAAACAAAATAATCTTACACAAAAACTAAGCATTATAGTGCATAGAAATGTGGACCGTTTTCCACCTAACGTAGTCATCCTTACACTGGCGTCACGCTTAGGGACAGATGTATCGCTGCTCGTCCGTACATGTCCGCAAAATACAGGAAGACAAGGGTTGTTAACAAAAAATTAATAATATAATGTGCAAAAAGTCCGTTTTTAAGCATCAATTATACATTTAGGTTTTGTTTTAGTAGTTTATTGAATCACTAACACATTGCGCTTCTACTTGATTTCGCGCGAAATTAGTAATACAAATCCTAATATGTAACATATCAAATGACATGAATATACTATAAATATTGCATACGTGAAATACGTATCCAAGGAATTAAAACTGAAAATACAACATAAATTCAGACATAAACTTAAGTAACTCAACAAAATGTATGTTACACTTGAAATTTATAAAACTCCACTATCGGATCCAAGACGTAAAAAACATAATTTATAATACAAGATAATTACAATCCAAATTGTAAGTCTCTTCCAAAACAAAGAAGAATTTTGAGAAGAGATTTGTTTCGAAACTCTCTACTATTTAAACGTTTGCACGCACAAACACACACAAGGAAACCATATTGTAGCGATGTTGTTTTAAAAATTAATAGAACCCCAGAATCATAGGCAGTTGTTTCAAAAAGAAACAGGCGTAAAATCCAGCCCCTAAACACACCTGCATCTGTTTTGCATATTTAGCGCCGTCTAAACTCGTATTTCCATACAACACATACGTGTGTGTGTGAGTGTGTGTGTGTGTGTGTGTGTGTGTGTGTGTGTGTGTGTGTGTGTGTGTGTGTGTGTGTGTGTGTGTGTGTGTGTGTGTGTGTGTGTGTGTGTATGTGTGTGTGTTGTGTACATAAACATTTTGACGAAATATTATATACAGGATCACGAGCCCCCATTAGCAGCCCTTTGCACAGACGTACTTGTTGCGCTTCATTAAATATTGGATAAGGCTGGCATATTCTGTGTAACTCTTATCGTGGCTACAATTTTTTCATGGTTGCCCCGGTTCTACGATAATGCAGGACTACTACCTGCACGTGCATTGGAGGATGCTGGGTAGCATGAAGAGAGGCCACAGATCCATTGGACTCCATTGCAAATTTGCTGAGAATGAGAGATTTTAGACGGATAAATGGAGCGCAACAACTTTCTCAAGTTACTTCTACCGCTTCTATTAACAAATGGTTTCACGTTTGTCGCCTTCACAAAGATTTCAATTCAACACAATGACTTCTTTAGATTCTATATCCAGCTCTACACCATGCCCCACCGATAAGTAAGCACAAACTTATTTAAATATTCTTTGATTTATTATGTAAATCTAAAATCTTTTTGTGTTATTAAAATCAATAAAGAAAACTTTATAACTAATCTCCAGGATTTGCCAATTAGAATCATGTGTGAACATTTAAGTAAAAGGGAAAATCACAAGAATGTTAAACTTAATATTCTTTTACTTTATAATGATAGTTTTACAGAATTATTTATATAAAGAATTTACGCCACAAGAAATCAAATGATTTGAATCAACTCACTTCGGTTACATGAATACCGACATAGTTTTTGTCATTAATAAATACAAACCGTGTGAAGAATACGAGAGATTTACAATATGTTTTAAAGAATCTATAGCTAAATGTAAGCAGAAATTAAAACCGACAATATCAACGGATCTGAACCATTGTACGTTACATTGCACGAAACATACTTTGCACACGTGTTAGGATATTTACAATTATTGTTATTTTAAAAAGATAATCTCACACTACCTTAAAACACATATAAAGTATTTGCTAGATATTATTTATAAAGAATAGAAATAATATCAAATAATACTTATCAAATAAAGTATCTTTCCTAAAACATACATATAATTTTATCTAGACTTAGGCTACATATATGCGATTTAGACGTGATAAAGTTATTTGTGTAATTTAAATCTTCTTCTTTATAACTAATGTAAAATCTTTGGCTTCGTAAAAATAATTTTACAAAACAATAAAGGAAACCTCAAAGAAAATTATTATTAGGAATTAATTACACTTACTTTTAATCTGAAAAGTTGCACACAAAATGCCAAAATACCAACGCATTCACCAAAGTATCAAACAAATAAGCGAATATAACCTACAACCTAATAAACGCACTAGTCAAATAAACAGCTGATTCAATTGTTGTCCAAAGTCTAGATCTCGGCGATAAGAATTCATCACTCCAGTTGGCTGTGGCCGTCTTGACATTCTTCCTTTTGATTACTGACGTAAGTTAATACGTTGCCAATGAGTGGCAGCCAAATGTGGTAGCATGAACGGTTTGTTTTATATTTAGACAGTTAAAGTTAATGCGTTGTATATTTATGCTGGCTTTTACTGTAAATCTTGCATATGGTAAAATAAGAAGAGTAAATGTGGCAAATATTTCGAAAAAGTGACTTTATCCGGATTGTTAGAAGGATCATGGATCCACCCCCCCCTCCATTCAGTGGTTTTGCCTAGACCTCGGATAACCAATCTTAACATTTTATACATTTCAAAAATAAAAAAGACTGTGTACACTCCAATTTTTTTATGACCGGTGTGAACCACTTATTTAACCACCCCAATAAAAATACCATTTTAATTTTAAAATGTTAAATATTTTAAGTTAGATACTCACTAAATAACGTTAGTAAAAGAACTACCTTTTTAATTCCTTCTATTAGTTTCCACTCCCCATATATGAATCTTTCACAAATTTCAACCATTAATAACATACTTTTTATTCATCCACTTGTAGTGGATGTCAATTGATTTTGCTACAGTTTTTTTAAAATATTAATTCATTTGTGCAACTTTTCACGAAAGGAGCAAGGTATGCGATATAGTTATTTCGTCCCAGTTATAGGCTATGTGGTATATCAGCTGTATAAACGCATAGAGTATGTAACTTTATTTATATTAATTGTGGTCTACTATGTATACAAAAATGAATTTATGTATGTACATATGCATGTATGTATGTATGTATGTATGTATGTATGTACATATGCATGTATGTATGTATGGGACATATGCATGTATGTATGTATGTATGTACATATGCATGTATGTATGTATGGGCCTTATGCGTTACTAAACCACTGATCCGATCGCCATGAACTTTGGGAAATTGTTGAGTACATTCCTGGGAAGGTTTCTGGCGACACAGCAATAACATCCAACATATAATATTTATGTGCCAAAATAGCATAAAATATGACTTTCTATCTTATCGTATCTTAAGATATTTCACTCAATTCATTCCAAATTTTGGTTGCTAGGCAACACCAATAAATCTAAAATTATTTTCCAACACATTTAGCCAAGAACATTTATTGACATACTTTTCTCGATCGACTACTATAGGTTCAGCTATTATTATTTTCATAAACTTCTGAGCTAAGTTTACTAATATTCATCGACGTTTAAGCGATACAAAGTTCGTAGGGTCAGGAAGTTATTTAATAAAATGTAACTAAAATAAAATTATTATCGCTCAACCTAAGTAGGAATTAACATTAAAATATTTTTGTTTACATTACTTGTCAAGTTAACTGTGGCGGTTTTTAATATTAACAAACTGTTTCAAGTTAAAGGCTTTCACAAAAGTTTGACTAGACTGGCCTTGGTGCAGGACATGTGGAAGATCATTATATCATGTGGCCGACGTGCGTCCCTGAGATAGATGCACTTTTTATTGAGGCTTGCAGGACACGTGTTGTACATCTTAGAGTTTATTAATTTACTACGATTGTTATCACTTGGCAAAAACCACTACTTTATTGAGGTATTAAAGGGTGTTTATCCTGATATCCCTTTTAGAAGGAAGGATAAGGGAGGATGGACGGAAATAGGGACATTGGTAGTTTTCTCCCGCTAAAAGGAATAGGGGAGCATTTTAGCACCAAGTAGACAGTGATGCTTACCCCCGGGGGAAGTGAGGTGTCTACCAGATACGCGGTGAAGATGCATGTTGTTTTAAAACTAAAAAAGGATAAAAATACAGACCTCCTTTCATTTCGTATAGTAAACATCTTGTAGGGCTGACTATTAAGAGAGATATGACGGTTAAAAAAAAGATTTGCATCGTGCAAACCTGAGAATGTAAAATTCCATTGAAATCATGTTTTTATCACTATAATCGCGTATAATTCTTAACCTGTTCATGACGTCGAGCTCAAAATTCGATAAATCGTGTCTCTATGCCTTTCTCATCTTCTGATGAACATATAAACTTATTTACAAAAAAATATTAAGTCCAAGTAAAAGTAATATTTAATTTTTTTTTTACTTTTATACAACTAAAAAGGTGAAAATCAATAAAAAAACAAGTTATGAAAGTTTAAGACCGATAAGAGTTGTACGTGTTTAGAGTGATAAAATTAGCCAGACTACATTTTCAGGTTGTACTTGCAAGGCGTTTTAAAACAGTCATATCTCTGGAAATATTTAACACAAGATTTTCATTATACCAAATGAAAGAAGAAAATCACTTTTTTACTTATTGTCTTCAACTCATACTAAATACATATAATTAACAGTTATTGAGAAATTGGTTATAGAAAACGAGTAGTTTTCAAACGAATATGGACTGCATATATCAATCGTATACCCAATAGTATTGATAGCAGTAACTAACGGTTCGTTGTAACAATAATTTACTTACACAAAAATGTAAATAACTCGAAAACTAAACCAAATTCTGAAATTTAACCAACACCATCCTCTTCTACATTACATACTGAAACTATATATATATATATATATATATATATATATATATATATATATATATATATATATATATATATATATATATATATTATTAAATAACTTCAAAAAGTTCATAATCAAGATATATTTTATTCAACATTTACAATTATGCTGAAGCTTTTCGCCGGTGCATAGTTCCAGCATTCTCAAAGACTACTTTGAGAATGCTGGAACTATGCACCGGCGAAAAGCTTCAGCATAATTGTAAATGTTGAATAAAATATATCTTGATTATGAACTTTTTGAAGTTATTTAATAATTATAACAAATCAAGAAAAAATAATCATCTTTATTATAATATATATATATATATATATATATATATATATATATATATATATATATATGTATATATATAAAACAAAAAATCTGATTTTACCACGTTTTTAATAGTAGAATAGGATGGGCAAAGTATTTGAAAAAATCCTGCTCAAACGTATCAACAAGCATAACCACACACACACACACACACACACACACACACACACACACACACACACACACACACAACATACTGAGGCCAGAACAGTTTGGCTTTAGGACAAACACACTCGGCCATGCATCAGCTTGGCATGCGAGTGGGGGAGCATGCAACCAAAGTTTTCAACAATTACTGCTATACTGGGGTAGTCTTCTTGTACATTAAAAAAGGTTTTGTCCGGGTCTGGCATGCGGTACAAAAAGCAAACAAAGCGGATGCAATGGTGGGACCAGATGAGATCACTATATCATAATAAAAAATTAATAATTTAATAATAAAGCTTAGGAGGGGGCGTTGCAGTGTGATAGTGTGTGTGTGTGTGTGTGTGTGTGTGTGTGTGTGTGTGTGTGTGTGTGTGTGTGTGTGTGTGTGTGTGTGTGTGTGTTTGTGTGTGTATGTGGGTGTGTGTGTGTGTGTGTGTTTGTGTGTGTGTATAATTAATCCCAAATGAGTAAAACTGCTCCGAAACTGTTGGAATTAATTGCTTAAATTATAGAAATGGAACCCAATATTTTCTATTATAAAATTCACAATTTAAGCTTTGCCAAAATCTAAATCAGTGAACTAAAAATGGCAACACCAAGCTACAAAATCACTTTTACTTACATAGACTACATAAGGTAAATGGTTGCTTCAAATGTTTTTTTTTTTTAGTGTTTATTTTTCCTAATTTATATACACTTATTTAAACAGGATTTTTGAGAATTGTCCTACACTGGTGTTAAATGGATCTTTTCACACAGAATTGCCCTTAAAACCAAATGTATTTTTTAACACAAAAAAATGTTATTCCTTTGCAGGTTTTCCAAAAACCTATTTCCCAAATCTTCACTGGGACACTGGAAAATGAATAAAACTTTTCTGGCATATTGATGTTCAGGAAATACAAAGCTAATTGCCACAGCGCGCTTACACCACTCGCCACTAATCCTGAAGCAAGTGCGTTAGGTTTACCTCGGCAAGCATAACATGGGCCACTGTTGCAGATTGACAAAACAAAGCAAAACACCTAAGCTTACTCGCTGGGTGTGGGCGTAGTATAGCTAAGGTAAACACTTTTCAGTTGTTTACAATCTTTAAATCTAAACTTCCTTTATGTGTATTTTATATGCATTTTTATACAACGCGTATTTTATCATTTTAATTTTAGGCTAAATTTATAAGTATCATTTTACAACACTTCTCAATAGGGCATGTTGTATTATCAGGGCATAGCCTAGAGCCTAGAGCTATTGTGTTACAGGGGGAAAGCGGGCGTAACAAAGACAAATTATTTCATAATAAAACTCCAGCCTTGGATTAAAAAATACTGACCTAGTTGTGTCTTTTCATTAAATGCCTTTACACAGCAGAACACAATGCAACCAAATACCCAACTACTCATACATTACAGCAAACATAAGCAACCCATCAACTCACCTTTGCGCACTGCACGATGCGGGGGGGCTCTGGAGAGCTCTGAGGGGCTCTGGGGGCGCTTTCTCAAGTCATCCTCTGCTTGGCTCACCATCAGTTTGCACTGCAAATTTTAATAATAACATTTATGTTCGCCTCTATAACCCTCTTTCACATAGGTTTATGTTCACTATGTTGTTTGACATTAAAGCAAACCTTTAGGCCACATTACCTTGTTACTTAAAGTACACATTAAAAATAACAATATTTCTCTTTTACGAAAAATATCATTAAGATTTTAGTATTGAATTGTCCATTTACTCACATGTTTTCATATTTATTATTATTATCACTTGAACTTTACGAAATTTCCATAATGTGTTTACAAACAAACACTCTAAACATAAACACGTTTCAAACAAAAACAAAATTGTTCTATTTCCAACAAAACGTTTCGAATTTGTGTTCATTTTACTTTTTTTCATTTTTTAAACATGTTTTTTCTGATAAAATTCCTCAAATTTGTATTTAGGCATAATCTTATTTAAATATTCTTTGAGTTATTATGTAAATGTAAAATCTTTGTGTTATTAAAATCAATAAAGAAAACTTTATAACTAATATCAAGAATTATATTTGTAGAACACAGAACTAACCTAATCATGTGTGAGCATTAATGTAAAAGGGAAGACCACAAAACCTTTAAACTTAATATTCGTTTACTTTATAGTGATAGTTTTTCAGAATTATTTATTTTAAGAATTTTCGCCACAAGAAATCAAATGTTTTGAAGCAAGTCATTTGGGTTACATGAATACCTTAGTTTTTGTCATTAATAAATACAAACCGCGTTGAGAATACGAGAAATTTACATTCAGTTTTAAAGTATCTACAGCTAAATGTAAGCGGAAATTAAAACCGATATTTTCTACGGATCAGAACAGTTGCAAATTACATTGCTCCAAACATACCATGCACACATGTTAGGATATTTACAATTATTTGTTATTTGGAAAAGATATTCTCACACAACCTTAAAGCACATATAAAGTAATTGCTATGCATGCATAGTTAAGAATAGAAATAATATCAAATAATACTTATCAAACACAATATCTTTCCTACATACATATAATTTTATAGACTTAGGGCGTGATAAAGTAATTTGTGTAATTTAAATATTCTTCTTTGTAACTAATATAAAATCTTTCGCTTGATAAAAACAATTTTACAAAACAATAAAGGAAACTTCAAAGATAATTAATAATAGAAACTAATTACACTTACTTTTAATCTGAATACCTTCACACAAAATGCCAAAATACGAACGCATTCAAAATATAACCTACAAGCTAATAAACGTACTGATCAAATAAACAGCTGATTCAATTGTTGTCCAAAGTCTAGATCGCAGCGATAAGAATTCGTCACTCCAGTTGGCTGTGGCCGTTTTGACATTCTTCCTTTTGATTACTAATATAAGTTATTACGTTGGTAGTGAGTGTGACAGCATGAATGCTTTGCTTTATACTCGTATTTAGACAATTACATTTATTGCGTTGTATATTTATGCTGGCTTTTTCGGTGAATCTTACATATGGAAAAAATAAGAAGAGTAAATGTAACAAATATTTCGAAAAACGTAAACGTATCCGTATTGTTGAGAAGGATCATGGATCCCCCCCCTAGTGGTTTTGCCCATACCTCGGATAACCAATTCTAACATTTTATTCTTTATAAAAATAAAAAAGGCGGGTGTACACCGCCAAAGTTTTTAAGACCTGTGCAAACTCCTTATTTAACCACAACAATAAAAATACGATTTTAGTTTTTAAATGTTAAATATTATAAGTTAGATATTTATTAAATGGCTTTAGTAACAGAACTGCCTATTTCAATTCCTTCTTTTACTTCACTCTCTTTTTATGAACGTGGATTATACTTTCAATTGGTAATAAAATGACTTTTTATTCATCCATTCAAGGTCAAATAACATTTTTCAAAACTTGTAATGGAGAACAATTGATGTCGATAAATAATTTTAAAGAATTAATTTTATTTTAATAAGGGTGGAAAATTTTTCACAAAAGGGGTAAGGTATACAATATATTTATTTCGTCCCATTTGGCTTAAAATAAACAATAACATATGATTTCATAAAACAGCTGATTTTGTGTTATAGCTTATGTGGTACAACAGTTGTTTTAACGTATAGCGTATGTTAATTTATTTATATTAATTGTAATCTTATATAAGTTATATAACTAAGTATTGTAGATTTAGCTACTATTAAGATGACCTATGATTAATTTTGCTGATGCAGGTTATCTGTATTGTACACCTGCGGACAATAGTTAAGTCAGTGTATAGCGAACTTTAGAAGAGAACAGTTGTCTCCACTCCAACTGAATGTACATCAGTTGTTATTTGTTAAGCCTAATTTTGCAATAATTTCAACTTCTAGTTATTCTAAATAAAATCATTTTTAAAAACCTTTCGTGCTTAATAAAACAAGTAACTGGCGCAGTCGGTAGGACATCTCATGAAAATTAATTAGTATAATTTTGTTCGATATAAATCGGTAACCAAGGTACTGCAACCGCGATAACATTTCAGAGTGTATATTTGCAACGATATCGAATAAAACCCGTAGAACGATTATCTACAAGAAGAAGGCTTCCCTCAAAGTGAAAAGTGAAAGTGCTATTTGTTCAGTATCAATACGCGTTGTGTTCCCAACGAGCAAAGTATTTTGGATTGTACTGTAAGTAGATTCTAGAAAATATTATTGAGTAAAAGATTGTTATATTTTCACTATATATTTTAATTTTTGTTTTGAAGTTAAATATAAAAGAAAAATGGCTACTCCAACTTTAAAGAAGGATTTCTTAGATATGATACCAGAAATTTCTGGAGAGCCTATAATGCTAAATAGCACAATCTGTGATAAAATAGTAACTAAATTCTTTGTTCCTAATACTTCTGATGACTTTCAAAATGATGATTTGATGTTCTCAGTTTTAACAAATCTAAAAGGACAAGCTTTAGAATTAGTTGTAAGTTCAAACAGTTATAACTGATTAGATGTTAAAACAATTTTTTTAACTAGTTTCCTAGGAAAAAGAGATTGTTTTACATTAAATCTTGAAATGGCAGAGCTAAAACAAGAAGTAAGTTAATCTCCTTTTAAATTTTATGAAAGGATAAAAAAATAATTACAAATTAATTATTATTTTAATTAATTAAAATAATTATTATTTTATTAATATAGAACCATTTAAAGATGTTCATACAATGTTTGATTATGTTCAAAGATTAGCATTAAGAGTTTTGTTAAGAGGTCTTCAAGAGGACTAGGGTCTTTAATGAGGACTAAAAACCCCAAAACACTCGCAGAAGCTTTAAATATGTTAACTAATGATTTTCAATTCAAAAATAACAAAATGTATACACAACCGAACAAACAATCAGTTTATCAGAAAGGTCAAAATTATACGGTAAGAAAACCAATACACCCAAAGACTAGTTATCACCAAATACCTATACAAACTTACCAACAGTAAAATCCTTTCTATAAACCACCTTTTGCTAACCATGGCCAACCTCAAAGAGGACAATCAATAAATAATATTAAACCTCATTACCCTCAAAATAGGAGTTATCAACCCACCCCTATGAGCATATCCACTAGACAGACAGGCATTCTAGACAAAGTACTAAACTTTATCAAATGACAGGGCAAGGAGCTGAAGTCGGGGAATATTCAATGTACCGAATTAACGAACAAGAAACAATCGCTTCTGACGAAAATTCCGAAAAGGACGAGTATTTCGCTGAGCACCAAAACTTACCTTGTCTGTGATGAAAATGACGAGACTATTCAAACCGATCAAAATAATTTTTTAGGGTGTACAAGCCTCAGAACCAATTTTCCATAATGGATTTGCGGAGTGAAAATAATGAATTACCTTTCATATATAACGCAAATACTAAATTAAAAATAATAATTGATACAGGTAGTACTCGATCGTTTATACAAAATCACTATGTTCGAAAAATTTTAAAACGTGTAAGAAAATAGCCGTTTGAAGTAACCACTGCACATGGCACTTCAAAGGAAGATTTTTGTTGCAAAATACCCCTGTTTTATAAAAAGGCAATTAAATTTTACCTATTTGATTTTCATCAGAGTTTCGACCTATTATTGGGTCTGGACAATATAAAAGATTTAGGAATAAAATTAGATTTTGTAAACAATAAATTACTATTTTGTGGTAAAGAAATCCCTATATATTATTTTAACACAGAAGAACCAAACAATAATAATAATAATACAACTACTGTTGAAAATAAAACTACAGCTGTTTAATTGAAGACCGTACTAAACAAACCATTAAGGTAAAAATTCTTTATTTGAGCAATGGAGAAAGAATATTACCCTATAAAATACAAGAAGGAATAGAAATAGTATAGTCAAAGTCGAAAATGGAGTAAGTTATTGCCCAGTAGTATATAACACAACGGCTGATAAATGTTTAGAGATTAAATCAATGTACGTAGAACCGCTAAGTGATTTTAAAATGTATAATCTAAACAGTAACCCAGTAACTGCTGCATATTTTATCATGTTAAATCACAAGTATAAAAAATTGGACCTTACAAAAATTAAAACATATCACATGAATAACGAAGAGAAACGAGAAATATTAAAATTAATTTATGAATATTCTGATTTATTCCATCAAGAAAATAATTGTTTGACATTTACTAATCAAGTTAAACACGTAATTAGGACAACTGACGAAATTCCTGTTTATACCAGAAACTATAGATACCCAGGAATGTATCGAAAGGAAGTAGATAAACAGATTCGAGAAATGCTTGCTCAAAAAATTATTCAACCCTCTTTCTCATCTAGGAATTCACCTGTATGGATTGTTCCCAAAAAAGCAGATGCTTCAAATAAACAAAGGTTTAGATTAGTGATTCACTTTAGAGGATTAAATGCGAAACTATTGAAGATAAATTTTCGCCGCCAAACATTACCGACCTATTGGACAAATTAGGAAGATCCCAATATTTTAGTACACTTGATCTTGCTAAGGCTTTCACCAGGTGGAGATGCACCCGGACAGTATAGATAAGACAAGCTTTTCAACAGAAACTAGACACTACGACTTTCTGAGAATACTAAACAGCCCACCTACATTCCAAAGGATAATGAACAATCTGTTACGAGGCATACAGAATGAAACGTGTTTAGCTTATCTTGATGACATCATCATATTTTCCACCAGTTTGTAAGAGTACCTGCTAAGAATAAAAAAAAAGTTTTTGATAGACTAAGAAAAGCTAACTTTAAGCTACAGTTGGACAAAACCGAATTTTTGAGAAAGGAAGTTGCCTATTTAGGACACATAGTTATGCGGCACGGAGTAAAACCTAATCCCGAAAAAATAAGAGGAATCAAGAACTATCCAATGCCAAAGACTACTAAACAAATTAAAGTATTTTTAGGGCTACAGTATTAGGATATTACCGAAAATTCATTGAAAACTTCGCAAAAATAACAAAACCTTTTACTAACTGTTTGAAGAAAAACGCAAAAATTTATTATAATAAACCCGAATTTATAGACTGTTTCGAAATATTTTGAATAACGAACCACTTTTGCAATACCCGGACTTCGAAGAAGAATTCATTCTAACAACAGACGCAAGCAATTATGCGACAGGAGCAATTTTAAGTCGAAATAAAAACGGAAAGGACCTTCCCATAGCGTATGCCAGCAGAACTTTGAATGACAGTGAAATTAACTATTATGCAATTGAGAAAGAACTAATAGCAATTGTATGGGCTATAAAATATTTCAGGCCTTATTTATTTGGAAGAAAATTCAAAATTTATTCAGGTCCTAAACCTTTACAATGGCTATTTTCTGTTAAAGTCCTGTAAATGTGAGTGTATTAGATGTGGTTCCCATGACAGAGCGGATAACGCTGTGTCATCTGAAAATATGGCCATTAGTGTGTTGGGTGTTGTCGGTATGTCGTTGATGTAGATCATGAACAATACGGGCCCAATAATTGAGCCCTGAGGGACTCCGGCCCTTATAGTCCGTAGTGTAGATTGAGCTTGATCTACATCAATCCTAACCTTACGGTTGGACAGGTATGAGCTAACCAGGTGTATGAGCCCGTCTGGAAAGCCATAGCGACGTAGTTTCACTAAGAGCCCGTTGTGCCAGACCCGGTCAAAGGCCTTTTCAATGTCCAGGAAGATTACCCCAGTCGAGTAGTAATTGTTGAAACCCTTGGTTGCATGCTCCACCACTCTCATCAGCTGATCCGTGGCCGAGTGTTTTGTCCTGAAGCCAAATTGCTCCAGCCTCAGTATGTTGTGTGTGTGGATATACTTATTGATACGTTTGAGCAGGATTTTTTTAAGTCCATCGTATTCAACAAGCTTATCGGTCTGTATGAGTCAGGTTTGCTGTGGTCTTTTCCCGGTTTGGGAAGACCAAGATCTTGGCCTCCTTCCAAGCGTCCGGGAAGTGTTGTGTCCGGAGTATAGCATTGTAGATGTTTGAGAGATAAGTGATCGCTTTCTCCGTGTGTTTTTTTCAGCGTTGTGTTGGTGATGGTGTCTGGTCCAGGAGCTTTCCTGGAGTATGTTTGTGACATTGCCCACTTTATCTCTGTGATTGTAGTGTCAGTGTTTGGCTATAATGTAGGGTAGTATGCAAACTGTGCTGTTTCTAAGTCTACTTTAGCTGTAACGGCTGCATCAGCTGGTTGGTCGTTTGGTTGGAACGTGCTCTCAAGCGTCTCAGCAAACAAGTTAACAAGATGTTAACTTTGTCGACCGGGTCGCCCACCTGCCCATTCGGGCCGATGAGTAGGGGATAGTACAGCGGTTCTCGTGTGAAGTGTTTAACCATCGGTCAGATGGGTGTATCTGTTGTGTTTAAGGTCGCCAATTCCGCTTGGAAGCTATCGCCTGTGTACTGAAATATGGCCTCTTAAGTGTTGTGTGTGGAACACATCTGTTTACCCCGTGTTGCAATGCCCGCCGGATCCTATTTCGCCGGGTGATTAGCTGTAGTATGTGCCTTGGTATGTGTACACAGTGTCTGGGCTGATATTTAACTGGTACCGCGTTAGTAATCGCAGTACGTATTGCCGTCGTAAGGCTGCCGACGGCTTTGTCTATGTCCAGTGGTGAGTCGACATTTAAGAAGGCAGGTAGCGTGCAGTCCAGTTGGAACCGGAACAACTCCCAGTCAGCCTATCTGTAGTTCAGCACCTTCCTTAGCTCTCTGCGAGCAGGGCTTCCAGAAACCGTCATTATCACGGGGTAGTGGTCTAAATACAGATCTCTATCGACGTGAAGTTGCAATGACTCTAGCAGACCTTTCGCAATATTTATATCCAAAATGTCTTCCGTGTGGTAAGTGCTCTGATGTGTTGGCTCAGGATGGGCCAGCAGTATAGCTGTTGTATTTTGTAAGGTTTGGAGTTCCCGGCCTTCTATGTTTGTAGACTTACAGCCCCAGCATGTCTGTTTAGAGTTCAGGTTCCTTTAATTATTACCCTACTGGAAGTTTGTAGATTAAATTACTGTTTTTTTTTTTTAACCGGGTCTGAGCCCCAAAACCCGCCCAGCCCTGTTTTTTTTTTTTTTTACCCGGGTCTGTTTTTTTTTTTTTTTTTTTTTTTTTTTTTTTTTTTTCTGCTACGTCATACAATCAGGTGCTGCCACCTAGCGGATTTACGGCGAACTAGTAGAACCGAGATCGCTATATGCATCTTAAGTTAGAATATTATTCGTTTTTTACGAGCCAATTACTCGAAAATTGTAAAATATAATTAAAACTCAAGTCTAAAAATGAAAATATAGACTTTCTTCTTTGATTTGGTATAGGTAAAAGCTTGTTGTGATAAATATTTGTGAATATATGACTATTTAAATAAAACCTTATATCATGTAACTTTGGAATGTAGTCTGGCTGTTTTTATCACTTTAAATGCGTATAACTCCTTAATCATTAAAGATATCGGCCTTAAATTTCCACAACTTGTTTCTTTAAAAATTTTCCATCTTTATAGTTATATTATTTTTTAAAAAACTGGAATATTTTTTTTTTCAAAATGTCTAAGTTACCTAAAAATATATGGTTACACATACACGTGAAGATGGGAAACCATTAAAGAAACAACTGGTGAAAATTTGGGCTCCATATCTTGATTAGTTTAGGAAATATACTCGTTTAAAGTGATAAAAATACAGCCTGAATTTACACTTCAAGGTTTGCACGATGCAAGTCTTTTTTAAAACACTCATATCTCTGTTAATATTCAGCCAAAGAAGATGTTTCTTATACAAAACGAAAGTCTATATTATTTTTATTCAGTGTTTTTTGTTTAGAAATAATTTTAACAGTCTTTGAGTAACTGGTACATTACAGATCTAACCTGCCTAATTCCTGAGTTCTATTTAAAGTTTCACCTAGTTGAGTTATATTGAATTGAGCTTTTAAAAAATGAAAGAAAAACCATTTGTATAAGATAAATATTGTTTTTACTATTGTGTTATTTTCTGTATCAGCTATTGTATCACTGTCTCCATTTCTACATATTTATTCAAATATCTGTTTTTCTCTGTTGATATTTTCAGTGTCTTTATTTCTCTGTTGATGATTTCAGTTGAGATGTGTACTTCTTCTTATCTATGGTGCATATATTTCAAACAGGATGTTTTTGTTGAAATGGTGATATTAGTGTTGAGTTGTGTATTTGTCTACAAATCTGTCCTATATTTTACTTATGTTTCCAGTGCCGTGTTGATGACTTGTCTAATCATCTTATTCCAAGTGTTTTACTAGTGTGATGGAACATTCTTGTAGCTTATAATGTAGAGGATTATTTCTGCTTTCGATGCATGGTTGAACTGTATTAATGTTATCTTTGGATTTTTACTATATCTTGTTAGCTTCTTTATATATGTCAGTCGGATAAGTAGTTTGTTGTGTACATAGAGTTGGACACATTTATTCATTGAATATTATTCTGTTAAATATTAAATGAATATCTATTGAATGACAAAACAATTTACAACGAAAATAGGTACTGAGTTTATTACAACTGAAAATATTTCTTGAAAATAAATATAAACCTTATTTATAAAATATAGTTGTACGAATCTTGCATATGTAAGCGAGCTATTTTAAAACTAACTGCCTACAGTGTCAGTAGTAGTTGGGGTCATGCTGTCTCTCACACTAGCACATTTAGCCAACAGGTCAAAGCATATACCACTTGTCTCTTACACCACCAGGTCATTTATCAGGAAGTTCGAAGGCCATAGGAACACTTGTTTATTTTCTATAGATCTGCAAAATATGCTAATTATTAACTTTACACCAAACGCAAAGTGTGATATAATTTTTTACAGCAAAACAATATTCAGCAGAACCTTCTGTTGTTTATGGGCGTGTAGATAAATGGGTTCATTTATTTTTTATTAAAAGTGGAAGAACACCCACAACAAAGAAAGGAATACTAAGTCACTAGTGGTAAGTGATGAACTTGTTGACAGGATCAACGAAATTTAGAGAAAATCGACATTTCACAATCTATGACCTTTCGGATAAATTTCTCGGACTAGGATGGTAATAGAATGACTAGGTTACCATAAGCACTGTGCTCAATGGGTACCTAGGTTCTTTCTGAAATTCATAAAACACAGCTAAAGGAGTCTTTAATTCCTTCTATTAACTCACTCTCCTGATATATATCTTGTACAAATTTTCAATCATTAATAAAAGTTTACTTTTTTTTACCTTAGTGGATGACGATGTTAATACAGTTTTTTCAAATATATATTCAATAATTAAATTATAAAATTTTTGGGATCCAGCCGGATTGGAACTGAGAATCCTCATATTCGTAGTCTAACACGCCTTGGCACTACGCCAAATTTTCAATACCTGGAAATATATTTCTCAAAGATGTATATGAATTTCTTTCTCCCATCTGGTTGTCGTCAAAACCCCCACTATACAACCTTAAACTGTTGCCTTGGTTAACACACAATATCATAAACAATGCTCTAGGGTAACTAAAATAAAACTTTTCTTTGTTAGCCTCTGTAGGAATTTACTTGATTTTTTTTTTAATACTTGTTTTGAGTTGCTTATGGTTTACAATGAGAGTGAACCGATCCTTTACAAGATAGTGATCGGTGATGAAACATGGATTACGTGTGTGAATCCTGAAACAAAAGATCAGTCAAAACTACATCTGCCCCTAACAAACCAACAAAAAACCTGGCAAGATTTTTCTTGCAGGAAGCAAGTGGCGGCAGTGTTCTGGGATGGAAAAGGGGGTGTCATTAGTGGAATTTATGGAACTTGGGATAATCATCAATTCAGATGTGTATTGTGGGACATTGAGAAGGGCCAAATTTAAGGAAAAGTTTCATTCCCCTTGGAAATCATCCAAAACAAATGATACAAGACTATGTGAAGGATGTAAAACTACTTCACATCAAATATCCTAAATGTGTAGTGTATATACCTTACCCTACTCTAAGGGATTGTATGTCTTACAAACAATAGGTTAAACTAATATCGATAATAAATTATATAACGTAAGAAGATTATCATAGTTTTATTATTCAAAATAATAACAGTATAATGAAATTACATATTATATAAAAGTGAGATTCAAAAAGCTTACAAATTTTGTTACAAATTATATATAATAGATGTTTATTCTTTTATACTACAAAAATACAAATCAGTATGTAGTTTGGACAAATTTTGAAGCACCAATGAAATTAGTTTCTGACATAATTTGGATGAATATAAACAAAATTTAACAGGTTATACTATATTTTGTAGATGTAAGAAAGGCATGTTCAATGAATAAGTAATAAAATTTTAACATTGGTGCATTTATTCGTTACAAAAATATAACATTCTAAACATTATATACAATATTAAACCTTACCACGCTATACAACATATACAGATGCATTTGGATGGCTGCAAAATTTTGTCTAGCATTAAGACATGTTGATTTCTGTACCACATTGAAAAGTTTTTTAAAGACCTGACCAGATGGGTCAGTGCAGCCAATATCGAAACCATAAAAAAATCACATTATTTTAAAAACAAATGTAACAGAAACTTTCGAGCATAAATCTTTTAAAAAACGTTTTTTTGCTTTTTCACTAAAATATATACATTATTCTAATATGAGATTCGTGTACAAATTTACATAAAACTGACAATAAATAATTAATTCTCCCCACATATTTATTTTAAGGCTACAGATGTAACCAATGATTTTAACTAAAAAAAATTAATAGACAAATAAAAAAAAAGAACTAAACTGTTTTCTTTAGGAATGAAAACTAAAAGTAAACACTCAAAATTAATTTTAGCTGGAATGATAAGAGAAAACATTATAATCTGTTACTACTTGAATTGTTTATGGTGACAGTTTGTACAGATAGTGAAGGTAATGTATATAAATCTAAGTATACCTTAGACAGAGTGTAATAGTGGTTGTGTTTTGAATTGGCTATGTGCTCAACTATTGTTTCTACAGATGTCTTTAGAGATGTTTTTAATTTAAATTATAAAGAAGTAGCATAATATTTGTCAAATTTTGTAAAACTTTTACACTAATTTATAGTGGTTAAACATACTTTAAATATTATTTACCTAATTTTTCCAAAAAAATTTTTAGTTTAATCATATCTACAGTTATGATGATCACATTGACACACACACGACACATTGATACCTGATCGATTTAAAACAAAGTTTGTATCAGTCGTAAAGTAGGTGTAGTATCAGCCTAACACCATGATTTTTAATTTTCAAGAAAGGATCTACAACCAGGTATTCAAATGCGACATATGTTTGGCAGATATTCAAATTAAAAGCAATTTATATGTTTTAACTACTTTCCTTTATATTCTGTATCAGGCATTTTCCAAAAATTTTAAACAATTTAAAACTTTGGTCACCCTATAAATTATTTTAAAAATAGAAAGTACTAAACGCATATATATTTAAGTTTCCATTGCAACTAAACTTAATGCCTTAGAGTACTGTATAACTATGTTACTAAATAAATAGCACCTTTACTGATTATTAAACTATTTTCATTGAGTAACAACAATTTAACTTTTTTATAGAACTACAAATTAAAGGTAAGCTTATATACAACAGGAAAAATCAACTTTACAAATTTATTTTAAAGATCTATTTAATTATAACGATAAATAAAGGAGATAATATATAAAGAGAAATCGTCTACAGTTTACTTACAACAGAACCATATACTTAAGAGGAATATAGAGGCTAAAATTTTCCACATCAATATTTCCTGTTTCACTTTACAAAACCATGATATTAATATTTAAGCACTTCTGATATAACCGTACAACTGCGAATTTCTAAACAGTGCCTTTGTTTTAATTTACCAAAGAGCAAATTTGGATTACAATATAAATTCAAAGTACAAAAAAAGAAACAAATGTAAAATAAATAATAGCTCTACAGGACAATCTTTTAAGCTAATATCATCATAAAATTATGGGCAATTTTAAATTTTTAGTGTAGTTTTTTTTTACAATCTTTACAAATGTCTAGGAAAGGTTATGATCGGTATTCTTTGCAGATAAAGTTCGATGAAATAGCTGACTGTTTTCATAACTGTACATGTTACGGTCAGAACATATACATATATTCTGATACAAATATTATATTATTTTCTTGTATAGTATCAACGTGTTGGGCATATAAAAAATATAACTGATTTTTTTAAGGAAACAATCTACAAACTTTGATGTTCACATTTTTTATTGTACGTATTTAAGAAAGTAATAATAATTCAAGTAGAAGTGTGAACGAGAGATGTACCAGCAAACTCTCTCTACAACCTACTAAAAGACCTTGTCCTGAGAACTGCAATGAGTTATACTTTAGAACGAGTAAATCCACATTAGCAGGCTCCTATGATATTTGGCTGTGTAGAGGGGGTAACATGGGTAGTAGAGGTGAGTGTCGATGATCATCAGAAAGAGGCCTCCTAAACCTATACCCGGAATCACAAGTCCCAGGGTCACTCCTTTGCCACACGATGGACCCGGCACCCGCACGGTGAATCCATGCTAAGAAGTTTGTCTCAACTACTTTAAATTGATATTAGCTTATAAAACGAGGATAACTGAAAATTTATTGATTAAAAAGTGAAAATTATTAATTTTTACCTGGTTGCGTGTATTTTCAATTTTACTTAATTTTACCAAATTGTTCCTTTTTCACTTTCTGGCGCTGAAGTTGGCAAAGAGCTTTGATCACTTTACTAGTTACAATAAATATATTCATATATTCAAAATTATCTTATATCATTGATATACATACATATATGTATTACATTTTTCCGTTGTACTGACTTTATGAAGTTAATATATTACTATTGTAAATACTTTTATCCACCACTAAGTGCAATAATTTTACCTTGTGTGATGAGGCACCTTTCGGTCACTTGACCATTGTCGAATCACAGTGATTCAACAATGGTCAAATGACCGAAAGGTGCCTCATCACACAAGGTAAAATTATTGCACTTAGTGGTGGATAAAAGTATTTACAATAGTAATATATTAACTTCATATATATATGGTGATATGTTTTCTTGTGATATAGTTAATAAATTAAAAATATTTCAAAAACAAGAATACTTTTATTGAATATATTTATTCAAAGCTTTTCGCCGACAAAATAGTACCGGCATCTTCAGGAAAATAATTATCTAATAAAATAATTTTACAAATAATATTCCTGATGATGTTGGTACTGTTAGCCAACGAAAAGCTGTGAATTGTAAATTCAATTATAATTCTTGTATTTGTATTTTGACTTAGTTCTTTATTAATACACAAGAATACATATTGCGAAATTTATATATATATATAAGGCAGTTGTACAACTAAATAATAAATTGCTTAAATAAAATATCATGGAAAACAATGTGTAAAGATTATATATACTCTTGCGTGTGAATGTTTTATATTTATTTACATGAACGAAAATGAGTATATTAACCTTGAGATGTGCTTTACAAACTAAAGAGCAAAAATACAATTGTTACTTTTTTACACATGAGCTAATCATGTAACTTCAAATAATAATATAAAGACTAATAAGGTAACTATCACAATATAGTACAAAATATACAACTTACTGCCATTTGAATGGTGAAATGGAATGTAAACTGGTTGAAAAAGGAATAGTATTTTAAATATAAGGCTACATAAAGCGATGATTGTCAAATTTTATTCAAATATAAGGCACTAAACAGGTTGGCCAAACGTTTAAATAATAAAATTTAGATAAAATGTTGATTTCAAAAACAGAAAATTTTTAAGAAACAGAAACTAGTAGCTAATTATAGTATTGATGGTCGATATTTTCCGTCACGGTGACTTGTCAATGATATTCATTTGTCACTGGTGGTACCAATGTCAAAATATGGAAAATGCCAGTTCCAGTGACAATGGATCGATCGGAAATTTCCTCTGTTATGATTGGGGTCACTGGATAAAACGGTCATTGGTAGGTTTGGAGCTGTCACTTGCCCTTCTCTCATTACTTGGCTCACGGCACTGATTATCGTGCAGTGCCATTGACTGAAAAGGAGAGGGGGTGTCTTTGTTGTGATTGGGCGAAATATTGCTGTCCCAACTGAAAAGTTACTGATATTTTACCACAGCTGTCATTGGTTGATTTGTTACCAACACTGGTTGTACTCATTTATATCGTGAGTGGGTGGTCAAATTGTGCCAGGTTTCAAGATACTAACAATGTTGCGTACAGTAAACGCAATTTGACACTCGATAATTTGTTCTTAATTTCATAGTTTATTTTTAAGTAAAATGAGCCTTCCAAAAAAGAAAAAGAGAGGTGTGGAATCATTTCACCAGTGTGGTATGCATGCCTGTCATTGGCACATACAGAGCAGTCTCAGTATCCCTTGTCACCGGTACTAAAGTCACTGGTAAAAGTCACTGATCCAAACCTAGCCCAGTGACTAAAATCACTGATCCGTTAAAGTCACTGAATTAACCATCCCTAAATTATAATATACAATTCTTTTATTCATAGATTGTACATTGTAATTAGTTTGCTTTTGAAACTGACTTGAAAATATTCATATCACATTTTACCTTTCCGAGGCAACCTGATGTTTTATACTAGTAGCAATTTGTGCAGAATTATAAATACAAAGAAGATTACAATGCCTAGAAAATTTTCCTTATACTAATACAAAGTTACAAGGAAAACTACCAGATTTAATTATATCTAATCTGAAATTTTTCTGTTTACAGACAATATACTATGCTAAAGGCAAAGAAGAACGGGACTTGAAGGCACTTGTGTTGTTTAACGACATCTTGACTGTAACTTCTATTATAGGAATCACCTGAATCAAAGAAAAAAATTATTTCAGTGGTTTTATCTACAAATCAGAATTACTTAATAAAATATTTAGTTTAAATTAGGGATGGGGAGATTCCGATTTCAGGAATCGCCGATACTCTATTCGCTATTGATTAGAGTGCTGATTCTGAATCTTGTTTTTATAACTGTTAAAGTACAGTGCCAAGTAATTTATAGGAAAAATAATTAATTATCAACTATAAACTTTTTATCTATTAGTTGCTTTGAATGACTTAAACGATTAAAGCAAATGCCGATTTGAGAATGAAAATATTTTAATTATGAAGCAACAAACGAAGACAATAGGAAGCATTTTCGGTTCATTTATCCGATATATTTGACATGCTTTCAGAAATTCCTACACATAAATCAATGATGAACGACTTGTGTAATCGATTACATTAAAACCAAACTTTTAAAACTTTTCCATACGACCAACAATGACTAAAGTTAATAGAGAATATCAAGTAAGACTAAATAACTTGAAAGAAACGGAACAAAAATTTTAGAATTGAAATTGGAATTGAAAATTTTAGGAATCGGCCCATCCCTAGTTCAAATACACACAATTCACAAAAATTTGCCAACGCTCTCTCTGCTTTTTTCATTATTAAAAACTATAACAGCGGACGCGGCAATCCCAACAAGGTCAGCTATGTCTAGCAATTAACCAAGAATTGTATACATGCAACGAAGTCTTTAAAATGTCTAGATACATTTTAATAGTGTGGACGAGGCCTAAGGGGAATGTAATTGATGACTTGTTTTATAAACAAGATAAACATGAAAAACTGAAATTGAATATGAAATGGTTAATGATACAGAAAAGTTAGTTTCAAGATTACTCTACAAGAATTACAAAACAATTTGCATTGATATAAAAGCAGAGGTGGAAATCATAGAGAAACTGAAGTTATACACATAGGAAAACATTCAAAATTAAATTTTTTCTGACTGTCCATACTCATGAAGTAATTTTTTCCGACCTTGTTCTGTCAATTTTCAAATTTTTAAGGTTTTTACAAAACATTAACTATTAAGACGTAAATTGCAAAGATACTGAAAACTAAATGTACATTTTTGAAATAGAAACTGATGGAATTTTTCAGATCCAATAGCATATTAGCTTTCAAGTTAGAATATATTTGCCTGAAACATTAAACTACAAGTTGACAAAAACATATACCTATGCAAGTATAAAGTAAGACAAGTATTTTGACCAAAGTTAGAGATCCTAACTTATTATGAGTACAACTATTATTTAGTTGTTTGGCACGTTTATTTTTACATAGAAACCACTACAGGCATATCTTTAACTTATTGACTGCCAACCAGTTTTCCGATAACCTTCAAACACAATTTTTTTGAGTGTGTACTTTTTGTTTAAATAATAACAAAACAATAATATTTTGTCTTCTAGTGTGTTTATTTATTTAAACTGGTTTATTTTATAATGTCGTCGGACACCGGAGACAGTCAAGGCCTGACGTAAATATTTATACTACCAGGCGCTGCGTCGGTCACGTCGGGCTTACTATGCATTCCCAGTTCGAGGTTGATCTTTCGAATGAATGTAAAATGTTAACATTTCTATTGTATGTTTTCTATATAAATTCAAGTACAAATATATACTATAATTTATTTTCATAGCATTATTGATATTTTATAAAAATAAATATAGCTACTAGAATTTTCTCATGTATTTTTTAAATTTTCAGCATAACTGTATTTATGTTTGAAAATATTTTTTCTCGTTAATAATTAGAATGTAAATATAATCTGAACATTATCTATACATTTGTTTTAATTGTTTCAGTACAAGAATGTTTCAAATTGAACTGTTTTTAAGAATTTTATATGACCTTATGAATTGGAGGAAGTTTTTCTAAATTAGAGTTTTTATTATTACACTTTGAATATGAAGTCATAAGACAAAAACGTTTCCTCCAAGTGTAATAAGTGATTAACAACCAGCTCGTCATGAACCAAAACAAAATGTTTTTAAAGTTTTTAGTTCCTAATTTTTGAATTGTTCAGTTTTTTTAGGTGATATTTTTTTAAGATCAAATTAAAGGTAACACTATTCTAAAACTAATGTAGTTCAACAAAGAAGTGTAAATAAAAACTATTTCATTTTAATATTACATTGTAATTGTGAACTTCTAATTTCCAAATAATTATAGTCTTGTAAAAAAGTTTTTTTAATAAAAAAATTTTCTGAGCACCAAGTTGCAAGAACACAAACAGAGGCAGTGTCGAAGACCTAATATGATTAAATACATTGTGAATGGGTTCGACACCCTCGTGTGAGAATCTAAAGTTAGATCTATATTGTCAATCACTGGTGACCGGTGCAGCCCTATGCAACAATGTAGTGTTGGTTACCAGTGACCGTCATGAGAGTCAACGTGTTAAACATTTTTAGGCATGACACAATTAGGCCTACAATAAGAATTCAGCTTAAATATCCTACAATACAAAAGAATTTTTTTAATGAATATAAAATTACCTCAAACATCAAGTTCCTCCATGGTGCGCGAAAGCCTGTTACTGTCTATTCGTCTTCTCTGACTACGCCTCACAGCGTCTGCCCGCCTGTATGGTTCATTCTTCAGTCCATTCAGAATGTCTTCCAAAGCACCATTGTACACCTCATCCTGATGTAGCAGCTTCTTCTCCTGTACCATACGTGTTTTGAACTTCAGCTCGTTGATAACAGCTTCCTGATAAGCATTGCAATGTGAGAAGCGTGAATGCCTAATAAACTACATATGCCTAGTTAATATTACTACCAAGGCGAGTGATAGTATCATCCAAGACAAGCAGCCAGCAGCAAGGAAAGCAAACATGGAGGTGTCATGCAAAGCATGCAACAAAGAAAATACTCTAAACCAGACATATTATATTCATTGCAAAAATGAATAGTGGCGAGCTTTTATTGAGAAGTAGCTGTTAATGCTTATATTATTTAACCAAATTGTTTCATTACCAATATAAATGTTGAATAGGTTAAAATATTATGAATACACACACACACACACACACACACACACACATATATATATATATATATATATATATATATATATATATATATGAAGTTAATATATTACTTTATCCACCACTAAGTGCAATAATTTTACCTTGTGGAATGAGGCACCTTGTGGAGGTCACTTGACCATTGTCGAAACACTGTGGTGGATAAAATTATTTATAACAGTAATATATTAACTTCATAAAGTCAGTGCAACGAAAAAATAATGGACAACGTAAAATATCAAAATATATATATATATATATATATATATATATATATATATATATATATATATATATATATATAGGTTAGTTTTGGTTGGTAAAGATTATTTAGATTTTTTGGACTAGGAGACTGACAGACTTACCTTGGTAAGAGTCCACTCTGTAGTCTTGAAATAGAAACACATAAAAGCACTTAAACAATGATATATTTCAACCACACAGTGGTCTTTGTCAATCGAAGAGAAAACAAAAAAAGAAATATGAGAGAATGAAATAATTGTAATCCAGGAGATTACAATTATTTCATTCTCTCATATTTCTTTTTGTGTTTTCTCTTCGATTGACAAAGACCACTGTGTGGTTGAAATATATCATTGTTTAAGTGCTTTTATGTGTTTCTATTTCAAGACTACAGAGTGGACTCTTACCAAGGTAAGTCTGTCAGTCTCCTAGTCCAAAAAATCTATATATATTTTGTGATATTTCATGTTGTCCATTATTTTTTCGTTGCACTGACTTTATAAAGTTATTATTGTTAATTGTAAACAATTATTCCACCACTAAGTGCAATTATTTTTACCTTATGTGATGAAGCATCTTTCGGTCACCTGACCATTGTCGAATCCTTTTTCCTGTATTATAGGTGTAAGTGTAAGTTGGATTCGACAATGGTCAAGTGACCGAAAGATACCTTATCACAAAGGTAAAAATAATTGCACTTTGTGGTGGAATAATTGTTTACAATTAACAATAATAACTATAAAGTCAAAGCAACGGAAAAATAATGGACGACGTGAAATATCACGATATACACAAACACATCAAACGAGAATGGGCATTTCTGAAAATATATCATTTCATCAACTTAGTTTATAACTTAAGTTGTAGTTAACTCATTGCAGATTAAATGATATGGATTACAAGCAACTCAGCGGTTATGGATTAATTAATTAGTCGTGGCACCTGATTTATGCTGGTGTGATAGCTTTTTTTCCAATGGATTATTATTTGTAACCAAGTTAGAAAAAACAATTATGAATTAAAATAAGTAAAATAATAAATATGTAAAAAATAATTAAATAAAAATAAAATGCTACTTATAATTTTAAACTTAGTGGTTGACTGCCTGGCCCCCTAACATTCACACAACTAGTTGTTTACCACTTTTTTAATTAAAAATATGTAAATGCATCTAAGGCCTACATTTAGAGCCACTACAGTCTCAACTCACAACTGAACGATAATGCGATAGAAGACTCGAATAAGAGGTTGCTCAAAATTACCAGCTGACAGGTTAGTTATAAGCAATAGGAGGACAATAAAAACCCTACTTTATGTGTCCTCTAAAGTAGGAGATACAAAAATATCTTTCTTTATGGTGACAGTTTCAAGTGGCTAAAATATCCCCTAACTACGTCAAAATCATGTTGCATGTTAGAAGTATGGAGTCTGTAATACATTAACAAGGGTAAAGCTAAATAAATATTCAACAAATAAAAAAAGAAGTAATTCATAAATCTCTTGATCCAATGACAAAAATAGTCGACACGCCGAGCTCATCACTAAGCTATCTAGCAACATTTTGTTAGGACGAGCTGACTTTGTCCATGAAGCACAATTGGTCAGAAAAGAAATACATTTTTCGAAATCGCTATCCTCATGTTACATAAAAGTAAGTCCTGCTAGGCAAGGTTTTACATAATTTGTTATATGTAAGTATATAAGTGTATATTGATAGCTTGAGTTTAAAATGAAAGAAAAGGAGTAGAGGCTTTGCTTCGTAAAAGATTGTTTCAAAATTCGTCAGCAAGTAAGCCTTTATGTATTTACTTAGTTAAGTATTACTTAATTATCGAAAAAAAATAATTTATGCAAAAGTTTGTTCTGCAAAATGAAAATTCTTAAACCTTTAGTGTATTGTAATATAAATTTAAACCAACTTAAGATGAATTATAATTATGCCTCCATTATATAATTAAATGGTTTAGCAATTTTATATATAATTCTCCAGATTGTTTTATCAAGGAGATAGAATAAATTATAACATCTAATAATGAAAGAATTTCAACTATAAATTATTAACAGTGGAATATGCATAATTATAAAAGTGACATTGTTTGGTACAATTCTTAATATTTGTCTAGCATTGTTTCCTGTCAAACTATTGTGCAATACTCTGGCCATTTTTCTGGCAGTGTCTTATCTCCTGAAAGTGGCCACTTGTCTCTCTTCTCTCTTGTTCCATCTCTGTTGTCTTTGTCTCTTTTAGCACGTTCTTAATCCATCTTTATCTTTGTAATCATTTATCTAATAAGTGTTGTGAATTATCTCAAACCAAAGGGTATTTATTTATAAACAGTAATAGTAAATAGCCTCACGTTGATATTTCTTATTGCACGTTTTCAATTATTATTACTTATTATTTTCTGTCTTGGTGTCAAACTTAAGGGCTGAATGCCACAGATATAGTCTCAACTTTCAAATTCAAAATTAACTACAGAATTCAATAGAACAGTGGAACAATTTTCTCAACCACATCTTTAAAAATGTTCGAAGTTTTTCTTGTTCAATCTGATGATTGTAAAATATATGTACACAATTGGTCTTTAACGTAAGACTCAAAACTCAAATTTATTCCAAAAATTTGCAGTTAAAAAAAACATAATAAAATACAATTAAAATTTCTTTTGTACGACCAATATTAACTTATTAGAGGTGTCCCCATGTTACTCAAAAGTGCTTATTCCTACGCTCTTAAGCGTAGAACCTCTCTAATTCCTCACATTCGGGACCGAGGGGTGACGAATTCGAGAAAAGATGAATTACAGAAGTCGTGAAATTAACATGTAATTGTTAGTAAACATAGCACATAAGTACGTAAATAGGCGTGTAAATGAAATTGTTGTGTTTACATTATTTATATCGGCCAAAAAACAACAACAGTATAAAAACACCCAAAGCTTTTAGTATAGTTCGTAATTACAAAACAGTATGTTACTCTATTTTCATAAAAGACATATTACAGTACCTGAAGTCTACTCAAGTTTTAGTTTTTAAAAAAGTACTAACGAATATTCTTTTGTAGAGAATCCATTTCTGATGGTGTCTACACTACGTGACAGTGCAGACAACGTTTGTTATTACTCTGGCAAATTAACAAATTAAAGAGCTTCTACTATATTTACATGTTCAAATTTACTTTTGCGAAGATTGATCAAGAGAAATCGACGTTTCAAGAATATTTATCATCCAAAACTACTTTAAAAACTATTATTTTATCAATAAATTTAATGACTATAGTTAGTCTTACAAAATACTATTTGAAACAATATGAAAATTTCACAAAGGTTTGTGTTAATGCTGAAGGCTTATTCTTCAAACAAACATAGTAACACCATCTTTAGAAATAGAGAAATGGAAAATAAAGAAACGGAAAATATGCTGGGATATCCATGCAACTGAAATTTAAAGACAAAGCTTGTCAAGATCTCAAATTTCCAGTAAATTATAGTGTTATAACATTCTATATTTCCTAGACTATCCATAAATCTGCTGGGCATCATAAACATATGGCATTTAGGGAAAAGCTGCTTATATACATAAATTATTTCTGTATACTTTTAACAAACTAATATTAACACCTTCAAGCCTACACCCGTGTATAGCTCAGGTTCCCATATTTATTTCCACAGCAACGTAATTGTTACATCGTTCTTTATATTGGTTATTCTACTTTACATGTCTTTACCTTTAGGGCATTTAGATTTTCTTTTATGAACAAAAACTTATTTTTTTAAAGTGAGGCGACAGAGAGTTATGAGACATTTCTTTGACAGACGTTGGTTCGGTCAGACAAAAAGTGTTTTATTAGTGCCTGTTGTTTAGGTTTCAAGTTTGTTGTTTACACTAAATTTTATCCATCCATCATTTCATTTATTCAATTCGAGTTTGTGTAATTTTTGTTTGGGCTTTGACTTTATTGTTTTTTGCTTTAAATTTATCTTTCAGTTATATAGTTTATTTAATTTTTATTGTTAGAGATATTACGTTATAGATTTAATGGCTAAAAGACACTTTAGGAAGTGATTCAATACAAGGTATGTTGCTTTAAGACAGTGGCAGTGAAACCGACCTAGGCTGAGGTACAACCGGAATATCATTCATTGATGAACTGAATGGAAATGTAAATGAACTGATTTAGAGTTTTCTAAATTTTAAAAGAAATTGGGGTGATGTAGTGTTGCTATTTATTTTATTTTTTTTTACTTTTTTATACATTTTTCTAACATGCATAAAGCCATTTATATGTAAGTAATCAATTCGTATGTATAATTACCTGAAAGCTTGTCTCATTTCTGTTAGAACAATGTATAACAATGTTATTAATAAGGGGCTAGCTAGGCTTCAAAGTGTTGACATGCAATAAAAAAATCTTTAAAATCTATTGTAATTCTATGATTCACTGAAGAATTACCTGAGTATCTGAATAATTTGAGTAATTTTATAATTACACATAAACATTTTAAAATGTTTAAAATCTCAAGATTGAACTTGTCATTACGAAAATGATTTTTTTTTTACCAAAATCTCCTCAAAACATAAGACACAAATCTAAAAGTTACAATATTATAGGAAAACTCACTCCAAGCCGCAAAATACTCCAATCAAAGCAGAAGTAAAGCACATCATGCAATCAAACAAAAGCAGCTGTATAATAACTCTAAAAAACACATAAAAATGAACTATGTTGTTTCAAAAACTTATATAACTATGGTGACTCCAGCCTTCTCTAACTCTACCTTCTTTATTCTGTTAGTAATACTCTTTAAAATTTATGTAATGTACATAATTTATGTAATGTACAAAAATTATGTAATGTATAGATATTATGTAATGTACAGAAATTATGTAATGTACAGAAATTATGTAATGTACAGAATTTATGTAATGTACAGAAATTATGTAATGTACAGACATTATGTAATGTACAGAATTTATGTAATGTACAGAAATTATGTAATGTACAGAATTTATGTAGTGTACAGAAATTATGTAATGTACAGACATTATGTAATGTACAGAATTTATGCAATGTGCAGAAATTATGTAATGTACAGAAATTATGTAATGTACAGAAATTATGTAATGTACAGAAATTATGTAATGTACAGAATTTATGTAATGTACAGAAACTATGTAATGTACAGAAATTATGTAATGTACAGAAATATGTAATGTACAGAAATATGTAATGTACAGAAATTATGTAATGTACAGAATTTATGTAATGTACAGAATTTAACTAACAAAAGATTGACTTTATTCCCTAAATAATGGTTTTATTCTTCAAGTTTGACTTTTGGAACATGTTTATTTTGATTAACCAGTACTTCAGTACACTACTTTAACCCTTTGATTAGTATTTACGTACCAGTATGTGAGATAGCACAACGGCTAGCGGGAACATTCCAGTATATGTAAGTCCTACCGTTTCTCTAAGATTAGCATTATCGTATGTTTACAAATTGATTTCCTGTGTACTGTGCTGTATTATAGGTTAAATATTTGCTACTATCTGGACAATAAACGCTACATGGAGAACATAGTCAGCATTCTTTTGTTTCCAAAGCCTATGGAATTTCCCACATGTTTACAGATCGTTTTTAAGTTTGTGCGGTACTTTACAATTAATTTGTATTTTATAACAAACAAAAAAACAACAGATAATTTTTAGCAAAGAATTTGTCAGTAAATGTAAGGTAAGGTTTGGTTAGCAGGAAAATAACCGAGTACAAACAAATATTACATAATTTGAAAAAATTGAGAAAATTAGAGAAAAAAATTAGAAAAAGAATGTAGTTTTTCAAAAATATGTTGCTCCTAGGGGCTATCAAGGCAGGCACATGTTACTAATCAAAGGGTTAAAAAGTGACCCTGTATACACCCGAATAACTGCTTTATAATCAGGATTTTACAATATTGTTTTATATTGTGTGTCTTATATAGATGTCTTAGTAACAGTCGCTTTGGCACAGGTGACAAGGTGAAGTAGTTAAAAACAGATTAAACTTTGCCATCAAACCTTTGTTACAGGTGCAAACTTCAATGACTTCGCCTAAAAATCTTATGAAATGTTAAAACAAATGTTCAAACATAAATAGAAATTATAAAAAAAAAATGAAAACTAAGGAATTTAGAAAAAATTTTTCGGACAAAATCATCGTGGTTTAATTTTTACAAGAATTTTGACAGTACTTCCTAATTAACCTTTGTATTTAGTTTGTGTGTCATTGGATGATTCTTGTGAACTAAAATTCTTTGGGTTTTAAAAGGTGTGGAGATATTTTAACTCTTGATTAATTATAAAAAAAACCATCAATATTAAAATTTTGGATTCTAATTAATTAAATTATGTTTGAGAAAACGTTTAATTTTTATTATAAAAAAATTACAATTAATAATTGTATTGATCAATAAACTATATTCTAAAAAGATGTTTGTTTTGATATTAGACATAAAAAAATACAGTATTAAAATATACATGAATATAATTTTATATTTAAAATAAATAGATATAATTGTACAACTAAAAATATATCAATACAAAAGGCCTTGTATAACTATTATACAAGTTGATATAAATAATTAAAATATTTTTAAATATTGATTTACATATAATTAAAATTTAACACTATTAAAGACATTTTAAGTTTTAGAAATACCAATAGTTCATTTTTCTGAAAAAAGCTACACACAAAGCTTGTATGAAGCAAGTTTTACACTTTAAAATGAAAATGTTTTAATGGTTAGTCATAACCTATCCCCAGCAGTTAAAGCTCCTGTAACTCATGATATTCAACTCAATACAAATTTTCCCATAGATAGTACCTAAGTGAACTATATCCCATGGCGACTAAGCATGCTCCTAATATGTGCTTGATTTTGTGAACCAGTTCGTGAACGAATCATGCGGTGTATCTCGTCCCACTGGGCTTTACTCTGAACATGCAAGTCATTATCTTCAACACTTTCTATAATCTTTCGATACATTACCTGCTGCTTTTTTTGATTGATTTTATTACGTTTTGCGACATCAACTGTGTTGCCATTGGTTCGTGCTTCGGCTGCAGCTAATTCTAACCTCTGTCGTTGTTCGTTTTCTTGTTCAGCCAACTGAAAATTATTTTTTTATAAGAAAGTAATTATACAACTATTCTTTGAGCTTAGCTTGTGAGGTTATGTTAAAACAAATAAAAGACATACACAAAACTTACGAATTAATCATTTATTGACTCATACACGTTTCAACGACAAAGCCATCATAATCAGTGAGTGTTGCTACTACAAATTCTAACTTACAACTCAACCAGTTGTTTTTAGTAGCAACACTCACTGATGATGACTTTGTCATTGAAATGCTTATGAGTCAATAAATGATTAATTTGTGAATTTTGTGTCTTTTATTTGTTTTAAGAAAGAAATAATTTATAAGACAATTTTAATTTGTTCATACCAGTTTAATCATACAATCTATCTTTCTTAGTAAAACCTGTTTAAAAATTACCCTTTGTAAAACAAAGCCAGAAAAATATAGTATAAAATTTGTGTAATGTATAATATCTTAAATAAATAACATTTCTCTAAGTTGGAAACATAACGTAAAAATTAAATTCTCCAGCAGCTGAGATTCATTTTATCTGGTTTTTATTTAAGGTGTAAATCGTTTAACTGTCTGTATATATTCCACATTGGAAAAATTGTAAGTGCAGCTGAGATTTCTTTTATCTAGTTTTTATTTAAGGTGTAAATCGTTAAACTGTCTGTATATATTCCACATTGAAAAAATTGTAAGTGCAGCTGAGATTCCTTTTATCTGGTTTTTATTTAAGGTGTAAATCGTTTAACTGTCTGTATATATTCCACATTGGAAAAATTGTAAGTGCAGCTGAGATTTCTTTTATCTGGTTTTTATTTAAGGTGTAAATCGTTTAACTGTCTGTATATATTCCACATTGGAAAAATTGTAAGTGAATGAGAATGTATCAAATGACTTGTTAAAGTTATATAATTATGTGTAACCAGTAAGCACAACCGTTGAAAAAACATTTTTTTCAACTAGCAATGAATAGGTTTAAATGTTTTACAAGATTATAGACAATTTAGAAGTTATTATGTGGACAGTTTAGGCTGATAGACCTTTTGTAATTACTAGTTACTAGTATCCATACTTGACATCAATTTATAAAAAAATCTTAAGAATAACTGATTTCAAATTTAGTTTGGAATAAATTCAAAATTTTTAATTTCACTTACTTTATATGATTTGGTAAACCTAACAAGTAGAGAGAAGAATGTGTTTGCATCAGATGTACGTGGGGATTCACCAAAATACTCCAAACATTCTCGGAAGGATTCTTGAGCGAGTTTCGTGTCTGATTTCAACCTGCGTAACTTCTCCTCCGAATTGGAAAGAAAATCGCGAAGAACTGTAGGATTTGTGCGTTCCTTGCGCACTTCAGATTCTTTCTTTACTAATTCCATCCCCTTTTCTAATTCGGCGACGTCTGTTGCGACAATCTCAAGTGAAACTAAAAAAAATTCTCTTTTTAAAGAAATGACATTTAAAGTATATTAAATTTTACAGCATAATTCACTGAACAGAAACAACTTTACAAAATATTTTGTCATTATCAGTTATGTTCTTTCCAACATAATATAACTAAGTATAATTCAGATAACACTCACACAGATTTGGTAATAAAAATAAGACAGATGTTTTGCTTGTCAAGTATAATATTATATCCTGCTATGGTGACGTTTCAATAACTAAATCATTATCATCATTAGGCATTACTATTTCCATGTAAACATAAACATCCATTATGTGTTATTGGTCTCATGATGATAATGGTCTAGATAACAAAAGGTTGTCATAGCAGAATAAAATATTATACTCAACTAGCAAAATAGCTGTCTTTTACTTCTATAATATAACTAAATTTTATCCTTTTGTTTAATCTTTTCACACCTGACTGAATAAGAAGAGAGCAGAGCAAATTCCTCTCAACTGTAAAAAAAATATAGTATCGTGTACAGTGAAATTTTAAAAATATTCTTTTTAATAATACAAGATGGTTTTATATGATTTATGAAAACCTTGGGTGGCTGTGTGGTCAAGTGGGTACAGCACAGCACTACAAATCTAAAGGATCTCAGCTTCTAGGTTCAATTCCAAGTAGTATCAAAGAATTTATGTGTACGGTTCTTTGCCATTAAGTCGCCTCAGTCTAAGTTAATGAGTGCCTAGGGTAATTTTAGGTGGTTGAAGCATAGTACTGGTCAGGTTAACTTCCTTTAATGCCAAATATGTTCCCAAGGTGTGCCAGGTTTCACCCTGTCTCTCCCACACCATTTCTCATGGTATTAAAAAGAGTAATTACAGTAGTGTCTCGAAAATCCGAATCCCGATTTTCCGAGCTTCCGTTAAAGTCGAGCCTATTTTAGCTATTTAAAAGAAAATGAGTTGGGTGTCCAAGAAATATTTATATCAATACGTCATGCAAAGGAAATAAGTCAGGGTTCCAAGAAATGTTTATATCAATACGGTATTTTTCTTCCTCTTCATTCTGTTGTATCATTCAGTTCATAAGTGTTCTACAGACTGGTGTATTACCCTAACTTCGTCAGTTGTGTATGAATGTCTTTATCAGTTATTTTACATGTCGGACAGAAGGTCAATGAGTCATAAATATCTGTCTTTATTTATACTGTAAGGCAAACAAATCAATCAAACAATGACGACACTCGTGATTAGCTGGACTGGAATAAAGATTCCCGCTATTAATAACTCTGTATCGGGCTGTCACCAAATTGATCTGGATATGAGGGGTTTTACAGTATTAGAGTTCATTAAAAGTGCTATTTTTTCTAATTCTTAGGAACTTATTTCTGTGTAATCCAAGTGTTTGATAATCCAAGGGGGTCTCAGTCCCATTCACCTAGAATTATCGAGACTCTACTGTATTAGTATAATTTGCACAAAATGTGGGGTAAATTCATTACTGCTTATCCATCATGACTATTTCAAAGTCAGTAAACTCTGTTTACCAAGATTTGTTTTTCTTTGTAAAAACATATTATTAATTTGATTCTGATTCCTTTACTGAACTCAAAGTCTCTATGTATTGCTTCAACAGTATTCCTACTTTCATAAGTTTAGTTACTTTTAAATAGGATCGATTCGGCATTTGAAAATTGAGGACATTGCCGACAAATGAGTGTATAAGCACATACACTCTTTACCAGCAGTCGCTGTTTTAAATCTGTAATATTGTTTTAAGTATTTCCGCCAAATTTCATATTGATAGTATAGTTGTCTAAGGTGATACGGCATTTTCTGTGTAGGCACATTGAGTTGGTACCTCCGACCTTTAAGCAGTTACATGCAGATTTCTTGACAAGTTGTGGAGCTTATATTTTATCTTTTTATGCTGTGAGTGTTATTGCACATAATTTTAATAAAGTTTTTCTGTTTAAAAATTAATGAAAATGGTGATATTTCTTTTAAACAAGGGAGACGCAAATTATACAACAATAATACAAATTTAATACGATTGCTGGAAAAAAGGTGTATAACACGTTTTTTTAATTTTATTAATCACAAATAAGATAATTGTGCGTAGCATTTGTTTTTTCTGGTGAAAAACTAATCTTTAAGAAAAAGTACTTTTTAGAATAATAACAATATTAGGAAAATAACTGAAATCAAATAAAAACTTTAAAGGTTATTTTCTCAAAACATGTGTTCCTTTCATACCCCTTCTTCCGGCAATGTCCTCAAATTATGAATATTTATGCAATTATACAGAAGAGAATAAGAAATCTTTTTCTGTAAAAACCTACATACAAACTGTGAGAATATAACTATTTAAATTATACACAATTTCAAATTTATATATATATATATTAGTGATCAGTTGATTCTCAATTCCAAAAGTCAATTCCATCGATTCTGGAAACTAGAATCGGCATTGGGAATTCATCACAAAAATTTATTAGAAATATCTTGGTTACAGCATGGCCGGCATTTACAGGTCAGGCGGTAAAATATCTCTACCTCTCTAACATAATGTTGCGCTTACACATCGGACGGTAAAATATCCATCACTGCTCTAACATAATGACGAGTTAGTGCGTAATCGTGGTAGTAATCCTGGCACCAAAACAACTTTTTGTGAACGTTTTTTTTTTTGTAAATATCATAAAAAATAACATTTTCCTTTTTTAATTGGGTTGGTATTTGTGGTATTTGGAATCGAGAATAGGGAATCGATTTCTTAGTATCGGTAAAATTTTCAAAACGACCTATCATTAATATATATATATATTACAAAATCCTTTACTGGTACAGATACGTCGATGATATCATAATACTATATAGAGGCAACTCCCGTCAATGCATTACTCCTCACCTACACTAGTAAAACACACCCAAAACTCCACTTCACTTCAGAAATTGAAACCAACCGATCCCTAAACTTCCTTGACCTAATCATAACAAAAAGCCAAACACAAAAACACAGCTTCAACATTTACAGGAAACCATAACGACAGACACACTTATCCACAGCACCTCAAATCACCCTATTCAACACAAACACCGCTGCCTTCAGATCCATGCTCCATAGACTTAAAGAAGTCCCAATGTCCACAGAAAATATAAACAAAGAACTAGAAACAATTAAATATTTAGCACACACAAATGGATACAACACCACAATAATAGACAAAATATAGTACAAAATACAAATAAACACTAAAATTAACACTACAGACAGGAAAAACAAATACGTCACATTACCATACATAAACAAAACAACAAACAAAATAGCCCGCAAATTTCAAAAAATAGGATACGAAATAGCATACAAAATTAATAACAAGCTACAATACCAAATACAACACAACACCAACAACAAAGATAAACTACAAGCACCAGCCGTATAGAAATTAACTGCAAGGAATGTAACAAACAGGTCGCAGCTTTAAACAAAGAGTTGAAGAACATAAACAGAACACCAACTTAACATTTTACAATCACATAAAAGAAACAGGACACAAATATACAGACATTTACCACAACCTAGAAATCCTACACATCAACAAAAAGGACCACATCTCAACACACTAGAACAATATGAAATTTACAGACACACAATAACACAAAGTACAAACATATTAAACGAACAAACACAATGCAAATCACACATACTCTTTGATAGTATCGAAAACCTGCCTTTAAAACTGTCATGGCCTTAACCGACATCTCCAAGCAGAAGATGAAGATCACAACATAGCGATCGAAAACGTTCTGTCTCAGTAAGTTTTACCAAATTTACAAAATTTAAAGTTTGGATAGTCATAAACTATTGTTTAAGTGATTAATTAAGATTCACCAAACGTAATGGACTACAAAATTCAAGAAGTAATAAATTGTCCTAACTACCTAACAACCAAATTTACAAAATTTAAAGTTCGGATAGTCATAAACTATTGTTTAAGTGATTAATTAAGATTCACCGAACGTAATGGACTACAAAATTCAAGAAGTAATAAATTGTCCTAACTACCTAACAACCAAATTTACAAAATTTAAAGTTTGGATAGTCATAAACTATTGTTTAAGTGATTAATTAAGATTCACCAAACATAATGGACTACAAAATTCAAGAAGTAATAAATTGTCCTAACTACCTAACAACCAAATTTACAAAATTTAAAGTTCGGATAGTCATAAACTATTGTTTAAGTGATTAATTAAGATTCACCGAATGTAATGGACTACAAAATTCAAGAACTAATAAATTGTCCTAACTAGCTAACTTAGTTCCTACACGGGTTAAACTGTAAAACCCAATGCCTTAATGGTCACTGTACTGTCCCTTACCTGTTGCAGCCTTCTCAATATGAAGCAATTCTGCATCAAATGTCCTCAAATCTGGAAACTTTTCCTTGACGGTAGAGGCTATGTATTGCAACAAAGACATTCGTTTGTCACTCGACTTGGTATCCATGAGCGTGTCTAAAGACTGCAGTTTAAAGCCATATGCTGGACCTCGCTTACTGCTATTCAGGTAGTTGCCAAATGCTAGAACAATTTCCAGCATGCGCCGAAGTTTCTTAGAACACTTCACTGAACCAGATGCTGACATAACTGAATGCACTTGCTATAACAGATAAACTTCAAGATTAGAAATCAATGATGATTCTAGATTTAAGAGTTATATTTATTTTTAAAATTCAACAGAGTAAAAAAGGGGTCAGTAATAGACTAAAATATATTCCAACATTTTCATTGTAAAGCAATCATCTTCAGAGGAAATTACTTGATACAGGATTAATGCAAATATTTTTAATACAAATATGTTGAAAAAAAACATGATCAAAGAAATAAATAAAGTCATTAGTTTTTAATCGACTTTAAAAAAGGAGGAGATTCTGTGTTCGATATATATATGGTGAAATCTGGTTTACCGATGGGTCCAAGATGAAGGAAGGAGTGGGAGCAGGATTTAGTGGACCGAGACACCAAGACAGATTTTGTCATCGCCTGGAGGACTACAACTCTGTCTTCCAGGGGGAGGTGCTCGCGATCAAACTATGTGCTGAGGAAATAATAGGGTCTGGCAGGAGGGGCAAGACCATCTGGATTTGCTCGGACAGTCAGGCAACTCTGAAGGCTTTAGGTAAGGCTAGTACCAGCTCTAGGCTGGTGGCTGAGACTATAACTTCTCTAGCAGAGGTGAGTAAGTATAATTCGCTCAACCTAACCTGGATTCCAGGACATTCCGGCTGGATAGGGAATGAGAGAGCTGACGCCTTAGCAAAACAAGGGTGTATAACTCAAGGACCATTGCTGAGGGCAGTGGGCATGCCGCCTCAAAAGGGGCGCTAAAGGATCACGGCACATATAGACCGGTTGTGCAGGGAAGAATGGAATGCAACCTTGGGGTGTAACAAATCCAAGGTACTGTGGGGTTACTCAGGAGATTTGTAGGGCAAAGAACTACTCTCCTTAAGTAGACATCAACTCAGAGTTACTGTAGAGCTGGCCACAGGCCATGGGAATCTGAGGGGGGTTTCAATACAAAATTACAAAATCTAGGTCCCCTGTGTGCAAGAGATGCGACGAGGACCAAGAGGAAAGCCCAATCCACGTACTCTGTGAGTGCCCTGCTTTGGGAGCTGCAAGGAGAAAGTGGTTTGGCTGGCAGGAATGTACACCAGAGGATATCAGAAGATTTAGCATCAGGTGGGTACTTGATTTCTGCAAAGAGGTAGGTATCCACTAAGCTAGTCCTGTGGTAGGGATGGGAAAAGAGTACAAAGGCTCCAGCTAAGTGCTCTACACCGATAAGGTCCCACCGAGTTTTAGTAATAATAATAATAATACAACAAAAGACATAGTAGAAATAAGTATAACACAAATAGGTTTTCTTTTATTTCTTGCTTGATAAAGCTGCTTAGAACGAGCATCATCGGATACTAATGAATGAATTTTCCTCATTAAAAAGCGCCTTTCTCGATGGTCTACCCATATTGATATATAACTTGGTATAACTCGAATGAGATAAGCCAGAATAAATACACTGAATGTCTGATTTAGTTCATTTACCACAGTAAAGATGTACAATAATCCTCAGGTAAAAACTCATTACTACACTAAATATCAAGAGATAACTTTATTAAATATAACTTTACTATCAATTTTCACTCTATTTTATTATTAAAATTTCATGAGTACAAAATGTTTTCCTTAATAGTTATTAGAGACAGCATTATTGAATATTTACCTGAGATGTTGCATTATGTGATTATTAACCTTTAACTACTGTCGTGCAATTTCTGTCACATTACTACCGTTGTTGTGCCTCACAGGCACGAAGGGCCTGCGTGTGATTTATTGTGTAGTTTAACAACTTATCTTGCATTTACTATATGAAAATGTTATTTGAATAATACCTGAATGCAAATAACTAAGGAAAAGATAATTTTATGAGATTAGTTATTTTTTATTTACTTATTGAAAACTATAGTCTTAGCTACAGGTCTTAGCGCAGCTTATCTAAAAAGGCTTATAATAATTATTTTTTGTTCACTGATTGTATACACTTAACTTTATATAAAAAACAACATTTGACAAATTAAAAGTTTTGTATATGGAAACTGACATTGAAAATAATAACTCAATTTGGACAGCAGGTTTTACACAGTGGCTCAGAACATTCCAGGCATATTGGCTGTAGACAGCTAACACACATGTAACAAGTCTTCCTATTTATGTTGCTGGACAAATTCTACAACTTCTTTGTTTTGTTTGGTTTCATGTGTCTGTGTATCATCTATTGGGCAATCAGGTCCTAAAATACTTCGTATTGTCTGCTGTATGTCACAGCTGAGTCTGTAGTTTGCAAGTCGGCTCTGGAGGTGTGGTAAGACCAGACCGTTAGTCTTACGGATGGAAAACGCAAAATAAAGTTATGCTGGAGTGTTCCCACAGCTCTAATTGTAGGTGTAGCAACCCATTTATAACAATTTTTTTTCATAGTTTAATAGTTTACTTCTGAAGGTTGTAATTATTCGAAATCATCATCATCATCATCTGTTGCATTTTGTTGAGATTCAATATCATGATCACTTTGCTCAATTACTTCTTCATTTGGTTCATTAGGTACAGTACCTGAATCACTGTCTTCTTTGTCTAAACAGTCCCTCTTGATGGTATCTTCAAAACCACTGTAATATGTTTAGTCTCATCAGTTGAATTTAGTTCCCTTTTTACTCCAGAAGATCCAGGTCTGTCCATGTTTTCAGTTTATGTAACTAAATACTAAAATAATACGTAAAAAAAACGAGAAACACTACAAAAGTTTAAAATGTTACACAAATACTGGCGCCGTGCCTGTGAGGCACAACCGAAGTTTCAAACTGTTATAAAACTAACACAATGCACAGGAACGCGCAAACAACGCTAACACCTTGTAAAACACTACTAAATAGAAAGCTACTGAACATCATGACCTTCAAGGAGTAATGGAGGGAGACAAAACTAAACAACACCATAGGCGCCAGTGCTTGTCAGGTACGACGACGGTAGTCAAAGGTTAACAAATTTTTAACTGAAATGAAAAAGAATAACTGCAAGATAATAAATAATATGTAGGATTTTTGGAAAATTCGTCAAGGGAATTTCAAACATAAATTACTCAATGTATTTGTTTGACAAATTGATATGTTTATCGTAATCTTTTAAGGCGTGTCAATTATTTGAACAACGATCAATCAATATGATTAGAGGGATATACACATCGAAAATTTGTGTAGATAAATATTGGCAACTTTTCCAACATAATCAAACAGCATAAAACAAAATTCGATTATAATGTAAATAAAAATTAAAAATCATACCTCTAAAAACAAGGAAATAAAATTTATAAAAAAAACCAGACTTCAAAAAGAGAGCCTGAAATATAAATTTTACTTGCTTTAGCAAAAAGGTAAAAAATAATTTTCGGATAACGAAAACATAATTTATCATAAGCTTACTAGCCCCAAAATTTTGAAGTCTGCATCGCAATCATGCCTGGTATTTGGTAATCCATCTAATCTGTTCCAAACATTTCCGAAACAATCAATTTTTTGAATGCTTGATTTCCCATGACTAATTATAGAATCTTCTCAAGAAAAATTTAATGTATTTGATATTATGATAATATGCGGAACGACAAAGTTTTTAGCAAAGATCATACAATATAGGATTCCATATTTTTCATTCAGATATACAGATTGCAGACAATTCAACCTTATTTGAATGATTTACACAGAAAGTGATTACTGTAGATGCTTATAGAAGTAAGAGATCATATCTCCTTAATCCTTTTGTATCATAAATTTAATAAATTTCTTATACTGTATCTATAAAATAGGTGTATGGAAGAAATGATTGAATATCCTGTGTATATATCATAATTTGTTAATCTACATGCAGAGGAGATTCAACATCATGTAAAATCCCTTTATTTTTTATGTTCAATATATTAAATATGAGTCCAAGTATAAAATTTGGGGCCCACTTTAAAATCTAGTGGGTTAAGCTTATGATAGATATTGTATTCGTTATCAGAGAATTATTTTTTACATTTTAGTAAGTAAAATTATATTTCGGATTCATCTCTTGAAGACGATTCTGTTTTTTTTTTAAATTTATTATTTGTATTTACACAAAAATTCAATTAAGTGGATTTAAAGTTAATAAGAAAAAGAATATTCGCAGTAGGAATGTCTTAATGAAGTGCTTGCGTGCGTGCGTCTGTGTGTGCGTGCACTTCATTAAGACATTCCTACTGCAAATGTTCTTTTTCTTATTAACTTTAAATATGCATGTGCGTGAGCGTGTGTATGCGCGTGTGTGTATGTAGAACATCATGTAATAAAGTTATCATGAAATGAGCGAAATATGAAGAAATTAGTGTTTTTTCTTAGGTTTTTGGGAACTTGCATAGAATTTATACGCAAGTTGGAAAAAGCTGTATGAAATTATATACAATAGTTGTACATATATATGTATGAATTTTTTTTCTACACAACGGTTATTTGTAAGACAGTTAATTACAGTTTACTGTACTCCAGTATTTGTTAAATAATATCTAATTTACAATTACATGGATTAAAAACCCTTTTTACCTGACAATTACCAAGCCTTCATCGGGGGGGGGGGGGGATTTACAATAAAGTTATAAAATAAACTGTTCATTGTATTATAAGTTGTTTGTAAGGTTCCTAACTTAGAGTTAGTCCTCTGATTTTGATGACGACTTCACCACCAAAATACAGATAAAAGTTTAATCCGTAACTTATCTAATTTGTATTTGATTTTATTAGAAAGGTTATTGTTAGATTTTTTACTTAAAAAATATATTTAAAAATCTGGTTTCTATCACAATTAATTTCCATTCTGGACCAGATTTCTCAAAAGCTACTGTAAAAAATTTGATGACATAATTTACCCCACTTTTAGGTCCGAAATCTTGACAAACCAATTTTCTTGTCTCTTATTTAAGTTGCATCTGTTGGTTGCACAATTAACACCCCGAAAATTTTAGCAAACTTTTTCCAAAAAAGGAACTAAAGTCTGGGCAAAAACTAGCAAAAAGCGCTCCTGCCCTTCCTTATACAACTAATATTTTTTTAGTTTTTGCATTTCTTTGTAAATCACGATATATATAAAAAAAGTCTAATAATATTCTCTAAAATTACAAAGTAAAGATATAAAACTTACAGGAGTAATAAGGTGTACATTGTCTAAAAAGTTTCCCATGTAAGCCATGATGGCAAGTTTGTTTGATAACCTCTCGATTTTCGTCAGTTGCAGTAGGAATTTATCTTCTTCTGTCAGGATATTTACATCTTTCTTCTCTATAATGTACTCCCTATAAGCCTTCGCCTGCAAAACATAATGCGATATATATACATTCCTTCTTGTGGTTGTTGTCCTAATATTTAATTAACACTTTCAGCACAGCTAGCGAACCCGCACGCTCTGGGTACCCTTACGAGATACCGAGAGTGTGCCGATGCTCTCCTAGCTTATTCTTTTAGATACGGCGAGCTCACCGGCATGCTCACTCCCAGGCTAACTGAAACTTCTCTACTGTCGATACGCGTTTGTATAAAGGTTTGATTTTTACGTCAATGCTTCAGAAGAGTTTGGAGAATATTGTGCCTGAGTCATTTTTAAATCCGACAATCCCAATTTAACTTTTGATGCTTCAACTGTAACAATGTTTCAGGGAGTTTTATGAACAAATTTAATTTGGTTTAACTTTTATATTTTAATGTTTTTTTTAGTTTGAACCATTTAACGCAGCAAAATATCAGGTAAAAACAATGATCGTAAAAATTAAGTTTTCTAAACTAACGCAAGAATAAACGATAACTGTCCTATTAGAGTGAATGAACCCACTTGAAGTGGGAACAGACTATTGTAAATATGTGTCATTGCAAAATGCTTGGACGCCCGAAAACCTAATGTGTCAACATAAGATTGTAGTAAGCAAATGTCAGCTTATCTCGGCTATAAATAGTCTCGGACGTGACATATGTATTATCTATGTCTCCGTTTACATTACCGATCTCGTTTACATTATCGATCTCCGAAACACTTGGCACAAACAGAAATAAACATTCTGAGTTGAATGTTGAGTACTTATTTTAGTATGTAAAATATTTTAGTAGTAGGGTCTTTAGTTTTGTATATAAATTTTCTTTTATCTCTGTCTTTTTTATTGTGTTTTCTTATTTGTCATACAGTAATTTATCATTTGTATTTATTTTTTTAAGTTGTGACTTGATAAATAAAACAATATTTTAGAGTCTAATACACTGTTCTGATGTCCCCAATAAACATGTATATGTTAGAAATAGAATTATTGAGATGAAAACAACAGGCTCGATAATTAGATGCTACGACAAGCTATGCAACCCGCATGGCGTTCCACTGCCGTCAGAGCTGGAAGTTAACGAAAAACAGACAGTAGTTGGATGAGATCACCAATATCGCCGCCATGTTGAAAGTGTTAAACTGACTAAATTTTAACAAATTTATAGGAATGGTGTAGAAACTGTCTTTTACTTGGTCTAGCTTATAAATAATAGTTCCTCATAAAGGCATTAGGATTGTGTTTATAAATGTATTTCTATTTATAATATTATTTTATTTTCACTATACCTGGAAACAAAGTTTTTCATCATTATTGCCTGTAATTAATAAAAAAAATAACAAAATTGAGTATTAAAATGGGAAGTGTTAGAATTTTAACAACTTCAACATTTTTATTTACATTTCAAGTATAACAATCAGTACAGATCACAGTAGCATAATCATAATAATTAGACAACAATAACCCTCGTTACAAATATTTAAACAACCTTGATGTACATTTTACTAACATGGGTAGCATCATCAGGTTACAAACATTTTTGTGATCTAAAAACTAAAGACATATGACTACTCGCAATGGGCATCAATCCCACTAAACAGGTCACTGGGTGAAGGTGTGGGACTGATGCCCACTGGGAGAAGTGATTAGGTCTTTAGTTTTTCGATCCCAGTATGTTTGTAAACTTTTGATGATGCTAACTGTGCTACCAAAATGTACATCAAGGTTACTTAAATATTTGTAGCAAGGGTTATTGTTGTTTGGTTATCATATTTTAGGAATTTAGGGATTTTGCTACTAGAGTGAGTTAGTTCTGGATTGGTTCAAAGCATTGTTGAGATCTGTTGAACTGAATTGGAGAATGACCGACTTGTCTTAGTGATAGTTCTAGCGTTAATTAGAAGAAAAATGGTAGAAATGATTTGATGTTAGGCATAGGAGGGGTTCTATTATTGCACGTATCATTTGTCAATATGATACTTATATACATTACCATATACATGAATATTGTTGATGGATAAAGGCTAAAGACGGAGCATAATGATTGGAAAGATATTTTAGAAGTACTATTTTAAAACTTTAGTACTTCAATAAAATTTTGAGGTATAAATTCAAACAAATTTTTTTTTAGCTTAAAACATTTTCTATATGAAAACAAAAACATAATTACTAACCTCTTGGTCATTAGGAACCATTCTCTGTAAAATTTCTACATTTTCTAGCGACACCTGTTTAAGATCGAGAGCATTGACTGCAACCATGACTTTCTCTACTGGCATGTCGATCTTTCTTCTGGAGATAGCTAAACTCAAAATAAAATTTTGTGTTAATTGTGTAAGTTTTTGACCTACTTACCATACACAATTAACTAGAATCCACTATTATTATTAAATTCTACTGATATATTTTTAAAAAATTTGTGTGTTGATTATTTTTTAAAGAAAAATCAGCACAAAGCTCTAAACATTGACAAGTCAGAACCAATCAAAAACTAGTTTTAAGCTTAAGCTATACAGTAGAACCTCGATAATTCGAACTAACTGGAACCGTAGCCCATCCAGGTTAGACGAACACTAAAGACTATAGTACCTATAGGAAACACCTATATATTTATCACAAAGAGTAAATGTTTTTATTAAATGTCTGTTAATAACTATTAATATTTTATATAGGCTAATAACAGATCACAGACAATTTGCTTTTTTAAACACTTAACATTTCGAATTTCTTTCCGAAATTCCTTTTCAAGAGCGCAGTTTTAATTAAACAATTATACAACATAACTTACGATTTATAAAATGCATAACATTATATAAAACATAATAAAAATCAACAATTTACAAAACTCTTAATAAATATCCATTTAAAAGTCAAATTTTTTTCTATCACAATCAAATTTTTGTATTATGTTTTATATAATGTTATGTATTATTATTATTAAATTCTACTGATATATTTTTAAAAATTTTGTGTGTTGATTATTTTTTAAAGAAAAATCAGCACAAAGCTCTAAACATTGACAAGTCAGAACCAATCAAAAACTAGTTTTAAGCTTAAGCTATACAGTAGAACCTCGATAATTCGAACTAACTAGAACCGTAGCCCATCCAGGTTAGGCGAACACTAAAGACAAATTAGTACCTATAGGAAACACCTATATATTTACCAAACAAAGAGTAAATGTTTTTATTAAATGTCTGTTAATAACTATTAATATTTTATATAGGCTAATAACAGATCACAGACAATTTGCTTTTTTAAACACATAACATTTCGAATTTCTTTCCGAAATTCCTTTTCAAGAGCGCAGTTTTAATTAAACAATTATACAACATAACTTACGATTTATAAAATGCATAACATTATATAAAACATAATAAAAATCAACAATTTACAAAACTCTTAATAAACATCCATTTAAAAGTCAAAATTTTTTCTATCACAATCAATTTTTTGTATTATGTTTTATATAATGTTATGTATTTTATAAATCGTAAATTATGTTGTATAACTGTTTAATTAAAACTGAGCTCTTGTAAAGAAATTTTGGAAAGAAATTCAAAACGTTGAGTGTTTAAAAAAGCAAAATTATCTGTGATCTGTCATTAGCCTATATAAATAGGAGTAAATGCATATAATATGTACGTACATATTGTATATATAGTTAAACTACACTGCAGTTTATTTTTTGTCCCACAATTTATCAATTTTGGTCGTTTAATTTTGTGAACCGCTTTTGTGCTGTGCAATCCCATAGTCTTTTCAACACAAGACATACAAGACATTACGTTAATTATTTTGTTCATCACTAGGTCTTAGACATTTGAATTGTTCTGTTAGACTTTTAATCTATGTATTGTACTTATTTGATTTTTGTTATTTCTTATTTCTTTCCATTCTACTTCAAAATCATTTAAAGGTTATTCGGAGATCCAAATTAATGGGGTTCAACTTATCGAAGTTTGCAATACATTTTCAAACACTGACAATGTGTTTGAAGCAATTGGCAACATGATTACCATTATGTCAAGTGTCCTACTACTTTGAAGATTCTATAGAGTACTGAACACTTCTCAAAATTATATATTGAAAAATGTTTAATTAATTTTGTGAATGGTCTACATAAACCAGACTATTCTTATGTCTCACATAAAAAAGAAACAATTTACTGGGAAAGTAAAGATCAAAACACTTTCTAAATATCTTAATACATATTTTAAAATTTGACATTCACTCCCTCCTTTCCTTCTTAATATGTTGCTCTAAGTTGAGCTAAAAAATGAGCATCAAGAAACAAAATGAACGCTTGAAGATAAAACTAATGGTATGAATTGAATACTAGTTTGTGAATCTGAATAGCTTTGCGCAATCACTTAAAATAATTTCAACTGTATTAATCACTTGAATAAACCATTCTACAAACTCTACGAGGGAGGGCCCAAAGATAACAGGAATCATGTAACGTGAGATCGTTAGTTGTAGTGGTGACTTTTTCCAGCAGCAGAGAGAAATCATGACTTTCTTTAGTCAGTCTGTCAGCAGGGATCGCTTTCAGAGGTTACGTTTATTGTTCCAGCTTTCTACGAAGGATCTAATAGTTCATTTGTTGAAGTGGTTTTTAAGAACAACTTTCATGAGTGAAGTTTTATTTCCTCTTAGGGAAAACCGAAGCAGAAACTAAATTTTGTTAAAATCATCTTACAAGAATGAGCAAAACATAAGTCTATAAGTGGTTTTTATCAATTTAAAAAGGTGATTTGACGATCACACACTTACCTCCATCTGGACAGCCTTCAACTTAAAAAACCAAGAAAATAGCAACAAACGTTTATGGGTTGAATATGCTCTACCAGCGAATTACAATTGACAAGCTTGTTGATTTGACTAACATTTCTTAGAGTTTATGTTAAAAAAATTCTCACTGAAGAATTACAAATGCATCATGTAGCAAAAAAGTTCGACAACACACTTGCTTACACCTCTATTACAGTCAGACGATTTCTGGTCAAAATCTGTTGTAAGCTGATTTTAACAAACCAACCGTTTTTTGCTTCAGTTTTCCCTAAGAGAAAACAATACTTCATTGATGAGTTGTTCATGAAAACCTCTCATCTTAAAAACCGACAAATTACTTATTAGTGCCTTGAAATAAAAGCATGCACAACCAAATAACTTCTCACGGTGATGCCTGCTGAAAGACTGAGTAATCAAGATCACATCTACTCCCCCCTACTGTAACTAGTGAGCTTACGGCTACACGGTTCCGCTTTTTTGGATCGTCCCTCATACTTTTGAATGAGAAATAGCAGTTTATGTAAAATCATATAATGTTGGAAATGAAATGTTAATCTACTCACCAATATTTCTAAGTCTTGTGTGTTCTAATAAAGATATATTTTCGGCTTTCTTGAACCTCTTGCTTGGGAAAGATGTGAGACCATCACCCACATCAATGGAACCATTTGCCATTATGAGCCCCCCTGTACCAGGTAATTTAAAACGTTCTTCAAAGTCAGCAAAATCGATAATGTTATGTAGCTTGTCGTCATCTAGTTCGTTAAATATAGTACCTCGAACCTTTAAGAAAATTTATATTATAGAATAAAAAAAAAATTTTAAAGGAAAAACAAAATATGTTATTTAAATATGTAATCATTTTAAAAATTTATTTAGTATTACTGGCTCACCTGGTTAGGTTTTAGTGCGACCCAGTTCAAAGTGGGCAGTTTGTACTTTGTTTGTACCTTCCTCTTGATTGTCATAGCTCCTTCAGGCGCTTGCATCATGCCTGCTGGTGGTGGAGGGATAGGACCTGGCCTTATGCCTGGAGGGGGAGGTGGTGGTGGTGGCGCTGCTGCAGGCATCAGAGGAGGAGGTGGCGGTGCAACTGGTGGAACAACAGTGGTACTTCCACATGAAGATGCAGAAGACGTAGAGCAAGAAGACACACCACTACTGGAACCTGCATCAATTAGAAATTGTGAAATACATTGCAAATTGTTGATTAAATCTTACAACTATTATCTCTGAGACAAAATATGTTTTATAAAGTGTAATTTCACCAACGTGTTAATTTACTCAATATAAAGATTGGATTTAAAGTGGGCATTTTATCTACATCCTAAAATGTAAAACTAATATTAAAAATGAAATTGGATCTCAAAAATTTGAATATCAAGGTACTATTTTCTTTGGATAGTCGTACCTATACAAGTACAAGTAATAATTTGTAGGGATAAGTCGATTCCAGGAATCGTTGATTCCAATGCTATCTAGGAATCGTCGATACACGATTCTCCATAGATTAAAGTGACAATTTCGATTCTTGTTTTTTAACTGATGTGGTGTAATTTACAGGAAATATATTCATCAACTATGTTTTATTCTAATATGTATTAGTTGCTTTGAATGAATTAAACGATTAAAGCAAATGTCTGAGATTACAAAAATATTATCTTTATTTATGATAAAGACGGTAGGAAGCATTTCTGGTCCATTTGTCACCGCATTCTAGCTCTGATGTCTCACTCGGAAGGGCTTGACACATTATCTCACTCTCTCTCTCCCCTCTCTGGCCTCCACGTGTAAGTACACACATGTCAAAACGAAATACACAAAAAAAGTAGTTCCAATTTCTCCAGTTATACTTTCTGAAATGGCTATTACTGAACTTATATTGTAATTGTGAACTGCAGTTCCCAATGAAATTTTAAGTAAATCATTACTTTTATTCAATATGTTCCTCACCCATTCAGAAATTCCAATTCATAAGTCAAGGTCGAACGTTTTATGTACATTAAAAGGAAACTTTTAAAAGACTTCGTGTTAACTAAATTCAATAATAGAGAATATCATGTAGGCCTATATAACTTGAAAATATCGAGAATCGAAAGATAAATTTGAGAATCAAAATTGGAATCGAAAATTTTAGGTATCGGACCTTCTTAATAATTTGATTTACTGATATCTAGAATGATAAGAACAGAATGAATTGTATGATGAATAAATTAAAAGTGGATGAACTCATGTTAAGTAACAAATTTAACAAAAATTGATTTATGAATACCAGTACATTTTGAAATGTGTAGGAGTATATACAATATTTTTGTATAAAAAGATCTATTTAACAAAATTTTGAAAAGCGATATTTCGTTAGTAACACTGAGTGTAAAACACCCAAGGACAGAAAGTGTTTATGATAGTAATACACACACCACTAGCAGTATATTAGATAAATTCGTAAATCCACAATTCAGTATCTACAGACTATATTATAAATAACTTATAAAAATGCTGTTGTAGTGTTTTAGAATCACTATGAGAATATTACTTTAAAAGCTTCACCAAACTGAGAGGATAATTGAAATTGACTATTTACTGAGTCAATGAGCATATGTTGTAACATTAGTGATAATTCTTTGTATTCTAAATAACCCTTCTATAAATCAGTTGGTCAGCCTTATCAATTAATTGTTTTGTTAGTTTAATATTTTATTTTGTTTACAATAAAGTTCATAATTTATGTTTTCCTTAATTTAGACAACATAGGTTCAAGGCCGGCAAATACCTCACTAGATGATGGCCTTGTGTCTGCTTTAATTGATACATTAACATGTTGAATGCGGCGAGCGTGCATGAACGCCCGTTCTCTACCGGCTCCGGCGGCGGCAAGCGTTCATATACTCTCCCTCTGTATTCAGTGTAAGGTTAGTTGTTGCCAGAAAACGTTGAATCGCTTGTTGGTTATTGTGCTAGTCTTTGGGAAGATTTTGGTGCATTTTGTTTATTTTTCCACCATTGCTGTCGGATAGGGAACTGTGTGATCGTATTAGTGTTACTTGAAGTGTATTATTGTAGTGTTTATTAGTTTTCGTACAATGAATAAGAATAACGAGGATGAATTATTAGAGAATCTCTACTGTCACAACATTTGTCCAAGTAGATATTCTCCAATAATTCATCTTCTTTATCCTATATTCATTGTACACAAACTAATAAACACTACTGTAACACACTTCAAGTAACACAAATACAATAACACACTTCCTAATCTGACAGCAATGTTAGAACAAAAAAAGAAATGCACCAAAATCTTCACAAAGACTGGCACAATAACAGACAAGCAACATAAAATTTTCCGAATATGATTAACCTCACATTGAAACAATGAATTTAGAGGGGGAGCGGGGCATGCATGAACGTCTACCGTCAAGGCCGCAAGTAGAGGACAGGTATTCATGTACGCCTGCCGCATTCATTGTGTTACATCTTCTTGCTGCATCTATTTCCTCTTTCAAATAGAGTAATGTTCATGTAGACAGTTAGAGTTACTTACCAAATGTAGACTTACTTTTTATCAGGGATAGATAGACATTTATCTGCTATTCAGTGATAATGGATCAAATATTTCAATTTAAAGTAAATGTAATCTCTTTTATACACTGCAAACTTTGTATATGCAATGAAAGTTTTCAAAAAAAAAAACGAGTTATCAACAAAATTGAGAAACAAAATTCAATTTGTTAATACTTTTAATTTTAAAAGAATTTATCAATAATAGACCATGGACAGTTTATGATTAAATATGTACTCAAAAAAGGCTCTGAATTAAACAATTCTAAACACTGAAAATTAAAAGCCTAGTAACCTTATTTTAAACTCTGAAAAAGAAGCTTTAAAATATCTACTTATACTACAATATAAAACTATCTTACTGGAGTCTCTTGGTAACGTGCCAGAAATCAACTCCTGAATCCTCTCCTCCAACATTGACTGCCTTGATTGAGATTCTTGCTTCTGATCATTGACCACCCTCCTCAGCGTCTGCACCTCTTCGTTGACTTTACGATGTACTTCGTTCATTTCATCTAGCTCTGCCCGAGCTTCACCTAGTGCACTTTCCAAAGTCGCCAGCTGTGCTAAGCTCTCACGCTCTAGTTCAGCCAACCTATCATGCGACTGTAGGAAAACAGGTAAATTATAAGACTATATTTTCTGTTATTACAAATATCCTAGTTAAAAACGTACTATCCGAATTATTTTTCTTAGCCAAACATGGCCTATGACCCTTAACTATGTATGAGTTTACAGTAATAACTTCATTTTGTGTAAAACAAAAAAAAAGTTTAAAAATTTGTGTCGAATTTTTTTTTTTTCTGGAGCTTCAATAAACTAAAATATTATATTAACACATAAGGTGAAATTCTTTTCACTTCTATAACAACAAAGCCTATGAAATCTCCCTTTAGTCATAGTAAATAGAGATTCCTTTTAAAAAATCTTGTGTATACTTATCACCGTTTTAAAAATATTATATCTTCTTTAAAACATCTGTCTACAATAAGAACAAAATCAAATAACTGACATAATACTAACTGATAATTTAAACTCTGGCAATTTGTCCCTAGTTACAAGAATGTTTACATGAAACATTATGTTCCTTCTGTGAACACACAAAATTCCAAATATGATTGTATTGTACTAATAACCAACATGTTTTGAGAAAGAATCTTACAAGAATAATAGATTAATTAGTTAGTTTAAATGAGATTTACTTGAAAATATTCATGAACATTAAGTTATTTTATTTCTGTATAAAAATTCCCATTGTTTTAATGTTAATTTATATTTTGACAATTATTTTTGTTTTGTAAATTATTTTATTTAAATAAATTTAATCATAACTAGATTTTCTACTGTTTTTTTTACCATCATTATGTAGTTATTACGCATGTTATAGTTATTTTGTCACAAATAAAAAACAAACTTTTTTACAGCAATTTATTTTGTTTTATCCCTAATATCTCAAAAACTATTTATGGTATGGTTCTGGAGCCTGTTTTATTTGCTCCAAAAGTTTAATTATTACAATGGAATATCAAATTCAATTGACAAACTATAATACTAGAATAAGTAGGTTTCATTTTGTATTCCAATGTATTTTACCTTTTGCTATAACGATTTAGTTTATTGAGACAGCCTGCAGTTTAATTTAAGTATGATAATGTTGTTTTATGAGTTAAGTGTTCAATTATGTAAATATTATACGGTATATATATATATACACATATTGATATTTTACGTTGTCTATTATTTTTCCGTTGCAATGACTTTATGAAGTTAATATATTACTATTGTAAATACTTTTATCTACCACTAAGTGCAATAATTTTACCTTGTGTGATGAGGCACCTTTCGGTCATTTGACCATTGTCGAATCGCTCTTGCAGATACACATACAGAGTGATTCGACAATGGTCAAATTACCGAAAGGTGCCTCATCACACAAGGTAAAATTATTGCACTTAGTGGTGGATAAAAGTATTTACAATAGAAATATATTAACTTCATATATATATATATATATATATATATATATATATATATATATATATATATATATGAAGTTAATATATTACTATGTGAGTAATTTTATCCACCATTAAGTGCAATAATTTTACCTTGAGTGATGAGGCACCTTTCGGTCGTTGACCATTGTCGAATCACTGATTTTTCTCTGCTGTGGATGCTACGTCCGTGAAGCCGGTGTTTGTTGACGTTACGCGCACTTTTTCTTGATCTGTGTGTATGATATTTCTGTATAGTATGTCTTCTGTATATGTTGTTTGTAGATTCATTAAGTTGTTGTGTATGTTTTTATAAATGTGGTATTTTTCTAGTGAGTTTAGTTCTATTGGGTTGTTATTTATTTCCAGTATGGTTAGGTTATTTTCGTAATTTGTTATTTCGTGTTTATGGGATATTAGGTGTGCTGCAACATTTGATACTTTAGAATTTTTGTTTTTGAATGCTCTATAATGTTCTTCAAATCTTATTTTAAATGTTCTGGTTGTTTTTCCTATGTAAAAAGCGTTACAGTTGTTGCATGTGATTTTGTAAATTCCTGATAGGTTATGTTTTTCTGAATTTGTTATGTGGTTTGTGTTATTAAGATATTTTATTATTTTGTTGTTTGGTTTGTAAGTTGGAGTGTAGTATTCTTTGTTGTATATATTTGTTATTTTTTCTATTTTGTTGTTGGTGTATTTATATTTTAGGTAGATTTTTTTATTTTTATTATTTTCGTGTTCCGGTTGTAGTGTTGTGTTGAGGTTAGGTTTTTTTGTGAATTTATTGTATATATTTTTTATAATGTGTTTGTTGTATCCAGTTTCTATTGCTATTTTTGTAATGTTATCTAATTCTTCATTTAATTTTTGTTTGTTATCCTGTGTGTATTTTATTGCTTTATTTATCATGTTACTGTAAGTGTTAATTTTGTGTGTCCAGGGGTGGTTAGATTTGTAGTGTATTGTGGTGTTGTTGGAAGTAGGTTTCCTGTATACTGTAGTTTCTATTTTATTATCATTTATATTTAAAGTAATGTCGAGGAAGTTGATTGTTCTATTTGTTTCTGTTTCAACGGTGAATTGTATGTTTTCGTTGTATGTATTTAGTTTGTTTAATATTATGACGTGTTCGTTGTGAATGGTAGGTTGGTATATTACAAGTATATCGTCTACATATCTTGTCCATAGTGAGATATTGTGTGTGTTTATTATAGGTTTAATTATTATTTGTTCAAAGTGTTGTAAATATATTTCTGACATGACAGATGATATGGGTGAACCCATGGGGAGTCCTGTTGTTTGTTTATAATATTTATTGTTAAATTGGAAGTAATTTTGGTTACATATGTGTTTGGTTAGTGTAATGATACTATCTATTATGTTTCTTTTTTCGTTATTGTGTATCAGTTTGTTTTTTATTATTTCTATGGTTTCTTCTATTGGGATACTAGGGTACATGTTAGTTATGTCATAACTTATTATTTTTGTGTTGCTGTTTGTTTTTATCGTTTTTATTTTATTAATTAATTCGTATCCATTTTTTATATTGTATGTGTTGTTGATATGTATTTTAGATCTTAGGATTTTGTCTAGAATTTTTGCGATTATGTAAGATGGTGCTGTTGTGAAATTTATTAGTGGTCTAAATGGTGTGTTGGGTTTGTGGATTTTAGGTATCCCTGATAATACGGGTGCGCATGGTTTGAATGGGTATAATCTTGTGTGGTATTTTAATTTATTGTTATAGTTTAGGGTGTTACGGTGAGTGACTATTAAGTTTTTTATTGTAATAAGGTATTTGTTAGTTGGGTATGGGATTTGTTCGTATTTATTTTCTTTTATGTAGTTAGTCATTGAATCGATATATTCATAATATATATACACAAAAATAATAAGTTATGACATAACTGACATGTACCCTAGTATCCCAATAGAAGAAACCATAGAAATAATAAAAAACAAACTGATACACAATAACGAAAAAAGAAACATAATAGATAGTATCATTACACTAACCAAACACATATGTAACCAAAATTACTTCCAATTTAACAATAAATATTATAAACAAACAACAGGACTCCCCATGGGTTCACCCATATCATCTGTCATGTCAGAAATATATTTACAACACTTTGAACAAATAATAATTAAACCTATAATAAACACACACAATATCTCACTATGGACAAGATATGTAGACGATATACTTGTAATATACCAACCTACCATTCACAACGAACACGTCATAATATTAAACAAACTAAATACATACAACGAAAACATACAATTCACCGTTGAAACAGAAACAAATAGAACAATCAACTTCCTCGACATTACTTTAAATATAAATGATAATAAAATAGAAACTACAGTATACAGGAAACCTACTTCCAACAACACCACAATACACTACAAATCTAACCACCCCTGGACACACAAAATTAACACTTACAGTAACATGATAAATAAAGCAATAAAATACACACAGGATAACAAACAAAAATTAAATGAAGAATTAGATAACATTACAAAAATAGCAATAGAAAATGGATACAACAAACACATTATAAAAAATATATACAATAAATTCACAAAAAAACCTAACCTCAACACAACACTACAACCGGAACACGAAAATAATAAAAATAAAAAAATCTACCTAAAATATAAATACACCAACAACAAAATAGAAAAAATAACAAATATATACAACAAAGAATACTACACTCCAACTTACAAACCAAACAACAAAATAATAAAATATCTTAATAACACAAACCACATAACAAATTCAGAAAAACATAACCTATTAGGAATTTACAAAATCACATGCAACAACTGTAACGCTTTTTACATAGGAAAAACAACCAGAACATTTAAAATAAGATTTGAAGAACATTATAGAGCATTCAAAAACAAAAATTCTAAAGTATCAAATGTTGCAGCACACCATCCCATAAACACAAAATAACAAATTACGAAAATAACCTAACCATACTGGAAATAAATAACAACCCAATAGAACTAAACTCACTAGAAAAATACCACATTTATAAAAACATACACAACAACTTAATGAATCTACAAACAACATATACAGAAGACATACTATACAGAAATATCATATACACAGATCAAGAAAAAGTGCGCGTAACGTCAACAAACACCGGCTTCACGGACGTAGCATCCACAGCAGAGAAAAATCAGTGATTCGACAATGGTCAACGACCGAAAGGTGCCTCATCACTCAAGGTAAAATTATTGCACTTAATGGTGGATAAAATTACTCACATAGTAATATATTAACTTCATAAAGTCAGTGCAACGGAAAAACAATGGATAATGTTAAATATCAAGGATATATATATATATATATATATATGAAGTTAATATATTACTATGTAAGTAATTTTTCTTACTTATAACGTTAAATATCAAGAATATATATATATATATATATATATATAGTGCATTAATTAGCTTTTAAATCCTTAAATTACGAGGTGATAAAATCTACAGGTGGAAATGTTAGCCCACCCTACAGAATACAAGCAAGTGGACACTGACCAGAGAAAAATATGTAAATGAAAAATATTACAAATTGATTGTATGTAGGGTGTGTCCACTGTAGTGGTTGTTCAAGTACAAATGGTCAGTGTTCAATAAATATTTAGACCTTCACAGAGAAGTAAACCCTTTTATGCTATCTCCAAGTAATTCCAACTAAGCAAAACCACATGAAGACACCAATGACACTCACTTTACTTGAATGCTTAGTGTTTACCGGTAGAACATATTTCTAGTATTTAAATAATGTACTCACATGACCTAATTCGTCTTCTAGTTCTGTGACTTTTTCTAACGCTGCTGTTTTTGTTTCACTATCTTCCATCAATGCTGCTACATCAAATACATTATCGAGATATGCTGAAATTTGAACCTGTAACACAAATCATAATCAGGAACAACATACCCCCTGACTTTATAAAGTTATTTTGTTAATTGTAAACAATTATTACACCACTAAGTTCAATTATTTTCACCTCATGTGATGAGGCACCTTCCAGTCACTTGACCATTGTCCAATCACTTCTCGAGTAAATCGACAATAATCAAGTGACCGAAAGGTGCCATAAGGTAAACATAATTGCTATTGCAATTAATATATATATATATATATGAAGTTAATAAATTACCAATTTTGAGTAATTTTTCCACCATTAAGTGCAATAAATTTACCTTGAGTGATGAGGCACCTTTCGGTCTTTGACCATTGTCGAATCACTGATTGTTCTCTGCTGTGGATGCTATGTCCGTGAAGTCGGTGTTTGTAGAAGTTACGCGCACTATTTCTTGATCTGTGTGTATGAGGTTTCTGTATAGTATGTCTTCTGTATACGTTGTTTGTAAATTCATTAAGTTGTTGTGTATGTTTTTATAAATGTGGTATTTTTCTAGTGAGTCCAGTTCTATTGGGTTGTTATTTATTTCCAGTATGGTTAGGTTATTTTCGTAATTTGTAATTTCGTGTTTATGGGAAATTAGGTGTGCTGCAACATTTGATACTTTAGAATTTTTATTTTTGAATGCTCTATAATGTTCTTCAAATCTTATTTTAAACGTTCTGGATGTTTTTCCTATGTAAAAGGCGTTACAGTTGTTGCAAGTGATTTTGTAGATTCCTGATAGGTTATGATTTTCTGAATTTGTTATGTGGTTTTTGTTACTAAGATATTTTATTATTTTGTTGTTTGGTTTGTAAGTTGGAGTGTAGTATTCTTTGTTGTATATATTCGTTATTTTTTCTATTTTGTTATTGGTATATTTATATTTTAGGTAGATTTTTTTATTTTTATTGTTTTTGTGTTCCGGTTGTAGTGTTGTGTTGAGGTTAGGTTTTTTTGTGAATTTATTGTATATATTTTTTATAATGTGTTTGTTGTATCCATTTTCTATTGCTATTTTTGTAATGTTATCTAATTCTTCATTTAATTTTTGTTTGTTATCCTGTGTGTATTTTATTGCTTTATTTATCATGTTACTGTAAGTGTTAATTTTGTGTGTCCAGGGGTGGTTAGATTTGTAGTGTATTGTGGTGTTGTTGGAAGTAGGTTTCCTGTATACTGTAGTTTCTATTTTATTATCATTTATATTTAAAGTAATGTCGAGGAAGTTGATTGTTCTATTTATTTCTGTTTCAACGGTGAATTGTATGTTTTCGTTGTATGTATTTAGTTTGTTTAATATTATGAGGTGTTCGTTGTGAATGGTAGGTTGGTATATTACAAGTATATCGTCTACATATCTTGTCCATAGTAAGATATTGTGTGTGTTTATTATAGGTTTAATTATTATTTGTTCAAAGTGTTGTAAATATATTTCTGACATGACAGATGAAATGGGTGAACCCATGGGGAGACCTGTTGTTTGTTTATAATATTTATTGTTAAATTGGAAGTAATTTTGGTTACATATGTGTTTGGTTAGCGTAATGATACTATCTATTATGTTACTTTTTTCGTTATTGTGTATCAGTTTGTTTTTTATTATTTCTATGGTTTCTTCTATTGGGATACTAGGGTACATGTTAGTTATGTCATAACTTATTATTTTTGTGTTGCTGTTTGTTTTTATCGTTTTTATTTTATTAATTAATTCGTATCCATTTTTTATATTGTATGTGTTGTTGATGTGTATTTTAGACCTTAGGATTTTGTCTAGGATTTTTGCGATTATGTAAGATGGTGCTGTTGTGAAATTTATTAGTGGTCTAAATGGTGTGTTTGGTTTATGGATTTTAGGTATCCCTGATAATACGGGTGCGCATGGTTTAAATGGGTATAATCTTGTGTGGTATTTTAATTTATTGTTATAGTTTAGGGTGTTACGGTGAGTGACTATTAAGTTTTTTATTGTAATAAGGTATTTGTTAGTTGGGTCTGGGATTTGTTCGTATTTGTTTTCTTTTATGTAGTTAGTCATTGAATCGATATATTTGGTATTTTCTATTATTACTGGAGTATTTGTTTTATCTGATTTTAATATTAAGTAATCGTTGTTTTCTAGTTTTTCTCTGAGTTTTATAATTTCTTTTTTATTAATATATTGTTCCGTTTTTTTGTTTTTTTCCGTTTTTATTAGGTTAATTTTATTATTAATGTTATTTCTTATGTGTTCAGTATTTTGGTGGGTAATTTTGTGGATGTTAGATTCTGTGTCAACTATTAAGTTTTTTATTATTTGTTTTTTGTTGAAGTTAGGTAGGTTATATTTGAAGGAATTTGTTATTATTATTTTTTCTTTTTCAGTAAATTCTGTTTTAGTTAAGTTTATGAATTTATTATTGTTAGAGGTGTGGGTTAGTTCTGGGCTATTTTTTAGGTTATGTTGTTGTTTTGATGAGTGGATTGGTGCTAGGCTATTTTTTAGGTTAAGTTGTTTTGATAAATTTTCGATTTTTTTGTTTTGTCTGTTAATAGTATTTGTTTTATGTTTTATTATAATTTGTTGTATTTTTTCGTGAATAATAGGTGTGAGAGTGTCAAAAGTTTTCATTAATTCCAAATTGGTAGTGTATAGTTGTAAATTGATTTGGCTTTTTTTGTGGTAGGCAGCTTTAATGTTTTGTTTAATAATGTGTGATTCTGCTATTTTTGTTGCTTTATTGATAATAGTGTTTTGTTTATTTTTTATGTGTAATTTTGCGTATTTTGGTGTTATATTAAGAGTTAGGCATTTTTTATTAAATTGTATTTTGTTGATGCAATTCTGGAGTTTGATTTTGAGGTTATATATAGGAAGGATATATATATATGCTTTATGTCTCTGACGTAATTCTTTTCATACTTACCTGAAGGTTATTATTTTCTGTTTTCTTCTTAACCTTCCAATAACCTGACAAGAAATGACAACTAACAGTATCGCCTTATCCAAACAACTAATAAAGTTGTACAAGATTTCACTTTAAAACTCCAGCCTATAATTAACTATCTTTTTTTTAGATTCGACAAATACTTACTTGTAATTCCTCGCTTTCGGTGTGTCTCAGTTTCTCCAAGTATTCGTCCAAACCCAACTTAGTAAACTCGTACTGTAAATGGACCCTGAAGTTCATATCTTCAACCGAATGAACAATAATGTTGATGAACTGCATACACGCAACCTGTTCAAATAAAGTAAAATACAACATCAAGCTACTCTTTTGTAAAACAAGAATTATTTTACCAAGAATATACAGTTTTAATTATAAGGTAATATTATCAGAAACAAAATGTCTTAATGAGGTTTTCTTTTTCAAAAAATAAAGTAAATAAATTCAACAAATAAGGTTAATTTACAAAAATCAAAAAGTCGAATACAAAATTTTAATTTATTCCAATAGAGGGCTGATCTTATTCAGACAATCAACCATGTAAGTAAGTCTCTTGTTGTCCATCTCCCATAAGTTGCATGTCCTCAGTTTAAGCCTTTATTCCTACATCTACATTTATTAGGTTATAACATACGGTAGAGTCTCAATAATCCGAGTCTCGATTTTCCGAGCTTACATTAAATTCAAGCCATTTTCTATTTGAACTTATTTTTCTTCCTCCCCATTCTGTTATATTATTCAGTTCACTAGTGTGCTACAGATTGGTGTAATACCCAACTTCATCTGTTGAGTTTAAATGCTCTTGGTATTTTTCTTCCTCCCCATTAGGTCAATGGGCCATAAATAGCTTTCTTTATTTACGCTGTAAGTTTCAACAGTCAACAAAAATCCTTTAGAAAGCACAAAAGTCTAATCTTATGCATGAAATATCAGAAAACAAACTATCTTGAAGCAAACAAATCAATCAAACAATGACAATACTCATGATTAGCTGGACTGGTCTTTATTCCCCTCGCTATTAAATGCATCAGGCTATCACCACATTGATCTGGATACAAGGGGTTTTAGTCTATTAGGGTTTATTAGAGGTCCTATTATTTTAAATGCACAAAAACTTATTTCCGTGTAATCCGAGTTTTCGATAATTCGAGGGAGTCTCGGTCCCATTCCCCTTGAATTATCAAGACTCTACTGTGCTCTAATCATGGTAAGACACATACATATACTATTCATTTTAAATTGATAAATTAATGCATTTTAGAAACTACAATTAAAGAAAAATTATTGAAAGCTTACTGGCTTGTAATGCTTTCAATCACATTAAGCTATCTCCATCAATCTTAATTGGCCACTAAGAATCATTGTTTAGTTGGTTTTAAAGGCCGGCTTGTATATTGTGATGAAGTGTATTGGATTTGTATTAATTTTGTTCAGTTACCATGTTTTTTTATTTTGTTTCGGTATCTTTGTAAATTGTATATTGGTCAGGGTCACTAGAGTGGTACTTTTTTACGTGGTAAACTTCTAGGTCATCAATGCCAAGCCTGGTTCAGGCCTAGGATTATGACAGTCTGATCTTCAAGGAAGCCTATCATCTCTAATGGTCAAGGATGGGAATTGGCTAGTAAATAAGTATTACAATGGAAATATTTAAAAGAACCCCAATATCACAAAAAAAATAATAAAAAATAACAAATAATACCAGTTACTTGAGATTAACCCCTTATATACATTCAATGACCATGTCTTCATCATCAGAGGGTCTTATTATGTAACGGTTTTTTTTATATTACCACCAAACCCGTATTTTACCGCCAAATCATTCTCAGAGCAAACGATTCTAATTGTCGCCGACATTGAGACCGACTGTTAACTGATAATAAACAGCTGACCATGTAAAGTTTGATATTTCCGGTATAGTTTTAATAGGAAATAAGGCCAGTCATTAAAAGAGCTCCAGAGTAGCCAGTCGATAGAGAAGAGACCGATGCACTGCATCCGGTCGAATGCTAGCTTCGAGGAAACCAGTAAGAAGTAACGCATAAGTAACAACTCACAACAGGTAAACGACTCATTTAATATTCTTTTATATTTGTTAATAATTCGTACGTTTATTTGAACGCACTGTCCACGGCCCGTAGAGGATTTTATGTCTGTTAATTGTACTCAACAGTATTTTAGAGTTAATATCAATGACTTCCCATTTTATTAAATCCTCCGACGGCGCTTTAAAGTAAAAGTCTTAGTACATTTAAGATTCAAAAGATTGAATCTCGCGTATAGTTGTTCAAACAAGCATTGCCCGATAGGAAGCAAACGTTATCTTGCCGAAAGCAGAAGTAAACAGGTAAGCGTATTTATTGGACAGCTGGACCTTAAATTATTGCGTTTTATTGTTTGCTTTTGCAGTAGTTTATCCCATATGACTGAATGTAATGTCACACACGTTTATTGACAGAGAACTTTCATGTTTAGAAGTTTTTATGAAATACATTAGTGGGATAGAATTTTTCATTGTTAAAAGTATTGTTCTGGCGTTTACTTATATCATTACAGGGTTAATTCATTTGTATATTTATATATTAGGTACAGTAATGGAGTCATTATTAAGAAATGAGAATTACCTAAAATTTGATAGTGATAGTATCCAACCCTAGTTTACGTAAGGTTCTATTACATAAAGTATAACGTAATCTTGTTTACCCTCTCTCCGTATAAATAATTTATATTAATATGGTATCTCAATGCAGATTTTAAATAATTTCCTACCTTAAGAATTTTGGTGTACGTATTTATGTTGTATATGTTTCTTGGGATAAAAGAATAAATTAGCAAATGACGATTATCTAAGCTCTCACTCCCCTATCCGTAAGAAAACCCAAATAGAGAGCTTAGTACCTGCTAAAAGACTCCTATCCCAAGGCAACTTCTACCCTCTCCTTCTCTTCCCCTTATTGGTAGTTGTCCCCAGTGGTTTTATTTGAACGCACTGTCCACAGCCCATAGAGGATATTATGTCCGTTAATTGTAAGCAACGGTATTTTAGAGTTAATTTAAATGACTTTCCTGTTTTATTAAATCCTCCTACAGCAGTAGCGTGTCACAAAATACAATCTAGGAAGCAAAAACTTACAAACTAGAGTGACCCTCTAGTCACTCTAGTTTGTAACTTTTGTTTGCTAAATTGTATTTTGTATAAAAAGACCCTTTGATGATGATGACATGGTCATCGAAATGCACATAAGGGTTTAATCTTTAACAACTGTTATCATTTGTTATTTTTGTGGTATTGGGGTTCTTTCAAGTATTTTCATTGTAATATATATATTGGACCACTGTTCTCTTGATATTAAGTAGCTTGCAATCACTACTAACTTCCGCAGTTCTGAGTATTTTTCTAACTTACCCCAACACTAAATAAGGACTCACCATAAATTCTATGTGAAAGACCTCGTAGTTCATAAAATATTCCATTAGTGTCTGGAATCTTTTTTTCTCGTGACAAACTTCTTTAAAATTATCGAAGGCAGATAAGATAATCTCATGACCTCCTTTGACTAGACATATTGCAGCAAGTAACTCTAACACAAGTGCTTTTGTCCTAAAAAATATAATAAAATCTTATTTTTGTAACACACATTTAGTAAAATATTATACATTTATTTATTTTTGTTGTAAAAAGAGAAAGTGTTGGTCATATAAATACATTTTATCATGAAAAAGAATTTGTTAATTCAAGTAAATTTAACTGATTTGTGGCAACAATTATAAAAATTTGTCATAATAGTTTACTTAAAATAAAATTATTTGGTCTAAATGAATTAATTAATTTGCTTAGAGTTTATAGTGAAATTGTTTTTTGTTACAAAAATTTAAAAAACATCTATGTACAAAATGTTTTAAAAATAGACAGAGATACAAAATTTTGATAAACTTGTAGTTTTGTTGAAATACATCAAATATTATAGGTCTAAGTAAACAAGAGTACAAGTATTTCTCATGTTTACACTTGCAGAGATTATTGTTAAATGAAAGCTGTTGACTTGTAAGTTAGGTACAACTATTTATTTGTTCAAGCACCATTTAAATAACGATATGTTTTATAGCTAGTACCATGGAGAAAAGTGTTGTAAGTAATTGAAAGCATATATTCACTGTTCATAAATTACTAAGTTTATGTCAAGGCACTATTTTTTAATAGAGTGCAGAAGGAATAAGGCCTGAAAACAATAGCGTATCTGTTATTGAAACGTTGCCTGTATAAATAAATAGTTGGATCTGACTCGCAAGTCAACCAATACATTGAAATCATTAAGAAAATAGACTGAAAATAAATTAATAACATTTTGTTAAATAAATAAATCATTGACTTAAGTGTTAATACAAAAGAGATTATATGCAATATTTAAAACACAACACACCTTAGACTCTTATGCACAAGACTCAATGCGATGCTGTTGATAGCTTCTGTGTGCTGGATTACCATATTAAACCCATACTGCAACAAATTAAGAGTTTGTAACAACAGTCTTATAAATAAGAACTAATAAATAAATAAAGGTTATTCCTTTATATAATAGCTAAAAATTTTTAATAAAATCCAAATTATTTTACCTATTACAAGATCAGGTAAAAATAGTATTATAAATGCTTCTTAGTTTGATTTTGATTGATCATGGGTTCCCAAACCTTTTGGTACCTTGCTACTCCCCCCCCCCCTCTTGAAATGAAAGCCTCCCACGCCTCTCCACTTTACACTATAAATAAATGGTGAGGACATACGAAAGAGAAACAAATAATATATGTATGTGTATATATTTATATGGCATTTAATGGTGCATAAAATTACTTACAATAGTAATATATTAACTTCATAAAGTCAGTGCAACGGAAAAACAATGGATAACGTTAAATATCAAGAATATATATATATATATATATATATATATATATATATATATATAAAATACGTTTTCTTGTTTAATAATTTAAAACAACACAGGTTATTCAAATACAAGAATATTTATTATTTTAAATCCAAAGCTTTTCTTCGTTGGCAAACAGTACCAACATCATCAGGAATGAAAATGAGGTACTGATGATGTTAAAGCTTTGGATTTAAAATAATAAATATTCTTGTATTTGAATAACCTGTGTTGTTTTAATATATATATATATATATATATATATATATATATATATATATATATATATATATATATATATATATATAAAGGTTTTGCAACACTGTTTTCTTGTATTCACTTATCACTTTCACTATATGTACTTAAATAAGAATCTTACTTGGTATTTATGCGAGTTAACTTTTAAAGACTGGTAGTATCAACATCATCGAGCATCACTGACCGGGGGTTGTAGTAGACTGCGAGGAACTTCCGTTGTTACAAGGTGTGGTGTACCGTTTTGTTCTATTTTCGGATTCACTGCACTGTGCGAGTCTTTTAAGTTTGTCTTAGGGTTAACTTTGTCTATTAGGTTGAATAATTTATCGATAAATTTAACGATAAATTATTCAACCTAATAGACAAAATTAACCCCAAGACAAACTTAAAAGACTCGCACAGTGCAGTGAATCCGAAAATAGAACATAACGGTACATCGCACCTTGTGACAACGAAAATTCCACACAGCTCGCAGTCTACTACAACCCCCGGTCGGGAATGCTCAATGATGGAGATACTACCAATCTTTGAAAGTTAACTCGCATACATACCAAGTAAGATTCTTGTTTAAGTACACATAGTGAAAGTGATATATATGTATGTATATATATATATATATATGTATGTATATATATATATATATATATATATATATATATATATATATATATATATATATATATATTGAAAACAATATATTTATTTATACACACTTTCAGAAGAAAGATGATATAACATTTCAAGTTTCAATTTGCAAGGTAAAGTTTAACTCATAACAGAAAAATCTGTTAGGGAGATGGACGAGTTTGCAACTATTACACTAGCATGCCTATTTGAGTATGTATTTTAGTAAGGGCAAAACAACAAAGTCTTTAGCAGGTGATTAGCAACATCAAGTTTGTTCCTATATTTTGTTTTAATTGCAGAAAGTGTTGAAAATGCTTTTTTGCACAAGTAGGTGCTTGAAAAAGGCAAGCATAATCGAAGAGTTGCCTGCAATACTCTGGGGAAACATTTTTAAATGCTTTATCTAAAATGAAAATTTGTCCATTTTGTCAAAATCATACTTAAGCAAAGGAATCATCTTTGCATACATTTCATTAAAATTTTCTAAACATCATGGCCAATAAGATTACTTATGTAAACAAAATCTGAACTGTAAATTTAGTTTTGAATTTTAATAAATTTCGTACTTAAATTCTAACTAAATGAGAATGTATCTTATAATTCTCCAACTGGTCTCACGCCCCCTTTACTCGCCTTCAACTCACCGCAGTTTGGGAACCCCTGATCTAGATGATGGAATTATTGCAAAATCCAACATTTTTATTATTTCTTTTTGTTCCAAAAAAAACTTTGTACATACCTTATTATTCATAATGGCCCGCAGACACATTATACAAACATGTATATCGTCTTTTGGATCTCCCATCTTCAGTTTTGCTGCATGTCGTGACCTTCTTCTCATACCAGGACTATCTAAAGCATCTAATGTAGGCCTCGTGTTGTTGCTGCCGTTAAATCCCATAGTTACAACGCTACACACCCCTGTACTACCAGGGGGGCCTGTAACAAAGAACAAATAATAAAGTATATAATATTCATATGAAAAATTACATAAAGAATTAGTGATGTGACTAACAGTGATTTCACACTAACAGGTCAAACTGTGATTACTACTTTGAAATAACTGTGATTTTTAACCATAATTGTGATTTTAAACTGTGATTATCAGTTGCTATTAGTTATTAAGGTTAGGTAATGATATGTCACTTGACCATGTCAGTATGATTGTTTTATATTAATTAATAGTTTTATGTGTGTGTACACGCACATGTGCAAAATTCAATAATAATGACAGGTAAAACAAAACACTTGTAGACAAGGGAATTGAATATTCACTACAAGAAGATTCGCTGTTTCTTTTGTTCAATCTAGACATTTCACTTTTAGGCAAGGGCTGTATTTATTAATATATTGTAACATATACTAGAAATAACATCTAAAAATAATCAACTTAAATGAAACAAATTATTTGTAACAGAATAACCAACTAGTGCAAACAAAAAACTGTTTCAGAACCTTCTTTAGCAATCACAATCACACTCACATTACGACAGATCGCTGTCACAAGTCACAGTAAAAAACGGAATCTAATTTCCAGCTCATTTCAATTGTTCTTTTTGTTAAAATCAGTGTCTGACAGACATCAGGTGTTCACCTCAGCCCCCCCACCCAATACACAAGTAGCAGTTTAAGATCACAAACCTAAGTTCACCTAACTGGGTGTGACGATTGTGAACGGTTCGAGGCAATTTGCCACTACGTCACAGTTTAGTTAGACAAGAACCTGTACTTCATCTCGCTAGATAACAGGTCAAACTGTGATTTTTAAATAACAATTACTGGGTCACAGGTTTTCAAATCACTTCCCATCACTGTAATGAATATGTAATTTACATAATAAAATTACAGTTCTATATATATATATATATATGGAAATAAATTTTAAAATAATACTCTATCTATTAAACATTTCCTTTATAGTTTTTGATATTTTATAGGGATGGGCCCGATTAAGATTCTCAATTCCAGGAATCGTCGATTCCAATGGTATTGTGTAATAGTCGATACTCAATTCTGAATTGATTAAAGTGCCGATTCCAATTCTGGTTTTTTAACTGTTAAAATATGTATGCAGTAAATTTATTGGAAACATAATTAATTAATAACCATGTCTTATTGATGTAGTAGTTGCTTTGAATGAATTAAACGAATTAAAGGAAATGTCGATTTGAGATGGTGAAAATATTATTATTATTTGTGACGCAACAACAAAGACGATCAGAAGCATTTCTGGCCTGTTTGTCACTACTCGACTCTCTGCTGTCTCACTTTCACTCGGGTGATACAACTCTCTTTCTCTCTATCTGATCGCTACTTCCCCCCAAAGAAAAAGTAGTTCCAACTTCCCCATTTGTACAAACTGGCCTTGGAGGTGAGTTTCAAGGTAATTATATTCAGTTTTAACCCCACTCAGCAACATTGTCATGGAAGTAAATGTCTTGTGAAGCACATATTTTTAAATGAAAACAAATTATTGTCTAAGGTCACTCTAGTATGTAAATTATGATATTGTAGATTGTAATTTTGTAATATGACCCTCTGATAATGATGACATGGTCATCAAAATGTACATAAGGGTTTAATCTTAGGTAACTTGTATTATTAGTTATTTTTGTGGTATTAAGCTGTTTGCCAATATATTTATTGTAATATGCTGTAGCACTGTGCTCTTGATATTTTATACCTTTTACACTAGTTTCATTCTCAGGAAACAGGTAACTAACAATTAATACTCAAATGAATGCAGAATAGTTTTGAAAACAGTAACTATTGGTTTTTACCATATAGTTCAGCAGTGAAAGCACGAAGGGCAATGAGATCTGAAATAATAAGTATAATTTATGTTCCTTCCTCCCAAAATCACAATGCAATGACCTGAGAGTGTAAACCCATTTCCTGAATTAAACTTTTGAGAATTTCATGCCTAATCCTTGTTCGATGATTAAATGACACCTAGAGAATTAAAACTTTTAAGTAACATACAAAATTTCAAATGCTCTTTATATGCGCGAATAATTAAATAAAATTGTTTAACAGCAGTGTTTACGAGGGTTTTCATTTTTTCAAATCGTAACCCAGGTCAGTTAAGTTATTAAATAACAACAATGATTTGTCCTTATGCTTCCTGTTGTAAATAGAACACATCGAGAAAAGAATTATTCTTGTACCATTTAAAGTAATATGCTAAATAGTGACGTTATTTAGTTATTATAGTGGAGTTTTATTCGATTTATAATGTTATTATTTGAATCCACATTCTTCTAGTGGAGTTTGTTATTAATGACGATCAGCAGAATGTATACGTTTGATCTTAAACAAACAAATTGCCTGAACTTATAGCTCAAATAAATTTGTGAAAAGTTGCTTAAACTTAAGGTCTTTGATCACAATAAGATTTTTATGAGTTTGTCTATTTATTTTAAGTAATTAATCGTTACATCAACCCCTATGTAGCGGCGGGTTTTAATGGTGCTAGGAATCTAGTATTGGGAGAATAGCATGCAACTTCTTCTGAAAAACCTTGCACAATATTTTCAAATTAAGTCAAAGGTGCCTACGGTTTGGTCTCAATATGTTGAAGCAAGAAACATAGGAAATTGATTATCAAAAGGAAGCCTAGACGAATTTAGACCTAAACAATGAAGTAGCTTCTGGAATTTTGATTAATGAAAACATAGAGAATTCTTAGATAACATACATGAGAAATCAGAACTATAATATTCGTGTGGAAGGATGGAGAGAATTTTATGTATCTTCTATCTGGATTTATAGAATCTAGATGAAAATCTACGATTTGAATTTCAACTGCTTATTGCCATGCAACAGTTTAAAAAACAAAAACATTTAAAGAAAAGAACTCAAGCACTACACATTTTCTCCAGAAGAATGTTACTTATAAACTTTACTACTGTACATAAGCCTTCAAGTTTTTAAATTTTTAAAACAAGTTTCTGATATATTTTCTTTGAGAAATATGTATATAATTACGTATCTATGTTCAGATTATTACACCCGGAAACACAAGTCCCGGAGCTACTCAGGGTTACTACCTCTGGCACATGATGGCCACAGCACACAGAACAGTTAATCTATGGAATGCCAAGAAGTTCGTTTCATTCAAAGAAAAAATAATTAATTGTTCACTTTGTGGTTACCCTTGAACCATCTCACAGTTAACATGCCATGGTCAGGCTTAACAGGAAATGTTTTTAATCTACGAAATACATTTTGAGGTTGGCTATATAAAAAAATCATCTGACGAAAGTAAGTAAATTAAAAATCTATTCTTACTAAGACAAATGCCATGTCTATGCTTACCACACATACCGATTGATATGATCTAAATATAAATGTCATCTGTCTTTCATGGTTTACGTTTCTGGTTTTTTCCTATTTGCTCTTCACTTCCTACTTCTAACAATCAAAGAATAACATTGACTGAACTGGTAGATTGCAGCTAGTATAGATAAGTAGCGCCTTGATAGCTACACTACTAATGTACATTGTATGCTAGGAGTGAAAGTGAAGCTACCTACCCAGTAATGGCTCAAACAGGTAGGCCTGCACCTACCCTACCTTTTTATATTTGTTACAATCATTCTTAATTGTCAATAATTTAAAAAGAAATGTCATGTACCTAACAAGAAGATAAATGCTCATTATATTATAGCCAAATATAATGAATTAAGAAACATTAAAATCGCCAGAAATCGCTACTTTATTTGTCTATTATCACTTCTTAGTCTGAGAGTAAAAATGCCTTTAACACACACTATTTACATTCTAAATATTTTTTGGGAGTAGGCAATAGGCCCTTCTCTCTCCACTATTCTTGACTCCCCTAAACTGTTTCTACCCAAAATATAAATCCTGAAGACCCCCTTGTACTTACTGTACTTAAAACTTAATTTAAACAACACATTAAATATGAACAATATTAATAACAATGAATACCTCATTAAAAACAAAAATTTCAACATTTACAGGGTCGTACCCAAAAGTGGTAGGACTGTTTTTCTCTGGCGCGAATGGAGCGGTGGAGGGGGTCTGCCAGGCAGGGTAAGGTGGAGGGGGGCTCTTAGCAACAGACCGATACCAACCTCATTCACCTGCGGGCTGTCGTTGAGTCACAACACCGTTTTTATTGAAGCAAGTTATTTGTCCGCATCGAAAAACAAAATGAATCCGAAATTAGAGCAACGTCATTCCGTGAAGTTTTGTGCAAAACTCGGGAAGACGGCAACTGAGATCCTCGATATCATCAAGCAGGCTCATGGGGACACTGCCTTAAGCCGTTCCACAGTATTTGAGTGGCACAAGTTGTTTAAAGAGGGTAGGGGAGCTCGTTGAAAACGACCATCGCTCCGGACGGCAGTTGACGGCAAGAGCCGACACGAATGTGGACACTGCTGAACACAGACCGACGCTTAACCAGTGAAGAAATTGCAGACCAGTTGGGTCAAGGAGCATACTTTGAAGATTATTAAGTCGATGTAAGTATATCGTCAATAAAATTCTTGTAAAAAAATCAGTCCTACCACTTTTGGGTGCGACCCTGTATTTCAGATTGCTTACAAATACTTTTTTTACTGAAAAATATACGTCGTCTTTAAGTAGAAAAATAATAAAAATTGTGCACAGTAGAACACACCTACAAATGTCAGCTACATAAATGGTACTAACAATACAACTCAACAACATTTAGGTACTGAGTCGCTTAACATTTCCACATAGCATCTTTCTACTTGAATGTAATATTGAGAACTCTATTTGAATCTTCTAAAAAAACTCAATATGAACAGAGGTTCATAATAAAAAATTTAACCCTAAAAATGTCTCATTCATTTTAATTTTAAATACTAATACAGTTAAAATAACAATCTGTCATATCTATCTTTAATACAAGAGCCAACTACAGTAAGAAACAAGTAATACAATTTTTTTAAAAATCAATTCCTACTTAAATCAACAAAGAAAAATTTTATTTTAGTTTCTTTTTATTTTATAATTACAATTAATATCAATATGTAAATACACATGTCAGAAAAACAATATTAAGTGGCAAAATAGAAAGCAAATTTACTTGCAATTTTCCATCATCGTTTCTATGTATGATGTTCGACTATTATTTTTGTTTGTTACTATTTATATGCATTCTTTTATTGTAGCTTACATTGTGTTGTAATTTCTTTTCGCTTTCCTTTCTATTGTCTATTTGTGAAGTAAGGTTCAATAACGTTAATCAAGTTTGTGGAATTCATTCTTTTCATTCATTTTTAATCCTAGAGCATTATTTACGATATAGTGTGGTAGCCATGGCCACAATCTAAGGTTATCCAATGGAGGTTTTGACAACACCCTGATGGAAGCAAAAGAAAATCTCATGTATATCTTTGAGAATTAGATTTCTAGCTATGGGAAAGTTGACGCATTACCAAAGTGCTAGACTGTAACATGAAGATACTTGCTTTCGAATCCGATCTAAACTCGCCAAATTTTTATACTTTAATTATTGAATCAATATTTTTTAAAACTGTATTAATATGAATTTTCATCCCCTATAGGTTAAAAAAAATTTATTTAAACTTAATTGGACGATTGAAAATGCTATTTTATTATTGATTGAAAATGTGTACAAGATATATATAAAAAAGGTTTGAACTAATAGAACGAATTGAAAAAGAGTTGAAAACACTGAAAGATAGAACTTTAGACAAATTTAGCAGTTCAAAAACATACACATCTTTAATAAGTGCACTAATATCGACATATATTTAATGAATCCTTCCTCACTTTACTCTAGGTATACAGCACTAATTTTATACACCTTAGAACATGCAGTTTCTTCACAGAGCCTAGGCTAACCTCCACCATCCATATCTAGCTTTATTTCCATAAAAGTAACTAAATTTAAACTGATCAAAACTAACACTTCCGTGTCCTTTCTAACGTTACAGAACCTACAATCTAACCTCCACCACTTGAAACTTTAAATTACAGAATCCAATTCATAATTGTATTGTGCACTGTCACTAAACAGAGCCTAAAGTAACCTTCACCAACTACTCAACTTTTCTTTTAAACTAACCAAACCTTAATAACTTGCACAATTTCAAACAACCTAACTTTCCCAGCTCGCACCTTATTCCAGCTTTACTGAGCCTAATGCAAGCGAAGTTGCGCAATTATACTTTAAAACTCCTTACTGTACTTACACGTAAATATAGAATGACTCTTACTGTTGTTTGTTGTATTCAGCCTTTCTTCAGACGTTGAACGAGACTCGCTGATCCTCTGCTGTTGTCTCAACATGATCAGTCGAAAACTCAGATAGTCGACCAACGAGTCTAGGCCTAAATTGTGCTCATTTAGAAACTCTCGTACCCATCTGCACAATTTACAGAATACATAAAATATCTTTTATAGAGTTAGATAGATATAGATAATAGTGGACATTATTCGTAATATCAGCATTTTATTCTTCTTAATCAACTATAATGGGCTTCTAATAAAATGTTACAAATAATTATTATGTTTCCCTTACCTATTCCTCCCCCCTAAAGGCCAAGTATCCCAAGATTTTTTAAATTTTTGAAAAAAATCTTTCAAAGAACATTATCATTCTAGAGAAGTAATATAAAAAAAATTTTTTTAAAGTAAATTCCTACTGAAGTCAACAAAGAAAAACTTTATTTTAGTTACTTTATATTGCATAATTACAATGAATATAAGTAAAGTATCATAACCTATGGGTTAAAACAGCTTTTTTACCACATAACCTATAATATACAATCAGCTGTTTTATTAAATCGTATGTTACCACTTATTTTAAGCCAAATGGGATGAAATAAACATAATGCATACCTCGACTATTTTGTGTTGTTTTTCTCCCATTCACAACTAAAATTCACTCATTAAATTTAATTAATGGATATTTTTTTAAACGTATTAACAATAAGTGTCATCTATCAGAGGTTTTAAAAAATGTGTTTGAACTCCAGTAAATGAATAAAAAGTATTTTAATCAGGATTGGATCTTGAAAAATATTTTGGGGAGAGCTGGTGTGAGGGGAGAAAAGGTATTTTCCCCCGTCTGGAAAATATTGAGGAGATATAATAGATATAGTGTAAACTCTAAGGGTCTTCTATCCGAGGGAAATAGTTATAGGCCTGCTATGTAATATTACACACGAATTATTTAGCCCCATTTACCATATATTTACAATGTAAACAACCTATTTATTGCATTGTGGGTGGCCCTATTTATTAATGATTACAGTATGGGATTATAGTGAATAAAATGGGTTTGTAAACATATTCTACTGATTATTAAGTAGATTTAAATCGTGGACGAACGCATACATCGGAAATGACATTTTAGTTTAGATTTATAGTGTTATTTTATAGTTTAAAAACTTCCACTTTTCCATATTTTGGGAGGGGCTTGAGCCCCAAAGCTCCTCCCCTTAAATCCGCCACTGATATAAATATATATTTAAGGAGAGTGTAAACTAATAGAAAGAATTGAAAAATGGATTATATATAATCCTGAAATTAAAAATTACACTAAATTCTGTACATTTCATCTTAAAGAAAGTACTGTATTCAATAGTAGCAGTTACCTTATCTTCAGATAAAAATTATAAAGTTCTCTCTTCATTACTACTGTTAACAAATAGAGGTTTTTTATAATGGTGGTAAACTAAGTTTATTTACAATAATCTAGTTTTCTATTTTGTAACAACTTGTAGAAGCAGGTTAGATTACATGAATCTGTAATGCTTTTAGGTTATCTAATAACCTAATCCTAACTCATGTCTGGTTAATTCAATATGAACTAGGTCATGGACATAGCAATGTGACTAACAGATAACAAGGAAGTCCTTTATTAAAAAAAAAAGCTTCACAACAATGAAGCCACCCAGTTTTCATTTGTGTGTCTATTAACTAGTGAATTTTTTATTATTTTCATAAATTCTGACCATATATTTTTTTTAAGCTTACATGCACTAACTCTTAAACAGATAACAAGTAAATCACACTAACTACACTGAAGTAGTTTGGTTTCTTTTTCAATTTGTACTATTAATCAAACTCTCCCTATACAGTGCAATCTCGGCAACATGAACTTCAATACTCCGAACGTTCTAGTAAACCAAACGGGCCAAAAAAACAATGTTATATACAAGATCCTGTTATGTATTTTGAATCATTTTACAATAATTAAAATAAAAAATATTATTAATAAATAATTAAAAATAATAAATATATGCAAACAAAACTAAAGGAAAATAGTTATGTGCGCCTTCATATTGTTGAATCTTTTTTTCAGCATTTTTCCCTAGTACATACGTAGGTACTTTCTGTAATCCAAACTTTTCAGTAATCCAAACCACCCCTGCAGTAATTAGTTAGGATTGCCGACAATGCACTGTATATATCATGTCCAAATTTTCAAACGCTATTAGAATACATTTTTTCATCCACAAAAGTTCAAATACATTTTTTTAAACTTTTAGTGGATGACACTTGATATTAACAGTTTTTTTCAAATATTAATGAATTGAATTTATTGAATTAATTTTAGTTTTATTTGGGAGAAAAACTTTTCACGAAAGGGGCAAGGTATGCAATATATTTTCTCAGTCCCATTTGGCATAAAATAGGTGATAGCTTATGATTTCATAAAACAGATGATATAATGTTACAGGTTATGCGGTAGAACAGATGTTTCAAAGCAAAAGTTATGTTATTTTATTTATATAATTGTAACTACTTAATAAAAAGTAAATAAAGTAAATTTTTTCTTTGTTGGCGTAAGTATGAATTGACTAAATAATTTTTGTCACTGGTTCAATAATAAGAAGATGCATTTGTGTATTGTTCTTCAACATACAGGAACTATACTGTACTTTAAATACCTGTGTTCATGGACATACACACACAAGTTTCAAAAAAAAAATTTAGGCTAGTTCAGAAAATCTACTGGGGTAAAGATGGAAGAAAAAATTAGATTAAAGCTAAAATTAAGATAAAGACCTTCATATTTAAGGAGTGTAACAAATTGAATCTGGAAATACTATATTTTTATATTTCGGAGTCTCTAAATAGGAATTCTAATTAAATGCAATTATTTATTTTGTATTAATTACATAACAACTATCAAGTAATGATATAAATTGTTTAATCATTCTGATATACATTTGTTTTTAATTGGTGTATACTATTGCATTTTAGTTTTTGTAGCAGTACTTCAACTTCCTAAATTAATTTCGCACTGACCATGGAGGCATAATAACGTTAACGAAATGTATCCTGCTTATACTTACTCTATATGATTTGTCCTCAACGATATTTCCAGATCTTTCAATACTTGTGTAGAAGTAGCATCACCAACAATTTTTCGTTTCTGAAACATGCAAGGAAAACATTATTCGTTTTGTTTGGTAAAACTACTTAAAATCTATATTGTTGCCCTTAAAATGTGTTTTTTTTTTATCTCGAAAATGTATTATACAGTTTTAACACAGTAGATTAAAACAAAAACAATTTATACTAAAAAAAACTTCCACAAAAAAAACATGATTGAATAAGGAATTATGTCCTTAGAACTACATATTCAAGTATGTTTTTCTGCCTCTCCTAACATTACAATATTTTTGCTTGTTTTTTGTGCTTCAGAATGATTCCATTTTCAAAACTTAAATAGTACTGTTTGGAAAACTATTGAGTTCGTTTTTTATGTTAAAAAATAAAGACAAAAATGTATTAGATTATACAAATATTTCTAACAGAAGTGAAGATAAGTATATAAAGAATTTGCCCTAAGAAATACCTTATGTTTGGGCACTCTAGCAACAATATTCTCTGGTTGTGGTCAGAAATTTGAAAAATGCCTAATTGTACATATTTTAAATGTAGTTCTAGATGAAAATGAAAGGAATATGTTTTCATACTATAGGCAAGATGAAGGATAAAATTTAAGTGAAAAATAAGTTAACTTAAAAATGCCTTAAATTTATTGCACACCGTTATAGATGGAGTAAAGTTTTTAAAGTATGTATAGTTTTTTCAAGGTCATGAAAACACATTAATTTCGAAGCTTTAACTGTAAAAATTTACTGAATATTACAGTTTTCATGGATAAAAAAATTCACAAAAAAACAGTACTATAAAGCGATGACAAAATGAAATAAAAATAAAACGGATTAAAACTTGAAATTAAAAATCACACTACATTCAATACTGACTGCTTCATTTTCTAATACAAATTATAATGTTCTCGTATGATTATTTGTTACAATACTGTTAATAAATAAATGTTTTTGATAATGCATATAAATACATATACATACACACACACACACACACACACACACACACACAACACACATTAAAACAACTGAGGATATACAAATACAAGAATCATTTATTAATTTATATTATTTTAAGCTTTTTGTTGGAAAACAGTTCCAACATTATCAGGAATGCATAAAGCAAGTCATACAACATATACTTATGTTTTTGTCATACATATGTCAAATAACTTCCATTATTCATGTGTGATGATGGAACTGTTTTACGACAAAGAGCTTTGAACAATTAAAATGATTAAATAATTAAACTCAAATAATAGTCAAACTTAAATAGTGGCTCAGCTTCGTAAATGAAACAATGGTTTTGATACACGTCAGCAAGTAAGTACGAAAGTATTCATTTAGTTACGAGATAATTACTTATATTTTAACCAGTGAATTCAAGATGATTACAACAAGCAACTATAATAAATAATTCTTGTATTTGTATATCCTCAGTTGATTACATACAGTTACACACACACACACACAATATATATATATATATATATATATATATATATATATATATATATATATATATATAGGAATTTTTGGACTTGATAGGAGACTGACAGACTTACCAAAAGGCAATAGTCCAAAACTGCAATCTCTTTGGAAATAAGCACATATAAAACACTTAATACACTTTTATTTGAAATATTTCGATCAACATGATCTTCTTCAGTCAAGAAAGATATATATATATATATATATATAAATTATGATTAAAAATATTTCAAATGAAAAATATTTTTAATTTATATATTATTCATCTACAGAATAATAATTTTTATTCATTAACTATATTACAAGAAAACGTATCACCATATTAAATAAATATATATAACACAACTGAGGTTATTCAAATACAAGATTGTATTATTCTTTCCTGAGATGTTGGTACTGTTTATCAACAAAAAGCTTTGAATAAAAATTAATAAATAATTCTAATAACCTCAGTTGTTTCTTTATTATTATACCAGAAATCATAAGCGTGTGTGTGTGTGTGTGTGTGTGTGTGTGTGTGTGTGTGTGTGTGTGTTTAATTATGTATATATAATTATTAAATCTATTTAAAAAAAGATAATAAAACACGGTTTTTAAACAAATCTATATCTTTCTGCCTTGCCTAGATCATGACTAATACAGTCACAGCCTTGATTCTCAATTAAGGTGTTAAAGGATAAAATTTGTGAAGTACCTATTGCATCATCCAATGACGTAGTTATAAATGAATAATTCATTCAAGAGAATGGATATCCTACAGAGACAACTTAAATATCTCAACCAGCAGGTGTTTTAATCACAGATGGCTATTGTAAAAAACGTATCCACACTTTATACATATCACTTGTTTTAAAACTGTGTGTATATTTTATTAATCTGTGACAGATAGTTTCTCTTAAGAGCATAGATTGTTAGAAGTCCTACTTATTTTTAAATTCCTTCTATTAGCTCACACTCTCCTGATATATATCTTGTACAAATTCTCAATTATTAATAAAATACGTTTTATTCGTCCAATTAAGTTCAAATACACTTCTTTTAAGCCTTTAATGGATAACAATTGATGTTAATAAAGTTGTTTCAAATATTTATTCAATACTTCAAATATAAAAATTTAGGGATTTATTCTGATTTGAACTATAAATCTTCATGTTCAATGCCTTGCGCGCTTTGTCACTGCGCCAAATTTCCTATACCAAGAAATTAAATTTCTCAAAGACACATATGAATTTTTATCCCCCATCTGGTTGGCATCAAAACCTCCATTGTACAACCTTAAACTGTTGCCATGGTTACTATAAAATAAATAAACAAACTGGAAAAAAGCAAACAATGATAAGAATTTTCTTTCTTGACCTCAGTAGGAATTTATAATACTTCTTTATCATTAAGTACAAATTCTAGCATCCTATCATTGTTGCAACTATCTCCCAACTATAGTTACAAATAGTTCTCTTAATCATATGCTCTGTGAGAATTGGATTTATATACGTGGCTACTTTGATGTAATGGATAGGATAGGCACATCCTTAGGACTCTAAGGTTAGTCAGATTAAGAATACATCTATGCTACATTAAGGTCTATTCACACACATCAGTTCCGGCGCGTCACAGGTCAGTCACATCAGTCACGTCACAGTCAAAACATTTATTCTATAATGGATTTCCTGTTGCGCTATCTACACTCATCCGGTGCAGGTCCGTCAGTCGCTCTGCCGGCGTCCGTCAGTCATTTTCAGATTTCTTCCCACCGATATTTTTGGATTGTTCGGACGCCTGACGGTCGTATGACGGATGTGTTTGCTATTTTAAAAGGATTGCGTTTTTATACAAAAGTTGTATTTCTGTGTAGAATTTATATTTTAAAGACTGTTTGTTACGAGCATCAAGATGAACGATGAAAAATTGATAGAATGTGTTCGCAAAAATATAGTTTTGTATGATATGTCTAACGCTAAATACATGGACTCGTCTGTGAAGAATGAAATTTGGGAGAAGATAGGTGCTGAAATGATTTTAGCATCTAAAACATACAGCTAGTCGTTCCTTGGGTGTCACTAATTTCCTCCAGTGAGTGTCTTGTTTTCTTAAATGCACTTCCACTTTACCGAGTAAAATATGAAATGTTTCACTTGTCATCCTAAAATATTTAAAGAACTTAGTTTCATCGTCCATTAGTCCCTTAAATAACGTGATGAACTCTCCCTGACTTTCCCTTTTCTTCCATAAATCATGAACCCATATCCTTCGCTTTTTTCTCTTATTTTCAATCTCTTCGTCATCTAAGGCTATCGCTATTGCAGCTAACTCTACTATAGTAAAATCAGCCATTGAGGTAATTATATATTATCCAATTTAATTCACTCATAATAAAATAAGCTTGACTGTAAGATCACTGTATAAAGTGACTGACGACTGACTGAAGCCAACTGACGGACAGTTGACTGACGAATTCCGGACGCAACTTTGACTGAACTGAGACTGAACTGTGACGGAACTGTGACTCAACTGATGTGTGTGAATAGACCTTTACAGGTAAAAACCTTCCTGAGATACACCTATTTAGAAGCTTGATTACTCTTTATTCTTCAATAATCGAATCTATATTCACAATACTTTTCATACACTGTATGACCAAACAAGAGTATTCATCATTTCCTACTTACGTTAAAAAACAAAAATTACATGTTATGGTTACTTGTTATTAAGTAATTAAAATTAATATAAATAAATTACAAAAAAGATGTGTTAAAACCACTGTTCTACAACATAACCTATAACATAAAATCAGCTGTTTAATGAAATCATATGTTATCCCTTATTTTAATGGAAGAAGAAACTATATTGCATACCTTGCACCTTTCATGAAGTTTTTTTTCTCATACAAAATTAAAACTAATTAATTAATATTTGAAAAAATGTATTAACGTCAAGTGTCATCCATTTTGTACATACAAATCAAATTTGGCTACTCATGGTATCAATAATGGACAAAGATTTCCTCAAATAGGAGATAAGAAATTAATTAAAGAAATGAACAAAGACTAAAAATGTCTGTGTAGGAAACAATAGAAATTTAAACATAAAGTGGAAGACAAATTAATTAATGAACAAATTCAAGTGAAATCAAATCACCAAACTATTTACAAGGTCATTGATGTCATGGCGAAAATTACATGGAAGTATAAATACCAATAAACATATGTTTAAGTTGTAGTAAATATGATTTAATTTTTCTAAAAATTTGTTTACATCATTGTTTTACCTGAAGATGCTAATACTTATTTTATTGGCTAAAAGTTTTGAAAAATATATAAATTAAAACTATTCATGTATTTGAAATAATTTTATTTATTTATTTTTGTACAAGTGAGGTTATTCAAATACAAGAATTATTTATTAATTCATACAAGAGGTGTTTTCTTGATCTCTACATTTATAACAGCTGAAATGCATTTCCCAAATAAAAAAACAATTCGTAAATTATTGTTGTAAATTGTCAAGTGGAAATGTAGACTGGGATTAAAACTATCAAAAACAGTGTTTCATTTTCCTAAAGTAGTGAATTAAAGTAATTCCATTTACATTAATTTATGCAAATTGTTTGCCCTTATGTCCTTTACAAGTTAATCAAACAGCATGAGGCATACAATAGATAAGTGTGGTGTAAATTATCTTTCATGAAAGCAGTTATCAGTTACATGAATGCAATAATAAACCTAATGAGCTGAATGAACAGTTACCAATAAATCTGGTGAAATACATTTAGAAAATTCCCTGCGTTTAAGGGCTTAAATGCTCAACCCTTAACATATGGAAAGACAATGTCTCTAACCATTAAGAAAGGCAAATCTGTTATTTAAAGCAATTTCCCGTGGCTAGAATTCATAGAGTTACTTTTCATTCAAAAATTAAAAGATCCTCTCTGAACACATTTTTTTAACTTCTGAGCTAAAAATATTCTTACAACTGAAAAATCTCTTAAAGTTCAACAACAGGCAGACTAACACTTTGCATTAAGTTTTTAAAGCAAATTCTCATGACTATATAGAACAATTTTCTAAAGAAATTCAAAATACCTTGTCTATACAAAATTTTAAAATTGTAAAATAAAAAAACTCTCATAAATAATACAAAATCTCATAAACTTCAACAAAAAACACAGCCTGATTGTGTTATTCCATAAAAATATTAAAAAACCATATCCTAAATGAAAATTTCCCACTGCTAGATTGACAAAAAGTAAAAAAGTTTTGTAAAAAATTTAAAATGTCCTATCTATAGAAATTTTTAAATGATAAAATGAAAGACACTCTTGTTGCAAAATCTCATTATGTTCAACAAAAGAAAAAAAACAGCTTGAGTTTTTGTATTAAAATATTTTTTAAAATCCTTTTTTTCAAAGAACTTTTTCGTAAATATATTGACAGAATGTAGACAAGTTTTTAAAAACTCAAAAGATTCAATAAATACGAATTTAAAAAAGATCTAAAATTTAAAAAAAAACATATAATTGCAATTTAACAAAGTTCAACTAGAAAAAACAGGTTGTGTTCTTGCCTTAAAACAACAGAAAAAATCCCTTTTTTAAAGCTATTTCCAGTGACTAGATTGAATATAGAAACATTTCCATAAGAAATTTAAAACATCACACACACATACACACGCACACACACTTATATAAACTCAAATTTCTAAAACCAATCTAAAACGAAACAATTTCTTTCTCCTTTTCTCTTTCTCTGCCTATATATGCATACACAAATTTCCTTAAAAAAATCTAAAATGAAAAAACTCTAGTAAATAATTACAAAACCTCGTATAGTCGAACTAGCTAAAACAGTCAAATTGCGTATTTGCCTTAAAATAATAAAAATCGTTTTCAAAGCAATTATTATATTGACATAATGTAGAAGCTTATTTTTATGATAAAAGCGCCCAAGTTGAAAAATTTTGTTTTTAAATTTTAAAACAAAAAAAAAACACAATAGATGCAAAATCCATAATAATTATTTTCACCATTTATCACTTTCTTTACAATAACTTATCCAATAGATCAAAACTATCCCTCATTGGTAACTCTGAAGTAATTTGTGATACCCATAGAAATTAATATACATGTATTTATAATTTCTATTTACTCCTAATTCCATGATGAGGGGGAATCGTTCTGAAGGATATTCAAGTACAGGGACCGCATTGTAATGTTTAAAAAACACACTTATATTTCTTTTATATTTGTCCAGCAAATATTCCATTTCTATTATAATTGCGTCCATCTGAATGTTATCGCCGCACAAATGGGTTCTTAATGGGCCGAGTCTACTTGATAAGGCCTACTCGTGGAACAATAAGAATTATACCAATGTCAACAGTTTCCAAGCCTGCCAACGAACTTTGTACCCATCTTTTTGCTAACCTCAGAGCCTCGGAATGCGGGCGTTTGCTGACATATGAGAAGTCCAATAACGTGCAAAGAATCTGGATGCCAACAGAAGTTTAAAATATTTTAAAACATAAACTGTCTCTCTTACGCTACAATCGATTATCGTTTGCTTGTTTATCAAATAAGGACGTATTTGAAACAATTATACAAGTAAAAACTCTGGGCAGGGCTGTTTTGCAGGGAAGAAAAATCATCTGATCCCTCGCGTTCCCCAACTATATCAAATGATAACGTATGATTTCATAAAACAGCTGATTTCATACAACAGCTGATTTCATGTTATAGGTTATGTGGTAAAGCAGTTGTTCTAACACTTACTTTATCATAATTTGTTTAATTACTTACTATAATTAACTCAATATAATGAAAATAAACTATATATTTTTATATTTTGAAACGTTAACTTATTTTGCGCTTTTGACACTTCAGTCTCTTTCTAAATATTTTCTATTAGCTCACACTCTCCTGATATATATCTTGCACAAATTTTTAATCATTAATAAAATACGTTTTTATTTATCCAATCAGTTCAAATGATTTTTTTGTAACCTGTAGTGGATGAAAATTGATGTTAATAAAGATTTTACAAATATTTATTCAATAATTAAATTATAAAAACTTGAGGGTCATCCGGATTGGAACTAAATGTCCATATTTAAAGCCTAGCACGCTTTGGCATTACACCAACTTTCTAATACCAATAAATGAATTTCTCAAAGACGTATAATAATGTTCCCCCCCCCATCCGATTTTCGTCGAAGCCTCCATTTTACAACCTTAAATTGTACCTATTGTTACCACACATCATCATAAATACCCTGGCATTTAAAATGAATGAAAAGAATAAAATAAACAAACAAACTAGATCGAACCTTGCTTCACAAATGGACAATGTAAAAGAAAAATGAAAATAAACTACAACATAATGCAAGCGACGAAAAAAAAGAAAGAGTATAAATTGTAAGAAACAAAAATAATAGTCCAACACCATACATAGAAAGGAAAATGGAAAATTCCAAGGACATTCACTTTCTATTTTGCCACTAAATAGTGTTATTCTGCCCTATGTATATACATATTTATATAAATAAAAATTTAATGAGCACTGTGGACTAATGCTTTATGTAAATAAATAAAACCCACTTACCACAATACAAAAAATTTTATTTTACTACAATTACTTTATGTACAATTCGATTACATGGTAATCATCTTCAGAAGTACTTCTACCACGTAATCGAAATGCACATAAAGTAATTGTAGTAAAATAAAGATTTTTGTATTGTGGTAAGTGGGTTTTATTTATTTAGATAAAAAATATTTATATTAGTTGTAAAATAAAGAGAAACTAAAATAAAATATTCTTTGTTGACTTATGTAGGAACTGATTATTTTTTTTTTTATATATTTCTTGTTTTTACAATGTTTAGTTATTAAATACGCTCCTGGGAACTGGTATATCAAGATTCAGCGGCTGTAAACAAGGGAACGTAATTCTGTAATGCGACGGATGCTGAGGTAAAGGTTTCTTACAACTTAGTTGCACACCGAATCTTGAAATAAGTCTGCTTAGGGATGAAGGAAGGGGTGGAGCTATAAATAGAAGCCGTCACACTCCAAAACTCGCGTACCAAAGCTAAAAATAAATACTTCACACTAGTCTACTCTACACACTCAAAGTAAAAACTTATCGAGATTATTAAAGTAATAACAAATGCATACACTAAACTTCGGGGGCTAACTAACCACACGATTCGACAAGTGTTAACAACGGTTGGCCAGACCTCGATTATTTATTTAGAGATATTATAGACGCTCCCAATAATTCTTAATATCGCAAATTATAGACAGAGGTTATAACTTAACGCCATAAAAATAACCCACTCATATACAATAGGTTGTCGAAATTCCGAATCCCGATTTTTCGAGCTTCCGTTAAATTCAAGCCTATTTCTATGTAAGAATATTTCATCTATTTGAAAGGAAGTTCAAATTATTTACTGTCAGACAATGCCCCTTCGCATCTCAATGAAGATCAACTGTGCTCTGATGATATCCGTGCTTATCTTCCCACAAATGTTACGAGCCTAATCCAGCTGAAAGATCAGCGTGCTCTTGAATGTATGGACAAGATACAGACGTTTTACAATCTGTCTTGCGACTGAAGGGGAAGGAAACATTGTAGGCTTTCTAAAACAAAATACGGTTAAGGAAGTTGTGCACTGTATGAAAAAAGAAATATTAAGTAAGTTATGGAATATAGTCCTGGGGCATAATAAAACTGTTGATTGTGTCACAGACCCACAAGAAGAAAGAGATTTTATATTTCTTATTAAGGCAGTTGTGAAAATGTCGATGATACGGACGTACGTCAATGGGTGAGTAAGGACGAACGTAAGTAACGATAACACATGCTACGACTACTGAAATGGTACAAGAAACTACTGAAGGCAGCGAGGACGAGAATAAAGAAGGTTCGACCGAGACAGTAACAAGAAGGGAAAATTAGTCAGGTTGAAGTAACGATAACACATGCTACGACTACTGAAATGGTACAAGAAACTACTGAAGGCAGCGAGGACGAGAATAAAGAAGGTTCGACCGAGACAGTAACAAGAAGGGAAAATTAGTCAGGTTGAAGTAACGATAACACATGCTACGACTACTGAAATGGTACTAGAAACTACTGAAGGCAGCGAGGACGAGAATAAAGAAGGTTCGACCGAGACAGTAACAAGAAGGGAAAATTAGTCACGTTGAAGTAACGATAACACATGCTACGACTACTGAAATGGTACAAGAAACTACTGAAGGCAGCGAGGACGAGAATAAAGAAGGTTCGACCGAGACAGTAACAAGAAGGGAAAATTAGTCACGTTGAAGTAACGATAACACATGCTACGACTACTGAAATGGTACAAGAAACTACTGAAGGCAGCGAGGACGAGAATAAAGAAGGTTCGACCGAGACAGTAACAAGAAGGGAAAATTAGTCACGTTGAAGTAACGATAACACATGCTACGACTACTGAAATGGTACAAGAAACTACTGAAGGCAGCGAGGACGAGAATAAAGAAGGTTCGACCGAGACAGTAACAAGAAGGGAAAATTAGTCACATTGAAGTAACGATAACACATGCTACGACTACTGAAATGGTACAAGAAACTACTGAAGGCAGCGAGGACAAGAATAAAGAAGGTTCGACCGAGACAGTAACAAGAAGGGAAAATTAGTCACGTTGAAGTAACGATAACACATGCTACGACTACTGAAATGGTACAAGAAACTACTGAAGGCAGCGAGGACGAGAATAAAGAAGGTTCGACCGAGACAGTAACAAGAAGGGAAAATTAGTCACGTTGAAGTAACGATAACACATGCTACGACTACTGAAATGGTACAAGAAACTACTGAAGGCAGCGAGGACGAGAATAAAGAAGGTTCGACCGAGACAGTAACAAGAAGGGAAAATTAGTCACATTGAAGTAACGATAACACATGCTACGACTACTGAAATGGTACAAGAAACTACTGAAGGCAGCGATTACGAGAATAAAGAAGGTTCGACCGAGACAGTAACAAGAAGGGAAAATTAGTCACATTGAAGTAACGATAACACATGCTACGACTACTGAAATGGTACAAGAAACTACTGAAGGCAGCGAGGACGAGAATAAAGAAGGTTCGACCGAGACAGTAACAAGAAGGGAAAATTAGTCACGTTGAAGTAACGATAACACATGCTACGACTACTGAAATGGTACAAGAAACTACTGAAGGCAGCGAGGACGAGAATAAAGAAGGTTCGACCGAGACAGTAACAAGAAGGGAAAATTAGTCACATTGAAGTAACGATAACACATGCTACGACTACTGAAATGGTACAAGAAACTACTGAAGGCAGCGAGGACGAGAATAAAGAAGGTTCGACCGAGACAGTAACAAGAAGGGAAAATTAGTCACGTTGAAGTAACGATAACACATGCTACGACTACTGAAATGGTACAAGAAACTACTGAAGGCAGCGAGGACGAGAATAAAGAAGGTTCGACCGAGACAGTAACAAGAAGGGAAAATTAGTCACATTGAAGTAACGATAACACATGCTACGACTACTGAAATGGTACAAGAAACTACTGAAGGCAGCGATTACGAGAATAAAGAAGGTTCGACCGAGACAGTAACAAGAAGGGAAAATTAGTCACATTGAAGTAACGATAACACATGCTACGACTACTGAAATGGTACAAGAAACTACTGAAGGCAGCGAGGACGAGAATAAAGAAGGTTCGACCGAGACAGTAACAAGAAGGGAAAATTAGTCACGTTGAAGTAACGATAACACATGCTACGACTACTGAAATGGTACAAGAAACTACTGAAGACAGCGAGGACGAGAATAAAGAAGGTTCGACCGAGACAGTAACAAGAAGGGAAAATTAGTCACGTTGAAGTAACGATAACACATGCTACGACTACTGAAATGGTACAAGAAACTACTGAAGGCAGCGAGGACGAGAATAAAGAAGGTTCGACCGAGACAGTAACAAGAAGGGAAAATTAGTCACGTTGAAGTAACGATAACACATGCTACGACTACTGAAATGGTACAAGAAACTACTGAAGGCAGCGAGGACGAGAATAAAGAAGGTTCGACCGAGACAGTAACAAGAAGGGAAAATTAGTCACATTGAAGTAACGATAACACATGCTACGACTACTGAAATGGTACAAGAAACTACTGAAGGCAGCGAGGACGAGAATAAAGAAGGTTCGACCGAGACAGTAACAAGAAGGGAAAATTAGTCACGTTGAAGTAACGATAACACATGCTACGACTACTGAAATGGTACAAGAAACTACTGAAGGCAGCGAGGACGAGAATAAAGAAGGTTCGACCGAGACAGTAACAAGAAGGGAAAATTAGTCACATTGAAGTAACGATAACACATGCTACGACTACTGAAATGGTACAAGAAACTACTGAAGGCAGCGAGGACGAGAATAAAGAAGGTTCGACCGAGACAGTAACAAGAAGGGAAAATTAGTCACATTGAAGTAACGATAACACATGCTACGACTACTGAAATGGTACAAGAAACTACTGAAGGCAGCGAGGACGAGAATAAAGAAGGTTCGACCGAGACAGTAACAAGAAGGGAAAATTAGTCACGTTGAAGTAACGATAACACATGCTACGACTACTGAAATGGTACAAGAAACTACTGAAGGCAGCGAGGACGAGAATAAAGAAGGTTCGACCGAGACAGTAACAAGAAGGGAAAATTAGTCACATTGAAGTAACGATAACACATGCTACGACTACTGAAATGGTACAAGAAACTACTGAAGGCAGCGAGGACGAGAATAAAGAAGGTTCGACCGAGACAGTAACAAGAAGGGAAAATTAGTCACGTTGAAGTAACGATAACACATGCTACGACTACTGAAATGGTACAAGAAACTACTGAAGGCAGCGAGGACGAGAATAAAGAAGGTTCGACCGAGACAGTAACAAGAAGGGAAAATTAGTCACATTGAAGTAACGATAACACATGCTACGACTACTGAAATGGTACAAGAAACTACTGAAGGCAGCGAGGACGAGAATAAAGAAGGTTCGACCGAGACAGTAACAAGAAGGGAAAATTAGTCACGTTAAGTAACGATAACACATGCTGCGACTACTGAAATGGTACAAGACACTACTGAAGGCAGCGAGGACGAGAATAAAGAAGGTTCGACCGAGACAGTAACAAGAAGGGAAAATTAGTCACGTTAAGTAACGATAACACATGCTGCGACTACTGAAATGGTACAAGAAACTACTGAAGGCAGCGAGGACGAGAATAAAGAAGGTTCGACCGAGACAGTAACAAGAAGGGAAAATTAGTCACGTTGAAGTAACGATAACACCTGCTACGACTACTGAAATGGTACAAGAAACTACTGAAGGCAGCGAGGACGAGAATAAAGAAGGTTCGACCGAGACAGTAACAAGAAGGGAAAATTAGTCACATTGAAGTAACGATAACACATGCTACGACTACTGAAATGGTACAAGAAACTACTGAAGGCAGCGAGGACGAGAATAAAGAAGGTTCGACCGAGACAGTAACAAGAAGGGAAAATTAGTCACATTGAAGTAACGATAACACATGCTACGACTACTGAAATGGTACAAGAAACTACTGAAGGCAGCGAGGACGAGAATAAAGAAGGTTCGACCGAGACAGTAACAAGAAGGGAAAATTAGTCACGTTGAAGTAACGATAACACATGCTACGACTACTGAAATGGTACAAGAAACTACTGAAGGCAGCGAGGACGAGAATAAAGAAGGTTCGACCGAGACAGTAACAAGAAGGGAAAATTAGTCACATTGAAGTAACGATAACACATGCTACGACTACTGAAATGGTACAAGAAACTACTGAAGGCAGCGAGGACGAGAATAAAGAAGGTTCGACCGAGACAGTAACAAGAAGGGAAAATTAGTCACGTTGAAGTAACGATAACACATGCTACGACTACTGAAATGGTACAAGAAACTACTGAAGGCAGCGAGGACGAGAATAAAGAAGGTTCGACCGAGACAGTAACAAGAAGGGAAAATTAGTCACGTTAAGTAACGATAACACATGCTACGACTACTGAAATGGTACAAGAAACTACTGAAGGCAGCGGGGACGAGAATAAAGAAGGTTCGACCGAGACAGTAACAAGAAGGGAAAATTAGTCACATTGAAGTAACGATAACACATGCTACGACTACTGAAATGGTACAAGAAACTACTGAAGGCAGCGAGGACGAGAATAAAGAAGGTTCGACCGAGACAGTAACAAGAAGGGAAAATTAGTCACGTTGAAGTAACGATAACACATGCTACGACTACTGAAATGGTACAAGAAACTACTGAAGGCAGCGAGGACGAGAATAAAGAAGGTTCGACCGAGACAGTAACAAGAAGGGAAAATTAGTCACATTGAAGTAACGATAACACATGCTACGACTACTGAAATGGTACAAGAAACTACTGAAGGCAGCGAGGACGAGAATAAAGAAGGTTCGACCGAGACAGTAACAAGAAGGGAAAATTAGTCACATTGAAGTAACGATAACACATGCTACGACTACTGAAATGGTACAAGAAACTACTGAAGGCAGCGAGGACGAGAATAAAGAAGGTTCGACCGAGACAGTAACAAGAAGGGAAAATTAGTCACATTGAAGTAACGATAACACATGCTACGACTACTGAAATGGTACAAGAAACTACTGAAGGCAGCGAGGACGAGAATAAAGAAGGTTCGACCGAGACAGTAACAAGAAGGGAAAATTAGTCACGTTGAAGTAACGATAACACATGCTACGACTACTGAAATGGTACAAGAAACTACTGAAGGCAGCGAGGACGAGAATAAAGAAGGTTCGACCGAGACAGTAACAAGAAGGGAAAATTAGTCACATTGAAGTAATGATAACACATGCTACGAATACTGAAATGGTACAAGAAACTACTGAAGGCAGCGAGGACGAGAATAAAGAAGGTTCGACCGAGACAGTAACAAGAAGGGAAAATTAGTCACATTGAAGTAACGATAACACATGCTACGACTACTGAAATGGTACAAGAAACTACTGAAGGCAGCGGGGACGAGAATAAAGAAGGTTCGACCGAGACAGTAACAAGAAGGGAAAATTAGTCACATTGAAGTAACGATAACACATGCTACGACTACTGAAATGGTACAAGAAACTACTGAAGGCAGCGAGGACGAGAATAAAGAAGGTTCGACCGAGACAGTAACAAGAAGGGAAAATTAGTCACGTTGAAGTAACGATAACACATGCTACGACTACTGAAATGGTACAAGAAACTCTTGAAGGCAGCGAGGACGAGAATAAAGAAGGTTCGACCGAGACAGTAACAAGAAGGGAAAATTAGTCACGTTGAACTAACGATAACACATGCTACGACTACTGAAATGGTACAAGAAACTACTGAAGGCAGCGAGGGCGAGAATAAAGAAGGTTCGACCGAGACAGTAACAAGAAGGGAAAATTAGTCACGTTGAACTAACAATAACACATGCTACGACTACTGAAATGGTACAAGAAACTACTGAAGGCAGCGAGGACGCGAATAAAGAAGGTTCGACCGAGACAGTAACAAGAAGGGAAAATTAGTCACGTTGAAGTAACGATAACACCTGCTACGACTACTGAAATGGTACAAGAAACTACTGAAGGCAGCGAGGACGAGAATAAAGAAGGTTCGACCGAGACAGTAACAAGAAGGGAAAATTAGTCACATTGAAGTAACGATAACACATGCTACGACTACTGAAATGGTACAAGAAACTACTGAAGGCAGCGAGGACGAGAATAAAGAAGGTTCGACCGAGACAGTAACAAGAAGGGAAAATTAGTCACATTGAAGTAACGATAACACATGCTACGACTACTGAAATGGTACAAGAAACTACTGAAGGCAGCGAGGACGAGAATAAAGAAGGTTCGACCGAGACAGTAACAAGAAGGGAAAATTAGTCACGTTGAAGTAACGATAACACATGCTACGACTACTGAAATGGTACAAGAAACTACTGAAGGCAGCGAGGACGAGAATAAAGAAGGTTCGACCGAGACAGTAACAAGAAGGGAAAATTAGTCACATTGAAGTAACGATAACACATGCTACGACTACTGAAATGGTACAAGAAACTACTGAAGGCAGCGAGGACGAGAATAAAGAAGGTTCGACCGAGACAGTAACAAGAAGGGAAAATTAGTCACGTTGAAGTAACGATAACACATGCTACGACTACTGAAATGGTACAAGAAACTACTGAAGGCAGCGAGGACGAGAATAAAGAAGGTTCGACCGAGACAGTAACAAGAAGGGAAAATTAGTCACGTTAAGTAACGATAACACATGCTACGACTACTGAAATGGTACAAGAAACTACTGAAGGCAGCGGGGACGAGAATAAAGAAGGTTCGACCGAGACAGTAACAAGAAGGGAAAATTAGTCACATTGAAGTAACGATAACACATGCTACGACTACTGAAATGGTACAAGAAACTACTGAAGGCAGCGAGGACGAGAATAAAGAAGGTTCGACCGAGACAGTAACAAGAAGGGAAAATTAGTCACGTTGAAGTAACGATAACACATGCTACGACTACTGAAATGGTACAAGAAACTACTGAAGGCAGCGAGGACGAGAATAAAGAAGGTTCGACCGAGACAGTAACAAGAAGGGAAAATTAGTCACATTGAAGTAACGATAACACATGCTACGACTACTGAAATGGTACAAGAAACTACTGAAGGCAGCGAGGACGAGAATAAAGAAGGTTCGACCGAGACAGTAACAAGAAGGGAAAATTAGTCACATTGAAGTAACGATAACACATGCTACGACTACTGAAATGGTACAAGAAACTACTGAAGGCAGCGAGGACGAGAATAAAGAAGGTTCGACCGAGACAGTAACAAGAAGGGAAAATTAGTCACATTGAAGTAACGATAACACATGCTACGACTACTGAAATGGTACAAGAAACTACTGAAGGCAGCGAGGACGAGAATAAAGAAGGTTCGACCGAGACAGTAACAAGAAGGGAAAATTAGTCACGTTGAAGTAACGATAACACATGCTACGACTACTGAAATGGTACAAGAAACTACTGAAGGCAGCGAGGACGAGAATAAAGAAGGTTCGACCGAGACAGTAACAAGAAGGGAAAATTAGTCACATTGAAGTAACGATAACACATGCTACGAATACTGAAATGGTACAAGAAACTACTGAAGGCAGCGAGGACGAGAATAAAGAAGGTTCGACCGAGACAGTAACAAGAAGGGAAAATTAGTCACATTGAAGTAACGATAACACATGCTACGACTACTGAAATGGTACAAGAAACTACTGAAGGCAGCGGGGACGAGAATAAAGAAGGTTCGACCGAGACAGTAACAAGAAGGGAAAATTAGTCACATTGAAGTAACGATAACACATGCTACGACTACTGAAATGGTACAAGAAACTACTGAAGGCAGCGAGGACGAGAATAAAGAAGGTTCGACCGAGACAGTAACAAGAAGGGAAAATTAGTCACGTTGAAGTAACGATAACACATGCTACGACTACTGAAATGGTACAAGAAACTCTTGAAGGCAGCGAGGACGAGAATAAAGAAGGTTCGACCGAGACAGTAACAAGAAGGGAAAATTAGTCACGTTGAACTAACGATAACACATGCTACGACTACTGAAATGGTACAAGAAACTACTGAAGGCAGCGAGGGCGAGAATAAAGAAGGTTCGACCGAGACAGTAACAAGAAGGGAAAATTAGTCACGTTGAACTAACAATAACACATGCTACGACTACTGAAATGGTACAAGAAACTACTGAAGGCAGCGAGGACGCGAATAAAGAAGGTTCGACCGAGACAGTAACAAGAAGGGAAAATTAGTCACGTTGACGTAACGATAACACCTGCTACGACTACTGAAATGGTACTAGAAACTACTGAAGGCAGCGAGGACGAGAATAAAGAAGGTTCGACCGAGACAGTAACAAGAAGGGAAAATTAGTCACGTTGAACTAACGATAACACATGCTACGACTACTGAAATGGTACAAGAAACTACTGAAGGCAGCGAGGACGAGAATAAAGAAGGTTCGACCTAGACAGTAACAAGAAGGGAAAATTAGTCACGTTGAACTAACGAGAGCAGCAAGGATTAAGAATGAATGAGAAAGAGGGCGGCTCGTTAGAACGCAAAGCATGGAGGCTCTGGGTCCTCCTGAGCAGTGAGGATTAAGAATGAATGAGAAAGAGGGCGGCTCGTTAGAACGCAAAGCATGGAGGCTCTGGGTCCTCCTGAGCAGTGAGGATTAAGAATGAATGAGAAAGAGGGCGGCTCGTTAGAACGCCAAGCTCGGAGTTTCTGGGTCCCTCCTGAGCAGCAAGGATTAAGAATGAATGAGAAAGAGGGCGGCTCGTTAGAACGCAAAGCATGGAGGCTCTGGGTCCTCCTGAGCAGTGAGGATTAGGAATGAATGAGAAAGAGGGCGGCTCGATAGAACGCCAAGCTCGGAGTTTCTGGGTCCCTCCTGAGCAGCAAGGATTAAGAATGAATGAGAAAGAGGGCGGCTCGTTAGAACGCAAAGCATGGAGGCTCTGGGTCCTCCTGAGCAGTGAGGATTAAGAATGAATGAGAAAGAGGGCGGCTCGTTAGAACGCCAAGCTCGGAGTTTCTGGGTCCCTCCTGAGCAGCAAGGATTAAGAATGAATGAGAAAGAGGGCGGCTCGTTAGAACGCAAAGCATGGAGGCTCTGGGTCCTCCTGAGCAGTGAGGATTAAGAATGAATGAGAAGAAGGGCGGCTCGTTAGAACGCAAAGCATGGAGGCTCTGGGTCCTCCTGAGCAGCAAGGATTAAGAATAAATGAGAAGAAGGGCGGCTCGTTAGAACGCAAAGCTCGGAGGCTCTGGGTCCTCCTGAGCAGCAAGGATTAAGAATGAATGAGAAGAAGGGCGGCTCGTTAGAACGCAAAGCATGGAGGCTCTGGGTCCTCCTGAGCAGCAAGGATTAAGCATGAATGAGAAGAAGGGCGGCTCGTTAGAACGCAAAGCATGGAGGCTCTGGGTCCCCCTGAGCAGCAAGGATTAAGAATGAATGAGAAGAAGGGCGGCTCGTTAGAACGCAAAGCTCGGAGGCTCTGGGTCCTCCTGAGCAGCAAGGATTAAGAATGAATGAGAAGAAGGGCGGCTCGTTAGAACGCAAAGCATGGAGGCTCTGGGTCCTCCTGAGCAGCAAGGATTAAGAATGAATGAGAAGAAGGGCGGCTCGTTAGAACGCAAAGCATGGAGGCTCTGGGTCCTCCTGAGCAGCAAGGATTAAGAATGAATGAGAAGAAGGGCGGCTCGTTAGAACGCAAAGCTCGGAGGCTCTGGGTCCTCCTGAGCAGCAAGGATTAAGAATGAATGAGAAGAAGGGCGGCTCGTTAGAACGCAAAGCATGGAGGCTCTGGGTCCTCCTGAGCAGCAAGGATTAAGAATGAATGAGAAGAAGGGCGGCTCGTTAGATCGCAAAGCTCGGAGGCTCTGGGTCCTCCTGAGCAGCAAGGATTAAGAATGAATGAGAAGAATAAAATAAACAAACAGGTTTAACGGTATCAAACCTCGTTTCACAAACGGACAATTTTAAACACAACACACGGACGGAAAAGAAACTACAACACAATGCAAGTGACAAAATAAAGGAAGCTGTATAAATAGTAACAAACAAAAATAATAGTCCAACACCATATTGGCTACTGTGTAGAGAGGGAAATGGAAAATTGCAAGGTAATTCGCTTTCTATTTTGCCACTTAATATTGTTATTTTTACATATGTATATAGATATTTATATTAATTGTAATTATAAAATAAAAAGTAACTCAAATAAAATTTGTCTTTGACTTAAAAAGTAATTGACTTGACTTTTTTTCAATGTTACTTGTTTACTTGATACAAATAAAAAAGAAGCTAAATCGGTTAGACTTGGGAATAAACATGTTCTATATGACCTCCGTTCAATTTTAGGCACAATTTTCAACACTCGTACCCTTCTTAAAGGTATTGAATCATTTTGGTGAAGAGGGCTAGTTTCATGTTCTTTATACAAGTGGTTATTTTTCCTATAGTTTCACGTGAGGCATCACGTGAGTCTTCATTATTCCCCAGACGTAGGCAACAACAATCAACAATCGGCTCAGCTGATCGAGAAGCCAGTACAGCTGATTCAGTTTCAGTACTCTTTATTTTGGCGCATACTGTATAATTTAATTTATTGCTATTGAACTATACAGCAATGGGCATAACTTATTAGTAATAAAACCAGATATAAGAATCACAAGTTACCATATACAGTAATCAAATATACGATATTTCTGACTATGTAGAAAGTTATTGGAATGCTTTTAAATATAACCTCCAAATAACCTCTAAACAGAGACGAAAGTAGTTTTACCGTTAAACTGCCGCCAGGCTTAGATTTTCAAAATAATTCGTTCATATGCTCTATTTTACGTAAAAAAGCTAATGTAGAGGGGAAAATTGTTATGAATTTTTAGAATTCCTAAGCGATGACGTAGGACTCACTCCCACGTAAAGTTTTTTTAGGCGCTGCGCTGTAAAGTTTCACGTTAAAAATACACACACGTACATTGTAGTACTTCCTATACGGTGAGATCATGATGAAATGAAATCTAGTACACTTCAAACTAATTAATTTTTCAATTCCTTCTATTAGTTCACACTCCTTATAAATACTTGTATGTTGTTTAAATTTTCAATCGTTAATAAAATACTTTTTATTCATCCACTCAAGTTCAAATACATTTGTTTAAACTTGTAGTGGATGACACTTGATGTTAACACAGTTTTTTTCATATATCATTTCATTAATTAAATTCAATTAATTAATTTTAGTTTTATATGGGAGAAAAACTGTTCACAAAAGGGGCTAGGTATGCAATGTAGTTACGAGTAAATCATCTCAATTGGCTTAAAAATAAGTGATAACATATGATTTCATTAAACAGCTGATTTTATATTATAGGTTATGTGGTAGAACAGCTGTTTTACGCAAACCTTATGTTACTTTAATTATGTTAATTGTAATTATTTCATAAAAAGTAATTGAAATAAAAGTTTTCTCTGTTGACTTGAGTAGGACTTGACTTTAAAATTTGTCTGTTTATATTACTTGTTAATTGTACAATTATGTCGATTAAGACATCGTATTAGGTATTTGTGGCTAAGGAATCTAGTTCCAGATTGAATCTTCGTTTTTTCTAGGAAGTAAAAAAAAAATAATAATAAAAATTCAATAATAATAATAATTATTATTATTAATATTATTAAACTAATAATGAACCTTTGCCCATCTAGAGGTCAAACAAACGGAGACTGATGCAAGAATTGTCGAGTAGTTTGCTTTGTTTAATGGCATAAGGACGAATATCTACACACACACACACACAAACGTACACGCACGCAATAAATTAAAGAATTCGCTGCCTAAACATGACGCCGCGCTTTCTCGGCTGTTTAAATTAATCGGCATCGTTTTAGAAGCTTCCAAACAGTTTACACGGAAGCAAACCTGGCGACGGAATGTGTACACAGTCTTTTGTCTCTGCCTGTCTCAACAAACACTATTTTGGCTGGTTTCCTGGTTGTGAAGACACAATAGGTTAGCAACAATACGGCCGTTTGTAAGCAATAAGAACAGAGTGGAAATAAGGAACTTGCAGTGTGGCCAAAGGTAAATAAAGTCCCCGATAAAACTGAATCGGAAATAAACTACATATATAATGTGCTGTGTTTAAAGTAAAGCACACACACGCGCGCTCGCACGCGCGCCGTTAGCATTCTAAAAAAGAAAGACGTGTGAAGTAAAGTTAAATATTCAAATAATAAAACAAAAATTGGGATTTATTTATTGCTAAATAAATATTAAGTGGCAAAATATAAAGAGAATTTTCTTGCAATTATACAATACATGGTGTTGGACTATGATATTTGTTTGTTACTACTTATTTGCTTCCTGTTTCCCTTTCTAATTTAAGAAGCTGATGGTGCTCTATAATCTCATTCTATACAAATCTTGTAATGCTTCACTACTGCAAAGAACCTATTTCTTATAATTTCATATAGTACTTCTTTAAGCAATTTTTAGCTCTGGGAAAGTTAGCTCAGTGTTAAACATGTAGATCCACAGTTCAAACCCGACCGGGAAATCAAATTTTTAAATTAAAGTAATTGAATAAATATGTTTTAAGATTGTATTAACATCAATTGTCATCCGCGATAGGTTTTTAAAAAATTATTTGAACTTGATTGGATGAATAAAATCGTATTTTATTAACGATCGAAAATTTGATCGTTAATATAAATTAATCGATCGTTAATATAAAATTTGATCGCCTTATGTATATATATATATATATATATAAGGAGAGTGTGAGCTAACAGAAGGCATTTAAAAAAGACTGGTTTTGTGTGAGTTTTATATGCTGATGGAAATGCTGTCAATGCGGTAATACCGGACGTTACTACCAACATAGCAAAAATAAATTTCCTTGCGATTTACTTTTATTTATTTATTTTTATAAATAATTATCTGACTGTTGTTCGTGTAGGTTTTATATACTGATGGCCATGGATGTCTAATCTGTAATAGAACGTTACTACCAACATAGCAAAAAAAAAATGTATCACTTATTTTATTTTTATTTATTTTTATAATTAATTAATTGTTAATTTGTTTTTTTTTTGTTTTTAAAGGTTTAATATAGTTATAGAAATTTGGCTGTCAAATAGGGCATTACAACAACCATAGAAAAATATATCTCCTCACCAGTATTATTTAGTTATTTATTTTGAAATAATTATCTACGTGTATTTTATAAGTGGGTTTATTTACTGATGGTCATGGATGTCAAATTGGTCCAGCTGCTACCACCAATATAGAAAAAATAAATTTCTTTACGATTTATTCTTTATTTATTTTTACAATAAATTACTGAATTGTTCTTTGTGTGGGTTTTATATACTGATGAAATGGCTGTATAATCGGTAACCTGACGTTACTACCAACATTGCAAAAATAAATTTCCTTGCGATTTACTTTTATTTATTTATTTTTTTAATAATAATCTCATTGTTGTTCGTATAGATTTTATATACTGATGGCCATGGATGTCAAATCTGTAATCGAACGTTACTACCAACATTGCAAAAACAAATTTCCTTGCGATTTACTTTTATTTATTTATTTTTTTAATAATAATCTCATTGTTGTTCGTATAGATTTTATATACTGATGGCCATGGATGTCAAATCTGTAATCGAACGTTACTACCAACATTGCAAAAATAAATTTCCTTGCGATTTACTTTTATTTATTTATTTTTTTAATAATAATCTCATTGTTGTTCGTATAGATTTTATATACTGATGGCCATGGATGTCAAATCTGTAATCGAACGTTACTACCAACATTGCAAAAATAAATTTCCTTGCGATTTACTTTTATTTATTTATTTTTTTAATAATAATCTCATTGTTGTTCGTATAGATTTTATATACTGATGGCCATGGATGTCAAATCTGTAATCGAACGTTACTACCAACATTGCAAAAACAAATTTCCTTGCGATTTACTTTTATTTATTTATTTTTTTAATAATAATCTCATTGTTGTTCGTATAGATTTTATATACTGATGGCCATGGATGTCAAATCTGTAATCGAACGTTACTACCAACATTGCAAAAATAAATTTCCTTGCGATTTACTTTTATTTATTTATTTTTTTAATAATAATCTCATTGTTGTTCGTATAGATTTTATATACTGATGGCCATGGATGTCAAATCTGTAATCGAACGTTACTACCAACATTGCAAAAATAAATTTCCTTGCGATTTACTTTTATTTATTTATTTTTTTAATAATAATCTCATTGTTGTTCGTATAGATTTTATATACTGATGGCCATGGATGTCAAATCTGTAATCGAACGTTACTACCAACATTGCAAAAATAAATTTCCTTGCGATTTACTTTTATTTATTTATTTTTTTAATAATAATCTCATTGTTGTTCGTATAGATTTTATATACTGATGGCCATGGATGTCAAATCTGTAATCGAACGTTACTACCAACATTGCAAAAATAAATTTCCTTGCGATTTACTTTTATTTATTTATTTTTTTAATAATAATCTCATTGTTGTTCGTATAGATTTTATATACTGATGGCCATGGATGTCAAATCTGTAATCGAACGTTACTACCAACATTGCAAAAATAAATTTCCTTGCGATTTACTTTTATTTATTTATTTTTTTAATAATAATCTCATTGTTGTTCGTATAGATTTTATATACTGATGGCCATGGATGTCAAATCTGTAATCGAACGTTACTACCAACATTGCAAAAATAAATTTCCTTGCGATTTACTTTTATTTATTTATTTTTTTAATAATAATCTCATTGTTGTTCGTATAGATTTTATATACTGATGGCCATGGATGTCAAATCTGTAATCGAACGTTACTACCAACATTGCAAAAATAAATTTCCTTGCGATTTACTTTTATTTATTTATTTTTTTAATAATAATCTCATTGTTGTTCGTATAGATTTTATATACTGATGGCCATGGATGTCAAATCTGTAATCGAACGTTACTACCAACTTAGCAACAATAAATTTTATTACCTGTTTTATTTTTATTTATTTTTTTTTTAATAATTAATTAATTGTCAATTTGTTTTTCTGTAAAGGTTGAATATAGTTATAGGAATTTGGCTGTCAAATATGGCATTACAGCAACCATAGAAAAATATATTTCCTCACCAGCTTTATTTTTCTTAATTTTATTTTAAATTAATTATTTGCGTGTTTTAAGTGGGCTTTATATACTGATGATCACGGCTGTCAAATTAGTAACCAAAAGTTACTACCAATATAGAAAAAATTAATTTCTTTACGATTTATTATTTATTTATTTTTACAATCAATTATTGAATTGTTCTTTGTGAGGGTTTTATATACTGATGAAATGGCTATTTTTAAATAAATAAAACCTCTGAACCACAAATAACATTTTATTTAAACCTTATGTACATTTCGATTGCCCAGCAATCGACGAAAATAATTTATTAAATTGTGATAAAGGGCCTATCCCTAAATCTCAGTTATATTCATTAATTAGGAGATAGTTATAACTTTGTTAATAAGGAATATTATTGTTTTTTAGTAAAATTGAAATAGTTGTAACGGTAAATAGTTGTATTTTTTAAATACCTCTGAAGATGATTGCTGGGCAATCGAAATGTACATAAGGTTTAAATAAAATGTTATTTGTGGTTTAGAGGTTTTATTTATTTAAAAATAAACATTACGCCACAGTTGCTTCATATAGTGATGAAATGGCTGTTTACTACCAACATAGCCAAAATAAATTTCCTTGCGAGTATTATTTTTATTTATTAAATTAATTATGAAATTCTTTACGCCTTTAGACCGTGTTAATCTACTTTCAAACCTGGCTTTGTGCCAGCACACGATCCGACCGACACAACAGCCACTGTTAACCCTTCTGTCTCGGGGACTTCTCCCTGTATATCACTCATCGCTTGAAATAATCTACCCATACGTTTCCTCTCCGTGTTCAAGCATTCCGTTCAACACAGCGTTATTTCACTTATCCATTAACTCGCTCTTCCGGAAGCGGGCTCACAGTGTAAACACCCAGAGACGTGATATATTCACTGTGATTAATTTACGTTTAAGTGCAGAGGGCTTGAAGTCCAGATGTCAAGAGGGTCAAGTACTTTCTTCCTCCTGTCGTGCATTGCTCATCTTCTTTAGTGCGTTACCCATTGAGCATCTCCCGGAATGTTGGACCAGTGAAGGAAACAAAAAAACCGAGGGTAGAGAAACAAAACATTTTTATACTCTGTCCAATATCAGAAAAAACTTGCCCTTTTCAAGACGTCACCCTTTTTCGCCTTCTGCTCGTATTTCAGCTTTAGCACTTAATCAATTTATCTGACGCTACCCCGTGTGATATATCGTATTTCTCACTAGATAAGAAATAAAACTACCAACCTTTTATCCACATCCCTTCTAGTGGGGAGAATTAATTCCTTTACCCAACCAGGCAGCATAAATAGCTCAATTTCACCTAACCTTACGAAAACTAGTTAGCATAACAACTTGAAGCAAGTGTGATGTATTTTTTTATTTTAAATAAATAAAACCTCTTAGCCACAAAAACTTTTAGCGACGCCTAAAACAACTTATTGAATGGACATAAACATACAATTTCACGTCAGTATAATTTCTGTCATGTTACGCTATGTGTCACCTCAAAGTGAATTAAATGATAACATGTGATTTCATGTAACAGCTGATTTTATGTTATAGGTTATGTTGTAGAACAACTAATTTAACACGTAGGTTGTTTTACATAATTAATTAAACATTGTTAAGAGAAAGGTTATTATTAAATAGTTTTGATCAGTTAATATATAAATTATTTATTTAAATTTTGATAAATCTCAATATAAATACTTCAATATAACGATAGTAGTAAATCATGTATTTTTTTCAATTTTTGAAATGAAAACATTGTTAGGCGCGTCCGATAAGTTTTATGGACTGATTTGAAATGAATTTGGTAAATAAATCGTATTCAGTAAACATGTAATGAATGTTTATTGTTTTCTATATTACTTTATAATTAACTACAGTATATATTAGTCTTTATTAAATAAATTCCTTAAATAAAGATATGAATATTGAGCAAAAAACATATAAATTCATATTTTTGGCTATTTTCATTATATATTTTGTAAAAATATTAGCGCCAATTTGTTATGTGTAGTTCAAATTTTGGTGTTAAATTCTGTATTATTGTTTCTTATATTATATAAAAATGTGTAGGTAATTTCTCAATAAGCAAGATTGTTTTTCTCAATTCAAAACGTCTGTAGACGACGCTATAAAAGTTTTCACTTCTGTCAGCACTGCCCCAACTAGATATTAATTTTATTTTAATAATAGCTGACCCGGTGAACTTCGTACCGCCTAAGAGTCAATGAAGGCGTGTTAACCTTAGCTAAACTTAATTTTGTATTTTACTAACATAATAATAGCTGAACTTATAGCAGTCGATCGAGAAAAGCGTGACAATAAAAGTTCTTGCTTAAATGTTATTTATTGAAGTGCACACGGATATACAATATATTTTGTTCATTGTTTGAAATGTGTTTGAAAATAATTGTAAATGTTGAGTGTTGCCTAGCAACCAAAATTTGGAATGAATTCAGTGAAATGTCTTAGGATAAGATAAGATGGAAAATTATATTTTATGCTATTTTGGTACTTAAAAAATACGCGTTGAAAACAGTTACGTCGTCGCGAGGCTGTTTTTTCGAAAACCTAGCGCTGTTTTATATGTTAATATTTTTAATAAAATTAATTGGTTGGTTTTTGTTCACGTGCCTCTTGTGCCCCAAGTGACCATTCATAAAAAAAAAAAAAAAAAAAACATATATATATATATATATATATATATATATATATATATATATATATATATATATATATAGCGCCGTTTTATAGATTATTAATTTTCTGTTAGATTAATTGGTGGGGGTTAAGTGCCTCTGTGCCCCCTGGCTAAGCCCCTGAGACTTGCTATACCAGGAATGTACTCAACAATTTCCCAAAGTTTCATGGCGATCGGATCAGTGGTATAGTAACGCATAAGGTTCATACATACATATATTATATATAATAGATATATATATATATATATATATATATATATAGACTAGTTAGCATTAAGCCGGAAAGTATTAAAGTATTTCCTTACCCTTGAACTTCTTGACGCTTTAGGGTCCAGATATGTACGGAGTTTATGCAGATAATGCGACGGAGGGTCTTTGGCCTGAACTCTCTCCTGAAAAAGAATTTTAAAATATTTTTTTCAAAATCAACACATATTACAAAATGCATAATCATTCTATAATTAAATTTAAAATAATTTCAAAATATTTCAAAAATAATTTGAGATGTATCTATTTTAAGTAGTTTGTCTTTAGCTTAAGGAATTTTGAATTAAATACTCTAGCTGGTTAAATACACAATAATACAGTCCATGGTATGATAGGTTGGGTGAAATATTATTAAGATAATATAATAACAATATAAGATTTGGATGACTAGATTAGGTGAAATGATATGTACTAGGATGACTGGGTTAGGTGAAATAATATCTATTTGGATGCTAGGTTAAGTGAAACAATATGTATTTGGGTGGTATTTTACCTATATATGTATATAGGTGAAATAACGTGTATTTGGATGACTAGGTTAGGTGAAATGATATGTATTAATATGTATTTGGATGACTAGGTTAGGTGAAATTATATGTATTTCAATCTCTAGGTTGGGTAAAATAATATGTATTTGGGTGGTTAGGTTAGGTGAAACGATGTTTATTTGGATGGTTAGGTTAGGTGAAATAATAAATATTTGTATACCTCGGGTAGGTGAAATAATATGTACAGTAATTGGATGACTAGGTTAGGTGGCTTAATAGGTATTTGATGATTACCCTATGTGCGGTAACGTGCTCATAAAAATAACATTATAGCAGAAATATTGTTAACTTTATAAAGGTTTTGATGAATCCTCATGTGCAAATGTGCGCCGCAGTGGAACTGCTAATACAGACCACTATCTTTTAAAGTCTATACTCCGAGGAATACGCTTTAGAGGTATGCCTAAAGAAGAGCAATGCTTTGACAAAATTCACTCTCTTCTGCAAAACTAATACTTTGATATTTATTTTAAAATATTATTTCAAATGATTGTTTATTAAAATTTTCTTTTTAAAATCAAGTTACTTTTTTTACTACGATAAAACTGTAATATATTAACATAGGTAATTTTATTTTAATATGACGCGCGGGCGTATATGTGAGTATAATTGTTATTTATATATCTGGTCATTTTAAACGTATTCGCTGTATAGTAGTAAACGAAACCAAACCTTTATACATACACAGCAGACTCACTATACAAAAAGATAACACGGCGCTGAGTATGCAATTTAAATTCAGTGGATACCTGCAACCTTGACCAGGTAGCGAAAGTGAGTCACAGAAAGGAATGTTACATATACAATAATCAAGTGCAGTGCAGAGGCAGTATTAGGACTGCAAATATATAAGAAAAAACAGAATATATACATATATATATATATATATATATATATATATATATATATATATATATATATATATATATATATAAGAAGAAGAAAAGTAATTTAAAGAATTAATAGACAGAGGCTTATCATTTGACCTTGAACGTGTGCAATAAGAATCATGTTTCAATTCAACACTATTGCATTATTCATAGCCTTCCCTTTGTTTCGTTAGCCAGCTTGTTTTGTAAATTAAATTCACAAAATTGCCAGAAAATGGAGAAATATTCGTAAAGGAATTAGAACTCATAAATAAGAATGTTAAAAAATAAAAACATACTTGAGTACGTGATGCTATGTTAAACATAAATGCCTTCAAAATAATTTGTTTTTGTTATATTCCATTTCTTGTGTATGTTTTACGTTATTTCCAAGGTCATTCATTTAATACAACCCAAGTTTCAAACTCCTGACAAATAATCCAGAAGGCCGTGTCTTGAGCCGATTCTATTTACGTTTTGCGCCGCCTATGAAGCGCATGAACGCGCGATTCCACTTTTTACGAACGCATTGTACAAACAGCTTGCACCAGCGCGCAACAGCTGTTCCTTGGTTATAAATATGCTTCAATTTCCCCTTATGTTCGGCTCAAGTACTTCCTGTTTATTCTGAGCTCAGATTCAATTTGCGTTCAGTGAGGCTGTAAAGGACTGGCGTTCCGGTTCACAGGCGACAGTTCTGGGATCGGTGCAACTGTGAACTGACCTTAGCGGGGAGCGTCAGAGATCGACGCGACAGTTTATTGTCTTGGAAAATTAACTACTGCAATGAAACGTTTTAGTAGAATGGTTAAAGCACACGCCCTATTTTAGATTGATCTAAACCGAGTTTGTAGGCCTATATCTAACATTGAACCGCCAAGAAAGCCTTTTAACTTTTTTTTTACGAAGCATTGTACACGTGAATAGCATTTAGAAAACTAGTTATACGAAAAACCTAACCTGACCATTTAACTGGATGGTACTTTACTTAACCTAATCATTCCAAAATCATTTTACCTAACCTAGTCATTGAAGTAGGACCTATATGTTATAACATAACATAATTATTTAACTTAGCGTAATGAATCCAGCAAGTTGCAGGTTATTTCACCTAACCTAACTATTCAAGTACATACTTTAATCTAGCTTTGGCATTCAAGTAAATGTTATATTAGGCTAGCCTATTAACTTAGGTTCACGGCATTTTAACTTGACCTAATTATTTAAGGTCACGTTATTTGCTCTAATCTAACCATTTTCAGTAAGTTATTTTAATCCAGTTCAACATTAAAATGCGCTATAGGCCTATGTTATTTTACCTAAGTAAACATTCCAGTACCAGTATTTTACCTAACCTAGTCATTGAAGTAGGACCTATATGTTATAACATAACATAATTATTTAACTTAGCGTAATGAATCCAGCAAGTTGCAGGTTATTTCACCTACCCTAACTATTCAAGTACATACTTTAATCTAGCTTTAGCATTCAAGTAAATGTTATATTAGGCTAGCCTAATAACTTAGGGTCACGGCATTTTAACTTGACCTAATTATTTAAGGTCACGTTATTTGCTCTAATCTAACCATTTTCAGTAAGTTATTTTAATCCAGTTCAACATTAAAATGCGCTATAGGCCTATGTTATTTTACCTAAAGTAAACAGTCCAGTACCAGTATTTTACCTAACCTAGTCATTCAAGTAAATGTTACTTAGCGTAACGTTTTCATTGCACTACGTTTTACTTCACCTAACCTGAACACTTGAGTACATCATTCAATTCCTTCTATGTGTTCACGCTCTTCTTATATATATAAACTGTATATCTTATAATTAAAGAATAAAAATATGGTACAACTCACAAATATACAATTTTTTATTTCATACGCGTTTCAACGACTAATTTGTCGTCATCCTCAGTGAAAATACACAAATCAAATTAACTAAAATATATATACTAGTGTATATATATATATATATATATTAAACATAACCTATAAAGTTTTTACTTTTGTTAAAACTTTATAGGTTATGTTTAATATATATATATATATATATATATATATATATATATATATATATATATATTAGTTAATTTGATTTGTGTATTTTCACTGAGGATGACGACAAATTAGTCGTCGAAACGCGTATGAAATAAAAAATTGTATATTTGTGAGTTGTACCATATTTTTATTCTTTAATTATAACTTTCACTCACAAGCCAGCTCGAATATTATTTATATTTATACTGAATATCTTGTTCAAATTATTAATCTAATACGTTTTATTCATGCACCCAAGTTAAAATACACCAGCTATAAACTTGTAGTGGATGAGACTTTATGTGAATACGGTTTTATCAAATATTAATTCCTGAAATAAATTTAAAATGAATTTACTGTAGTTTTATATGTGAGAAATCTTTTCACAAAAGGGGCAGAGTATGCAATATAGTTATTTCGTCCCACTTGGCTTAAAATAAGTGATCACATATGACTTCATAAAACAGCTGATTTCATGCTATAGGTTATGCAGTAGAATAGCTTTTTTAACCCATAAGTAATGTTACTTTATTTACACTGATTGTAATTATTTAATAAAAAAAAACCTAAAATAAAACTTTTGTTTGTTGACCTAGGTAGGGGTTGACTTTAAATATTTTTATTTATATTACTTGTGATTAACATACATTTTGGGTAGAATTATATAGGCTACTGCATTATTTATTACAATTGTAGTTCCTTTATCATTTCCTTCTAATAGTTCGCACTCTCCTTCTCATATATATATATATATATATATATATATATATACATATATAACATGTACAAATTTTCAACCGTTAATAAAATACTTTTTATTCATCCAATCAAGTTCAAATACATTTATTTAAACCTACGGTGGATGACAATTGATGTTAATACAGTTTTTTTTCAAATATTACTTCAATCATTCAATTTAATCAATTAATTTTAGTTTTATATGGGAGAAAAACTTTCTCAAAAGAGATAAGGTATGCAATATTGCTATGTCCTTCCTTTTGGCTTAAAATAAGTAATAACGTATGATTTTATAAAACAGCTAAATTTATTTATAGGTTATGTGGTAGAACAGCTGTTTTAACTCGTGGGTTATGTTACTTTATTTATATTATTTGTAAACATTAAATAAAAAGTAAATGAATTTAAAAAAAAGATTTTGTTGATTTAAGTAGGAATTGAGTTTAAAACATTTTTGTTTATATACTTGTTTAAATCTAGCTATATTATCGTTATTTTAAAAAAGAAACACCTTTCTAAAACAAGCTGTTACCTTTCGAATGGAATAAGTTACTAAAACAAGCTGTTACCTTTTAAATGGAACACGTTACTAAAACAAGCCGTTACCTTTCGAATGGAACAAGTTATTAAAACAAGCTGTTACCTTTCGAATGGAATAAGTTACTAAAACAAGCTGTTACCTTTTAAATGGAACACGTTACTAAAACAAGCCGTTACCTTTCGAATGGAATAAGTTACTAAAACAAGCTGTTACCTTTCGAATGGAATAAGTTACTAAAACAAGCTGTTACCTTTTAAATGGAACACGTTACTAAAACAAGCCGTTACCTTTCGAATGGAATAAGTTACTAAAACAAGCTGTTACCTTTTAAATGGAACACGTTACTAAAACAAGCCGTTACCTTTCGAATGGAATAAGTTACTAAAACAAGCTGTTACCTTTCGAATGGAACACGTTACTAAAACAAGCCGTTACCTTTCGAATGGAATAAGTTACTAAAACAAGCTGTTACCTTTTAAATGGAATAAGTTACTAAAACAAGCTGTTACCTTTCGAATGGAATAAGTTACTAAAACAAGCTGTTACCTTTTAAATGGAATAAGTTACTAAAACAAGCCGTTACCTTTCGAATGGAACACGTTACTAAAACAAGCCGTTACCTTTCGAATGGAATAAGTTACTAAAACTAGCTGTTACCTTTTAAATGGAATAAGTTACTAAAACAAGCTGTTACCTTTCGAATGGAATAAGTTACTAAAACAAGCTGTTACTTTTTAAATGGAACACGTTACTAAAACAAGCCGTTACCTTTCGAATGGAATAAGTTACTAAAACAAGCTGTTACCTTTCGAATGGAATAAGTTACTAAAACAAGCTGTTACCTTTTAAATGGAACACGTTACTAAAACAAGCCGTTACCTTTCGAATGGAATAAGTTACTAAAACAAGCTGTTACCTTTCGAATGGAATAAGTTATTAAAACAAGCTGTTACCTTTCGAATGGAATAAGTTACTAAAACAAGCTGTTACCTTTTAAATGGAACACGTTACTAAAACAAGCCGTTACCTTTCGAATTGAATAAGTTACTAAAACAAGCTGTTACCTTTCGAATGGAATAAGTTACTAAAACAAGCTGTTACCTTTTAAATGGAACACGTTACTAAAACAAGCCGTTACCTTTCGAATGGAATAAGTTACTAAAACAAGCTGTTACCTTTTAAATGGAACACGTTACTAAAACAAGCCGTTACCTTTCGAATGGAATAAGTTACTAAAACAAGCTGTTACCTTTTAAATGGAACACGTTACTAAAACAAGCCGTTACCTTTCGAATGGAATAAGTTACTAAAACAAGCTGTTACCTTTTAAATGGAACACGTTACTAAAACAAGCCGTTACCTTTCGAATGGAATAAGTTACTAAAAAACAAGCTGTTACCTTTCGAATGGAATAAGTTACTAAAACAAGCTGTTACCTTTTAAATGGAATACCTTTCTAAAACAAGCTGTTACCTTTCGAATGGAATAAGTTACTAAAACAAGCTGTTACCTTTCGAATGGAATAAGTTACTAAAACAAGCTGTTACCTTTCGAATGGAATAAGTTACTAAAACAAGCTGTTACCTTTTAAATGGAACACGTTACTAAAACAAGCCGTTACCTTTCGAATGGAATAAGTTACTAAAACAAGCTGTTACCTTTTAAATGGAACACGTTACTAAAACAAGCCGTTACCTTTCGAATGGAATAAGTTACTAAAACAAGCTGTTACCTTTCGAATGAAATAAGTTACTAAAACAAGCTGTTTCCTTTTAAATGGAATACCTTTCTAAAACAAGCTGTTACCTTTCGAATGGAATAAGTTACTAAAACAAGCTGTTACCTTTCGAATGGAATAAGTTACTAAAAAAAGCTGTTACCTTTCAAATGGAACACGTTACTAAAACAAGCTGTTACCTTTCGAATGGAATAAGTTACTAAAACAAGCTGTTACCTTTCGAATGGAATAAGTTACTAAAACAAGCTGTTACCTTTTAAATGGAATAAGTTACTAAAACAAGCTGTAACCTTTCAAATGGAACACGTTACTATAACAAGCTGTTACCTTTCGAATGGAATAAGTTATTAAAACAAGCTGTTACCTTTCGAATGGAATAAGTTACTAAAACAAGCTGTTACCTTTCGAATGGAATAAGTTACTAAAACAAGCTGTTACCTTTCAAATGGAACACGTTACTAAAACAAGCTGTTACCTTTTAAATGGAACACGTTACTAAAACAAGCTGTTAGATTTCAAATGGAACACGTTACTAAAACAAGCTGTTACCTTTCAAATGGAACTCGTTACTAAAACAAGCTGTTACCTTTCGAATGGAACACGTTACTAAAACAAGCTGTTAGATTTCAAATGGAACACGTTACTAAAACAAGCTGTTACCTTTCAAATGGAATAAGTTACTAAAACAAGCTGTTACCTTTCGAATGGAATAAGTTACTAAAACAAGCTGTTACCTTTCGAATGGAATAAGTTACTAAAACAAGCTGTTACCTTTCGAATGGAACACGTTACTAAAACAAGCTGTTACCTTTCAAATGGAATAAGTTACTAAAACAAGCTGTTACCTTTCGAATGGAATAAGTTACTAAAACAAGCTGTTACCTTTCGAATGTAATAAGTTACTAAAACAAGCTGTTACCTTTCGAATGGAACACGTTACTAAAACAAGCTGTTACCTTTCGAATGGAATAAGTTACTAAAACGAGCTGTTACCTTTTAAATGGAACACGTTACTAAAACAAGCTGTTACCTTTTAAATGGAACACGTTACTAAAACAAGCTGTTGCCTTTCAAATGGAACACGTTACTAAAACAAGCTGTTACCTTTCAAATGGAACACGTTACTAAAACAAGCTGTTACCTTTTAAATGGAACACGTTACTAAAACAAGCTGTTACCTTTTAAATGGAACACGTTACTAAAACAAGCTGTTAGATTTCAAATGGAACAAGTTATTAAAACAAGCTGTTACCTTTCAAATGGAACACGTTACTAAAACAAGCTGTTACCTTTCGAATGGAATAAGTTACTAAAACAAGCTGTTACCTTTCGAATGGACTAAGTTACTAAAACAAGCTGTTACCTTTCAAATGGAACACGTTACTAAAACAAGCTGTTACCTTTCGAATGGAACACGTTACTAAAACAAGCTGTTAGATTTCAAATGGAACACGTTACTAAAACAAGCTGTTACCTTTCAAATGGAATAAGTTACTAAAACAAGCTGTTACCTTTCGAATGGAATAAGTTACTAAAACAAGCTGTTACCTTTCGAATGGAATAAGTTACTAAAACAAGCTGTTACCTTTCGAATGGAACACGTTACTAAAACAAGCTGTTACCTTTCAAATGGAATAAGTTACTAAAACAAGCTGTTACCTTTCGAATGGAATAAGTTACTAAAACAAGCTGTTACCTTTCGAATGTAATAAGTTACTAAAACAAGCTGTTACCTTTCGAATGGAACACGTTACTAAAACAAGCTGTTACCTTTCGAATGGAATAAGTTACTAAAACAAGCTGTTACCTTTTAAATGGAACACGTTACTAAAACAAGCTGTTACCTTTTAAATGGAACACGTTACTAAAACAAGCTGTTGCCTTTCAAATGGAACACGTTACTAAAACAAGCTGTTACCTTTCAAATGGAACACGTTACTAAAACAAGCTGTTACCTTTTAAATGGAACACGTTACTAAAACAAGCTGTTACCTTTTAAATGGAACACGTTACTAAAACAAGCTGTTAGATTTCAAATGGAACAAGTTATTAAAACAAGCTGTTACCTTTCAAATGGAACACGTTACTAAAACAAGCTGTTACCTTTCGAATGGAATAAGTTACTAAAACAAGCTGTTACCTTTCGAATGGACTAAGTTACTAAAACAAGCTGTTACCTTTCAAATGGAACACGTTACTAAAACAAGCTGTTACCTTTCGAATGGAACACGTTACTAAAACAAGCTGTTAGATTTCAAATGGAACACGTTACTAAAACAAGCTGTTACCTTTCAAATGGAATAAGTTACTAAAACAAGCTGTTACCTTTCGAATGGAATAAGTTACTAAAACAAGCTGTTACCTTTCGAATGGAATAAGTTACTAAAACAAGCTGTTACCTTTCGAATGGAACACGTTACTAAAACAAGCTGTTACCTTTCAAATGGAATAAGTTACTAAAACAAGCTGTTACCTTTCGAATGGAATAAGTTACTAAAACAAGCTGTTACCTTTCGAATGGAATAAGTTACTAAAACAAGCTGTTACCTTTCGAATGGAACACGTTACTAAAACAAGCTGTTACCTTTCGAATGGAATAAGTTACTAAAACAAGCTGTTACCTTTTAAATGGAACACGTTACTAAAACAAGCTGTTACCTTTTAAATGGAACACGTTACTAAAACAAGCTGTTGCCTTTCAAATGGAACACGTTACTAAAACAAGCTGTTACCTTTCAAATGGAACACGTTACTAAAACAAGCTGTTACCTTTTAAATGGAACACGTTACTAAAACAAGCTGTTACCTTTTAAATGGAACACGTTACTAAAACAAGCTGTTAGATTTCAAATGGAACACGTTATTAAAACAAGCTGTTACCTTTCAAATGGAACACGTTACTAAAACAAGCTGTTACCTTTCAAATGGAACACGTTACTAAAACAAGCTGTTACCTTTCAAATGGATCACATTACTAAAACAAGCTGCTACCATTTAATATCGGCGAGATCGTACCAAGTTATTGAAAATCATATAATTTACTGCCTTAAGTTTTTGAAACAGACTGAGCGTACAAAACATGTGGGGAGTGCAATCCTAGTGTTACGTAGAGAGAGGGTTAAGCGATTCAAGGGTAGTTTTACAAAATGTGCAATTAAGGGGATGAAATATGTGAGGGTGAATACAGATGGTTATTTCCTTTCGATGAGAAATATATTCAATATCACTATTAGATATAGTGATACACTGCCGGCCACTGCATCCTTCAAATTTAGCATTTGTTTATTAAATTATACGATGATATAAAATATTCCCAAAGTTTTAAAATTTCTAGTGTTTCGTAATCCTAAACGTTACTACTTGAAATTAAAAATTTGTTCTAAATATTTCCATATAAAAATATTTTAATATTAGGAGGCAGAAAATGGAGGCTACTCGAATATAAATTTGAAATTCCATACTTTATGAGTTTATAACTCGTACTCAAGTTATGTTCACAACGAACAGTATTAGGAGGCGGAAAAAGAAGGCTACTCGAATATAAATATGAAATTCCATACTTTATGAGTTTATAACTCGTACTCAAGTTATGTTCACAACGAACAGTATTAGGAGGCGGAAAAAGAAGGCTACTCGAATATAAATATGAAATTCCATACTTTATGAGTTTATAACTCGTACTCAAGTTAGTTCCACAATGAACAGTATTAGGAGGCGGAAAAAGAAGGCTACTCGAATATAAATATGATATTCCATACTTTATGAGTTTATAACTCGTACTCAAGTTATGTTCACAACGAACGGTATTAGGAGGCGGAAAAAGAAGGCTACTCGAATATAAATATGAAATTCCATACTTTATGAGTTTATAACTCGTACTCAAGTTATGTTCACAACGAACAGTATTAGGAGGCGGAAAAAGAAGGCTACTCGAATATAAATATGAAATTCCATACTTTATGAGTTTATAACTCGTACTCAAGTTATGTTCACAACGAACGGTATTAGGAGGCGGAAAAAGAAGGCTACTCGAATATAAATATGATATTCCATACTTTATGAGTTTATAACTCGTACTCAAGTTAGTTCCACAATGAACAGTATTAGGAGGCGGAAAAAGAAGGCTACTCGAATATAAATATGATATTCCATACTTTATGAGTTTATAACTCGTACTCAAGTTATGTTCACAACGAACGGTATTAGGAGGCGGAAAAAGAAGGCTACTCGAATATAAATATGAAATTCCATACTTTATGAGTTTATAACTCGTACTCAAGTTATGTTCACAACGAACGGTATTAGGAGGCGGAAAAAGAAGGCTACTCGAATATAAATATGAAATTCCATACTTTATGAGTTTATAACTCGTACTCAAGTTATGTTCACAACGAACAGTATTAGGAGGCGGAAAAAGAAGGCTACTCGAATATAAATATGAAATTCCATACTTTATGAGTTTATAACTCGTACTCAAGTTATGTTCACAACGAACAGTATTAGGAGGCGGAAAAGAAGGCTACTCGAATATAAATATGAAATTCCATACTTTATGAGTTCATAACTCGTACTCAAGTTATGTTCACAACGAACAGTATTATGAGGCGGAAAAGAAGGCTACTCGAATATAAATATGAAATTCCATACTTTATGAGTTTATAACTCGTACTCAAGTTATGTTCACAACGAACAGTATTAGGAGGCGGAAAAACAAGGCTACTCGAATATAAATATGAAATTCCATACTTTATGAGTTTATAACTCGTACTCAAGTTATGTTCACAACGAACAGTATTAGGAGGCGGAAAAGAAGGCTACTCGAATATAAATATGAAATTCCATACTTTATGAGTTTATAACTCGTACTCAAGTTATGTTCACAACGAACAGTATTAGGAGGCGGAAAAAGAAGGCTACTCGAATATAAATATGAAATTCCATACTTTATGAGTTTATAACTCGTACTCAAGTTAGTTCCACAATGAACAGTATTAGGAGGTAGAAAAATGCAGGCAACTCAAATATATATGAAATACCATACTTTATGATTTTATAACTCGTACTCAAGTTATGTTCACAACGAACAGTATTAGGAGGCGGAAAAGAAGGCTACTCGAATATAAATATGAAATTCCATACTTTATGAGTTTATAACTCGTACTCAAGTTATGTCCACAACGAACAGTACTGGGAGGCAGAACAATGCAGGCAACTCGAATATATATGAAATACCATACTTTATGAGTTTATAACTCGTACTTAGTTATGTCCACAACGAACAGTATTAGGAGGCGGAAAAAGAAGGCTACTCGAATATAGATGAAATACCATACTTTATCAGTTTATAACTCGTACTCAAGTTATTTCCACAACGAACAGGATTACGAGGCAGAAAAAGAAGGCCACTCGAATATAGATGAAATACCATACTTTATGAGTAAATAACTCTTATTTAGTTATTTTCACAACGAACAGTATTAGGAGGCGGAAAAAGAAGGCTACTCGAATATAGCTGAAATACCATACTTTATGAGTAAATATCTCTTA
>JBAIZL010000010.1:60953259-60995759 GCA_036971475.1 Prosapia bicincta
GTGCCTCACTACAGTCGGGATCAAGATCCGACAGTCATTGTTTGGGATTACTAAATGGAAAAGAGTAAAACGCACATTCTTTTATGAATTTAAATTGATCAAGCATACAAACTAAACTAAAATTTTAAAAAAAATTAAATATCTATTGAAATAATCAAATTCGTATGTTGATTAAATAAGGTATTTTTCCCATTTAAAACATTCCGTGGATTACACAAAAATTGCTTATAATTTGGCGCCCATAGATACGTTGTATTTAATGTTTTGACATTCTCACGTGTGGTACAGTGTATAGAGCACTTAGCTACTACACTAATGATTCTGGGTTCGATTCCCGGTAGCGCCAAAACATTTTTGTACTCTTACAACCTGTAAAACTGAATACTTCGGGGTCAAATGGAAGGTTGAAACGTAGCGCTGATCGTATTACCTTCCTTGAATGTTGTAAGCAATTAGTAAGACAACTCTCCCTGAATCTCCTACACCTTGTCCATGGTTTTAACTCTATATTTCGTTTTCAATTCTTTCTATTAAATCACACTCACCCTATATATATTCACAAAATAGGCCAAGTATACAATATAGTTATTTCGTCCCATTTGGCTTAAAGTAAGTGATCTCACGGCTGATAAAATATGTTGATCAGCTGTGATTTTCTTTAAACAGCTGATTTTATGGTATAGGTTATGTGGTAGAATAGCTTTTTTAACTCTTAAGTTATTTTACTTTATTTACACTGATTGTAATTATTTAATAAAAAGTAACTAAAATAAAACATTTCTTTGTTGACCTGAGTAGGGGTTGCTTTAAATGTTTTTATTTATATTACTTGTGATTTACATACAATTTGGGTAGAATTATATAGGCTACTGAATTTATTTATTACAATTGTAGTTCCTTTATCATTTCCTTCTAATAGTTCGCACTCTCCTTACATATATAGAGGGCTATACAAAGGGCATTCGCCGCTGTTTTTTGTTCAAAATTCAACAATTTTGGGACAAATTTTGCTGCCACGCGTTTCATACTAAAAATGTTCGCAAAAGTGTCGTGGCATGAGCCAATCGATATGCCAACATCATCAGCGACTTCTCTGATTGTGATTCGGCGATCATTCATAACCATTGCTTCCACTTTTTCCACGTTTTCATCGGTTGTTGATGCGCTGGGGCGTTCGACATCGTCAACGTCTTCGCGGCCACTCGTAAATACTTGTTTTTTTCCTAGCAGATTCACCATAGGCCTTTGTTAACATTCCGCACACTTTGTTACACTTTATTTCATTTTTTACGCAGAACTTAGTAGAAATTCTTTGATCCATTTTTTTTTAACAATCGAAAATCGCCGAGCTCATGAAAACAGGTCTAACCTTAGCGGCTGTCACAGATAAAGTAAACAATGAATACAGCTGAAAACTATGTCATACTTCAGGGGCATGTATACCAACACAATTAAAAAAAAATTTGACAATCGGACACTCCAAATGCGCGAAATTTAAACATTCCGGTTATTTTTTGAACACATCTAGTATATCTTGTTCAAAATACCAATTGGTAATAAAATACTTTTTATTCAGCCTCTCAAGTTCAATACATTTTTTTAAATCTTGCAGTGCATGACACTTGATGCAGAGCTTTATCAAATATTTATTCATTAATTAAATTTGTTGTATAGGATAATGTATAAGAAATTTGTTGTATTTGTTTTTTCTTAGTTTCACGTGGAAGAAGAATGTTTCACAAAGGGGGCAAGGTATGCAATACAATTATTTCGTCCCATTTGGCTTAAAATAAGTGATAACATAGGATTTCATAAAACAGCTGATTTTATGTTATAGTTTATGTGATAGAACAGCTGTTTTAACGCATAGGTTATGTTTATTTTATTTATATTATTTGTAATTATTCAATAAAAGGTAACTAAAATAAATTTTTCTTTGTTGACCAAAGCATGAAATAACGTTTAGAAAATAGTGTTTATAACACGTCTTTCTAAACAATTTCTTAAGAGTGACAAAATGGAAGATTATTACATTTCTAGAATACGGTGCTCTAATTCTAACTAAATAAATAGAAGCCCATCAATCAGGGACTCCCACCACTCTAAATGTCATCTAGACCTTTGCGCATGCGTCCAGTCTTTTGCTATGTCTCCCGACGTACACATACAGGATATTTTTTTTTTTGTATGTTACTCTAATCTAAAACCATACAAATAGACTCTTGCGTTTTTTGGTACCGAGGACATACGTTATTTTAACAGTCAAAAATAAACATGTATTTTGAATTTATGTAATATTTTGTTTTTAAAATACAATATCTGCATTTTTTATTCACATCCATATAGAATGTTTTTAAACTAGAATATTACATTTTTATTAAATTGTAAATTGAGCGCCCGATGCGTCGTTCAAGGTAAAAGCGGACATGACAGTTGAGTTTCAGTGAAAACAAGCGTTGGATGTTTTTAAATACCTTCCCGGATGCGGTGACGTCATGGCCGATCTGATGTCCCCATTGCATTCAAGATGGCCTTCCAAATATACGCAAACAATGACTCATACATCACGTCTACGCATCGGTCAAGGTTTGACTTTTACTTTACGCTGGAAGTTCGCCAGAAGCCTGTATCGGGCCTTGCCTTGTATGACACTGTTATTATGACAACTTATTAAAACTTCCAAATGCTAAATTAAAAACCTTATGAATCAAAATGACTTAGTCTACTATTTCGAATCAAAAATTTAATTAGTTAACATTTCGTTAGACAATATTTGGTTTCATAGTTGTGTCTCAATATCCCGTAAATAACTTCATTCACTTCGCATGAGACCCTGATCTCTTGATGCCACAGTTTATTCTATTCCCAGTATAAGTGGATAATTTTGGCCTATTCTTAGTAAACAGTAGAAGATATCTCTTTAAGAGACAATGATATCAGATATGTCCCAGGTCTCGCTCATCTATATATTTCCCTATTTCCAATACCTAGTTTAATACCTATTCCAGTGATGCCTACTTCCATTAACCTTTCTTATCTTTCTTCTTAGAAGAAGGTTTTACAGGTAAACATATCTTTAAAACTCCCTCTGGGCACACGTTCTCTTAGTCCTGCCTAATTTCATCAACCTTTCTTATCTTTCTTCTTAGAAGGAGGTTTAACAGGTAAACATCTATTTAAAACCCCCCTCTGGCTACACGTTCTCTTAGTCCTGCCTAATTTCATCAACCTTTCTTATCTTTCTTCTTGGAAGGGGGTTTAACAGGTAAACATATCTTTAAAACTCCCTCTGGGCACACGTTCTCTTAGTCCTGCCTAATTTCATCAACCTTTCTTACCTTTCTTCTTAGAAGGAGGTTTAACAGCTAAACATCTCTTTAACACCCCTCTGGCCACAAATTCTCTTAGTCTTACCTAATTTCATCAACCTTTCTTATCTTTCTTCTTGGAAGGGGGTTTAACAGGTAAACATCTATTTAAAACCCCCCTCTGGCTACACGTTCTCTTAGTCCTGCCTAATTTCATCAACCTTTCTTATCTTCCTTCTTAAAAAAGGGTTTAACAAATAAACATCTCTTTCAAACCCATTCTGACCACACGTTCTCTTAGTCTTGCCTAATTTCATCAACCTTTCTTATCTTTCTTCTTGGAAGGGGGTTTAACAAGTAAACATCTCTTTAAAACCCCCTCTGGCTACACGTTCTCTTAGTCCTGCCTAATTTCATCAACCTTTCTTATCTTCCTTCTTAAAAAAGGGTTTAACAAATAAACATCTCTTTCAAACCCATTCTGACCACACGTTCTCTTAGTCCTGCCTAATTTCATCAACCTTTCTTATCTTTCTTCTTGGAAGGGGGTTTAACAGGTAAACATCTATTTAAAACCCCCCTCTGGCTACACGTTCTCTTAGTCCTGCCTAATTTCATTAACTTTTCTTATCTTTCTTCTTGGAAGGGGGTTTAACAGGTAAATATCTCTTTAAAACCCCCCTCTGGCTACACGTTCTCTTAGTCCTGCCTAATTTCATTAACTTTTCTTATCTTTCTTCTTGGAAGGGGGTTTAACAGGTAAACATCTCTTTAAAACCCCCTCTGGCTACACGTTCTCTTAGTCCTGCCTAATTTCATCAACCTTTCTTATCTTTCTTCTTGGAAGGGGGTTTAACAAGTAAACATCTCTTTAAAACCCCCTCTGGCTACACGTTCTCTTAGTCCTGCCTAATTTCATCAACCTTTCTTATCTTTCTTCTTGGAAGGGGGTTTAACAGGTAAACATCTATTTAAAACCCCCCTCTGGCTACACGTTCTCTTAGTCCTGCCTAATTTCATTAACTTTTCTTATCTTTCTTCTTGGAAGGGGGTTTAACAGGTAAATATCTCTTTAAAACCCCCCTCTGGCTACACGTTCTCTTAGTCCTGCCTAATTTCATTAACTTTTCTTATCTTTCTTCTTGGAAGGGGGTTTAACAGGTAAACATCTCTTTAAAACCCCCTCTGGCTACACGTTCTCTTAGTCCTGCCTAATTTCATCAACCTTTCTTATCTTTCTTCTTGGAAGGGGGTTTAACAAGTAAACATCTCTTTAAAACCCCCTCTGGCTACACGTTCTCTTAGTCCTGCCTAATTTCATCAACCTTTCTTATCTTTCTTCTTGGAAGGGGGTTTAACAGGTAAACATCTATTTAAAACCCCCCTCTGGCTACACGTTCTCTTAGTCCTGCCTAATTTCATTAACTTTTCTTATCTTTCTTCTTGGAAGGGGGTTTAACAGGTAAACATCTCTTTAAAACCCCCTCTGGCTACACGTTCTCTTAGTCCTGCCTAATTTCATCAACCTTTCTTATCTTTCTTCTTGGAAGGGGGTTTAACAGGTAAACATCTATTTAAAACCCCCCTCTGGCTACACGTTCTCTTAGTCCTGCCTAATTTCATTAACTTTTCTTATCTTTCTTCTTGGAAGGGGGTTTAACAGGTAAATATCTCTTTAAAACCCCCCTCTGGCTACACGTTCTCTTAGTCCTGCCTAATTTCATTAACTTTTCTTATCTTTCTTCTTGGAAGGGGGTTTAACAGGTAAACATCTATTTAAAACCCCCCTCTGGCTACACGTTCTCTTAGTCCTGCCTAATTTCATCAACCTTTCTTATCTTTCTTCTTGGAAGGGGGTTTAACAGGTAAACATCTATTTAAAACCCCCCTCTGGCTACACGTTCTCTTAGTCCTGCCTAATTTCATTAACTTTTCTTATCTTTCTTCTTGGAAGGGGGTTTAACAGGTAAATATCTCTTTAAAACCCCCCTCTGGCTACACGTTCTCTTAGTCCTGCCTAATTTCATCAACCTTTCTTATCTTTCTTCTTGGAAGGGGGTTTAACAAGTAAACATCTCTTTAAAACCCCCTCTGGCTACACGTTCTCTTAGTCCTGCCTAATTTCATCAACCTTTCTTATCTTTCTTCTTGGAAGGGGGTTTAACAGGTAAACATCTATTTAAAACCCCCCTCTGGCTACACGTTCTCTTAGTCCTGCCTAATTTCATTAACTTTTCTTATCTTTCTTCTTGGAAGGGGGTTTAACAGGTAAATATCTCTTTAAAACCCCCCTCTGGCTACACGTTCTCTTAGTCCTGCCTAATTTCATTAACTTTTCTTATCTTTCTTCTTGGAAGGGGGTTTAACAGGTAAACATCTCTTTAAAACCCCCTCTGGCTACACGTTCTCTTAGTCCTGCCTAATTTCATTAACTTTTCTTATCTTTCTTCTTGGAAGGGGGTTTAACAGGTAAATATCTCTTTAAAACCCCCCTCTGGCTACACGTTCTCTTAGTCCTGCCTAATTTCATTAACTTTTCTTATCTTTCTTCTTGGAAGGGGGTTTAACAGGTAAATATCTCTTTAAAACCCCCCTCTGGCTACACGTTCTCTTAGTCCTGCCTAATTTCATTAACTTTTCTTATCTTTCTTCTTGGAAGGGGGTTTAACAGGTAAATATCTCTTTAAAACCCCCCTCTGGCTACACGTTCTCTTAGTCCTGCCTAATTTCATCAACCTTTCTTATCTTTCTTCTTGGAAGGGGGTTTAACAGGTAAACATCTATTTAAAACCCCCCTCTGGCTACACGTTCTCTTAGTCCTGCCTAATTTCATCAACCTTTCTTATCTTTCTTCTTGGAAGGGGGTTTAACAGGTAAATATCTCTTTAAAACCCCCCTCTGGCTACACGTTCTCTTAGTCCTGCCTAATTTCATTAACTTTTCTTATCTTTCTTCTTGGAAGGGGGTTTAACAGGTAAACATCTCTTTAAAACCCCCTCTGGCTACACGTTCTCTTAGTCCTGCCTAATTTCATCAACCTTTCTTATCTTTCTTCTTGGAAGGGGGTTTAACAAGTAAACATCTCTTTAAAACCCCCTCTGGCTACACGTTCTCTTAGTCCTGCCTAATTTCATCAACCTTTCTTATCTTTCTTCTTGGAAGGGGGTTTAACAGGTAAACATCTATTTAAAACCCCCCTCTGGCTACACGTTCTCTTAGTCCTGCCTAATTTCATCAACCTTTCTTATCTTTCTTCTTGGAAGGGGGTTTAACAGGTAAATATCTCTTTAAAACCCCCCTCTGGCTACACGTTCTCTTAGTCCTGCCTAATTTCATTAACTTTTCTTATCTTTCTTCTTGGAAGGGGGTTTAACAGGTAAACATCTCTTTAAAAGCCTATCCGGCCACAAGTCCTCCAAGTCCTACCTAATTTCATTAATCTTTCTTATCTTTCTTCTTAGAAGGGGGTTTAACAAGTAAACATCTTTTTAAAACCCCCTCTGGCCACACGTTCTCTTAATCCTACCTAATTTCATTAACATTTCTTATCTTTCTTCTTAGAATAGGGTTTAACAGGTAAACATCTCTTTAAAAGCCTATCCGGCCACAAGTCCTCCAAGTCCTACCTAATTTCATTAATCTTTCTTATCTTTCTTCTTAGAAGGGGGTTTAACAAGTAAACATCTTTTTAAAACCCCCTCTGGCCACACGTTCTCTTAATCCTACCTAATTTCATTAACATTTCTTATCTTTCTTCTTAGAATAGGGTTTAACAGGTAAACATCTCTTTAAAACCAATTCTGGCCACAAGAATCCATTAATTTCCTCTTTTATGTGCCGGAGTATCATTATTCCCTCCCATTAATTCCACCTACCTTATACCTCTTCCCAGAAAGGGGTTTAAATTGTAGACATCGCTTGAAACCCAGATAGATTGTAGGTCTATTAAATGTACGCACCCTGAACATGCCAAGTCGTGCCACGACCCACTATAGGATTTATATATATGCACCAGAATCCTAGCTATATTCTATCCTTCGTAGACGACTAGTTGTATTGGCGATCTCCTCAAAAATAGAAAAATAAAATTTTAATGAGTTGAGCTAACCTAACCTACTCGTTCAATGAAAGCATAAAGTTCACAAATAATTCTTTCATACGATGAAGGTGGATGTAGACTACTGTTCCAGTGGAACGTCATCAATACGTTATGTGTATTGTGTATGTAATTGTTCTCTGATTGCCCGCTTGTGCAGTTAATACGAGATAAACAACCTTTATCGATCTGTAGCAAATCCAGGTCATACGCCCTGTATGGAGCGATATTATAATTTTATCACATGAAAATGCCACAGTTCAATTGAAAAATCACGTAACATAAAAATTAATCTTTTAAATAAAAAACAAATTTGTTTGATATTTAAAATAAATAAGTGCATACGAACTCACAAAATAATATACTTCATTCTCATACGCGTAAAATATAACTCCATCAGTAACACTACTACAAATCTACAACTGCAACTACATATTGCTTTGCGAGTTCGTGCGCATTATTTATTTATTTATAACCTTCACTCACAACCAAGCTCAATTATTATTTATTTTTTGAAGTACTTTATTAGAAAACCCCTGCCTGAAATTGTGGAACTTGCTCTATTGGTTACAACCACTTTGCCATGTCAGTGCTATCGATAAATCTGACAATTCTAATCAGACGGGAGGATAAACTGTAACTAGTGGGTTCGTCTCTGATGATGGAAACTTAGAAGCTGAAACGTGACAACGTTGTTGTAAGAACTGAGTTTTAGGGTTTTATATGTCACTGAAGGAGTAATTACCGAAATTCCAAATGTAAAAAATACTGACAAAGAAAATTACACTTGGTGATGCAGAATGTTTTCATCTGACACAGAAAAATAATATCTACTGGTCAAATGTTTGAAATTAAAAAAAAAAATAAAATAAAATAACTTCACTTCCCAACACCCACAAAACCTATTAAATTCACGGTATTTTTACAAAGCAAATCACTATGTTATACTACATTTGATTATGGCAAAAATATATCCGGTTAGGGTGGAGTTGCCTCTTTTGAACTCCTTCTATTACCTCACATTCTCTTCATATATTGTCTGTTCAAAATTTCAATTTTTAATACAATATTTTTTAACAAATACACTTTTTCAACTTGTAGTGGATGAAACTTGGAGTTAATACAGTTTTTAAAATACTAATTAATTAAATTTAACGAATTAATTTTAGTTTCATATGAGAGAAAACATGTTTCACAAAAGGGGCAAGGTATGCAATAGATTTATTTCGTCCCATTTGGCTTAAAATATTAGATAACATATGATTTCATAAAACAGTTGATTTATTGTTATATTTTATGTGGTAGAACAGCTGTTTTTACACGTGTTATGTTACATTATTTATATAAATTGTAATTATTTAATAAAAAGTAACTAAAATAAAATTGTTCGTTGATTCGAGTGGACACGACTTTATAAAGTTTTTCTTGTATATTACTTGCTTACAAAAACTATTTATCAATACACAAGGCAAACATTTGAAGGTTTTAAAGTGTTTTCTTGTTACGTTTGGCGCGGTGATGCAATAACTTATACACAAATTGAGGCCACTTTTCTGGTGAACAGGTCAGCTTATCTTAGCACACATCTTGGTCTTTATTTATTACCAAATCTGTCCTTAGAGGATAGACTCTGTAGCTATATTCTAACGTAGTGTAACACAGTGCTATGTTTTTTGTTAAAATTGTAGACGTGTTTTTGAAAATAACAAATAACTATTTCTCACATTGAAATTAAAATTAGGCTAATTTTCAATAAATTACGTTAAACAACGTAACGCCTGAATCAGGGTAAATAAAAGATGTAGGCTACCCGTTACCACCCCTTGTAGGAACATGTAATACAAAAAAATATTTCAAGTAAATTCCTACTGAGGTCAACAAAGACAAATTTTATCATTGTTTGCTTATTTTAAGTTTGTTTCTTTATTTTATTCTTTACATTAATTTTTAACCTTAGATTACTATTTATGATAGTGTGTGATAATCATGGCAACAGTGTAAACTAGGTATGGTCGATTCAGTGAAAGTAACGGATCGGTAACTTTAGTAACAACGCCAGGCTTGGATTAGTGACTTTTACCTGTGACTTTAGTACCGGTGACAAGGGATACTGAGACTGCTCTGTACAGTGCGTGAGGTTTAACCGTGTCTCTGACCTTAAGATCGCTAGGGTGGACTGGGCTACAGTACGGGGTCAAAACCCAACACTTCAGAAAACATCAGTGTCGTGTTTAAAGTGTAAACAGCTCTAATTAACTAAATGATAATACTGTATTTTTTATGTAGATATGTTTTCAGTTAGGCTAGTAGTCAAATGCTAGCGCAGAACGAGGGACACCGTTAAACCTCAAGCACTGTATGTGCCAATAAACAAGCAGGCAATACCTCACTGGTGAAATGACTCCACACCTCGCTTTTTTTTAAAAGGCTTATTTTATTTTAAAATAAACTCCTACGAAATTCAGAACAAACTACCGAGTGCGAAATAGCATCTACTGTACAGAACACTGTCACTGTCGTGAAACCTGACGACAACCGTCCACTCACACACGACGTACATGAGCAGAAGCAGTGACTTTCCGTTCTAAATTCAGTACCATTCCAGTCAGCTACTGTGACATTTTGCCCAATCACATCAGAGGCAACCCCTTCTCTCCTTCAGTCAACGATACTGCTCGGCATGATAGACGCCGTGAGCAGAGCTATTGACAGCGACAAATCAACCAATAACAGCCGCGGTAAAATATTAGAACCGTTTCATCCAGCTACTGTGACATTTGGCCCAATCACAACAGAGACAACCCCTTCTCTCCTTCAGTCAACGATACTGCTCGGCATGACAGAGCCATTGACAGCGACAAATCAACCAATAACAGCCGCGGTAAAATATTAGAACCGTATCATCCAGCGACTGTGACATTTTGCCCAATCACAACAGAGGCAACCCCTTCTCTCCTACAGTCAACGATACTGCTCGGCATGACAGACGCCGTGAGCAGAGCCATTGACAGCGACAAATCAACCAATAACAGCCGCGGTAAAATATTAGAACCGTATCATCCAGCGACTGTGACATTTTGCCCAATCACAACAGAGGCAACCCCTTCTCTCCTTCAGCCAACGATACTGCTCGGCATGACAGACGCCGTGAGCAGAGCCATTGACAGCGACAAATCAACCAATAACAACAGCCGCGGTAAAATATTAGAACCGTATCATCCAGCGACTGTGACATTTTGCCCAATTATAACAGAGGCAACCCCTTCTCTCCTTCAGTCAACGATACTGCTCGGCATGACAGACGCCGTGAGCAGAGCCATTGACAGCGACAAATCAACCAATAACAGCCGCGGTAAAATATTAGAACCGTTTCATCCAGCGACTGTGACATTTTGCCCAATTATAACAGAGGCAACCCCTTCTCTCCTTCAGTCAACGATACTGCTCGGCATGACAAACGCCGTGAGCAGAGCCATTGACAGCGACAAATCAACCAATAAACCAGCCGCGGTAAAATATTAGAACCGTATCATCCAACGACTGTGACATTTTGCCCAATCACAACAGAGGCAACCCCTTCTCTCCTTCAGTCAACGATACTGCTCGGCATGACAGACGCCGTGAGCAGAGCCATTGACAGCGACAAATCAACCAATAACAGCCGCGGTAAAATATTAGAACCGTATCATCCAGCGACTGTGACATTTTGCCCAATCACAACAGAGGCAACCCCTTCTCTCCTACAGTCAACGATACTGCTCGGCATGACAGACGCCGTGAGCAGAGCCATTGACAGCGACAAATCAACCAATAACAGCCGCGGTAAAATATTAGAGCCGTTTCATCCAGCGACTGCGACGTTTTGACCAATTACAACAGAAACAACTTCCAATCGATCCATTGTCACTGGAACTGGCATTTTCCATATTTTGTCACTGGTATCACCAGCGACCAACCAATATCAGTGACAAACCACCGTGACAGAAATATCGACCATCCCTAGTTTTAGCTAGTACAATTCATATACATCTTTGAGAGATAGATATCTAGGTATTTGAAAGTTGGCACAGTGCCAAAGCGCGCTAGACTCCGAACACGAAGGTTGGCATTTCGAATCCCGATAGCCCCCAAAATTTGTTTATAATTTAATTATTGAATAAATATTTGAAAAAACTTTAATAACATCAATTGTCATAGAATTATAAATTTGTTTGTTACAACTTAGCAAGATTTGTAACTTTTCGTTTGCAATTTCATTTTGAAATTTCTTTGTACGAAGCCTAAACGCTGGGGAACATTAATGAATGAGGGAATAGCGGCCCAAACAGGCAAACTGCCAGTTGCGATGTCCTTCGCGGTTTCCGATCTCTTAAAATACGACGCCTGCCCACCTGCTAACTTCTATATGCAGTCTTAGACAAAGCAAACATGATTTCACCTGGAGAGAAGCTGTTAGTGTGACTAGGTTTTTCTTATTAATGCAAACTATACGTTCCGGGCTCTGAAGTTGTGAGTAGTATATAAGCAAGCAGCTCTCTTTGGCTCCGATGGAGATCAAATCTGCCTGAGAAAGGTGTCCTGCAGACCGCGAACTATCCCCTAACACCTTATCAGTTCATGTTCATTCATTAATCTTATTGCCCATCTATACATTCCTATGCAGTCGGGTAGAGTATATCTACCTATCACCCCAGTCCCAAAGGCGTAGCAGTGACAATGTATTGAGGGGGGCGAAAGGGGGAAATTTTTGAACATTTTTTATCTTTAGGGATCATATTTTTTTGGCACTAAAAACTATACAATTGTTGGGTCGCCGGGAGTTGTTTTGCTAGAACATACTAGGGTACAAAATCTGTTTGTATTTATTAATAATATAAATAATAGTCGATATTAGTCTTGCTTCCTATTATTGTTGGAGTAGAATAAATTTGTTTTATAGGTTATTATTTTTCTGCTAAAATTAATTGGTTTGGGGGCACGTGCCCCTGTTCCCCCGGCTACGCCCCTTGTCACGAATCGCCGATTGTCCTTTATACACATTCCCACTTAGTCCTATATTACTCCAGCTACTCTTCGCAATACTTCTTACAATGAGAGTAAGGCCCTAACAGAGAGGCTACCTCGGGTAATTGACACCATGACCCCCCTACATCCTCTACACAATCTCTACCATAATCCTATCAATGTCCCACAATCCTTTCCTAACATTTGTAGCCGATACTAGTCGTACCGCCTAATTGTACACAACTACAACAAAATAGCAATAAATGATTTCGCTACAAGTAGCGAGTGTCTTTACTGTTATTCTTACTAGGGAGTGTAATCAATAAATACTTGCATACATGTGTACAGTTTTCTGACTTTCCTGATATTAAAATATTTTTCTTTGTTGACACGTTTCCACAAAAAACTCCATTCTCAAAACTTTAATAGTACTTCTAAACTTAAAGTACTATTAAAGTTGTTAATGGTGATGCGAGCGCTCGCTTGTGCCTACATTTCGAAAGTAATTTGAAACGGAATGGCTTTAAATACTCTCGTTAAACTTGTATCATCGTAACGCTGTCGAAGAAGCAGATACGCAGATGTGATGTACAAACCGATTCATGGTGGTAAAAAACCTAATAATTTTATAAAATATGTCTAACCCTAAACAGTCTGCCCCTATGCCATTTATATCGTCAAAGGAGCAACTGCCTTCTAGGTTATACAAGTCCCTATACCACCCACATCGTCAAAGCAACAGCCTTCTAGGTTATACAAGTACCTATGCCATTTATATCGTCAAAGCAACAACCGCCTTCTAGGTGATATGAGTCCCTATGCTATCCATATCATCAAAGCTACAACCTTCTTGGTTATACAAGTCTCTATACCATCCATATCGTCAAAGCAACAACCTTCTTGGTTATACAAGTCTCTATACCATCCATATCGTCAAAGCAACAACCGCCTTCTAGGTGATATAAATCTCTATACTATCCATATCATCAAAGCTACAACCTCCTTGGTTATACAAGTCTCTATACCATCCATATCGTCAAACCAACAGCCTTTCAGGTTATACAAGTCCCTATGCCACCCATATCGTCAAAGCTACAACCGCCTTCTAGGTGATATAAATCTCTATGCTATCCATATCATCAAAGCTACAACCTTCTTGGTTATACAAGTCTCTATACCATCCATATCGTCAAAGCAACAACCTTCTTGGTTATACAAGTCTCTATACCATCCATATCGTCAAAGCAACAACCGCCTTCTAGGTGATATAAATCTCTATACTATCCATATCATCAAAGCTACAACCTCCTTGGTTATACAAGTCTCTATACCATCCATATCGTCAAAGCAACAACCTTCTTGGTTATACAAGTCTCTATACCATCCATATCGTCAAAGCAACAACCGCCTTCTAGGTGATATAAATCTCTATGCTATCCATATCATCAAAGCTACAACCTTCTTGGTTATACAAGTCTCTATACCATCCATATCGTCAAAGCAACAACCGCCTTCTAGGTGATATAAATCTCTATACTATCCATATCATCAAAGCTACAACCTCCTTGGTTATACAAGTCTCTATACCATCCATATCGTCAAACCAACAGCCTTTCAGGTTATACAAGTCCCTATGCCACCCATATCGTCAAAGCTACAGCTTTCTAGGTTATACAAGTTCCTATGCCATTTATATCGTCAAAACAACAACAGCCTTCTAGGTGATATGAGTCCCTATGCTATCCATATCATAAAAGCTACAACCTTCTTGGTTATACAAGTCTCTATACCATCCATATCGTCAAACCAACAGCCTTTCAGGTTATAAAACACCTAACGACTCCAATAAACCTCTCCGAATTTACTTGGCTTCGCGTTGAAAACTTGACTTGCTGCAGCCTCTTGCGATGAGTCAATCGACGGGAGTCGCCATATTTAATTGCGTTGTCGCTAAAGAGCCCACCAGATGGTCCACGAAGCTGGAGATGACATCAGCCGAGCAAAGCGCGTTGTTCATTTGTGCGGCATATGTCTGTCAAGGTCGTTGCAACACTCGCTGGCGGCGGTTGCTGGTATCATTGCGTGCGAAATAATAGCCCGAGTCAAAGGTTTTACTTGTGAAAACTGAAAGAAAAGGTATAGATATAAAAGACGATTGTTTTATGAGTCAAGTATAATATTTCATTCTGTTACGACGAGGTTTCGATAACTAGATCGTTATCATTAGGTTTTTATTTTAAATGAGGACACTGAGATGTGTTCATAAAGTCAAAGAAATATTTTTCAAATATCTCAAGTTCTACACTCTAACCTAACCTATAACCATATAAACTAAATCTATCATTCTCAATATTCTTTAGCAAAATACGTCTTTCCTCATTTCTTACTTCCGTCCATATTTAACATAAAAACCTGATGATAACGATTTAGTTAGCGAAACGTCGCCGTAGTAGAATATAATGTTATACTTGCCAAACAACCGTTTATCATTTCTATCGCCAAACCTGTGCGAGTGTAACCTGAGTTATTGAAGAAAAGCATTACTAATAGAACAGTTAGAAGAGTTTAAACTAATATTACTCTAAAGGTAAATAATTTATTGTAAATTATTCTTATGATCTCTCTCGTAGTTTTCTCATCCCTTAGAAGTTATGATTCTATTTGATATTGTATTCCTACATTTGGGTCAGCTCTGAAGGGTTTCAGCTTCTCTCAGCGTTTGTTCTAGCGGATCATGTAGTCTCTTAAAATCGGGGAGTGGGGATTACAGCCGTCTGAGCGAATAGGAAGTTCACACATATTGCTGCGTGGGTGAGCCTTGTTGCCAATTAGACGTTAAACTTCCGTTCGTCGCCCAGTGACATCGTAACTGCGGCGGAGGGATTTACTAGTGGTGTAGCAAGCTATGGTTGACTGTCAATGCTCTCGAACTGACATCACATCCCTACTCTGCCATAGACCCATTCCTATTCTACTTTAAAACAAAGTTATACCTCTTCCAGGTTATCTCTGTCTCTTTTGATGGTGTGGCGGGTTGTTGGAAAATAAACAACCGCTTAAAAATAATGCTAAATAAGCACAGTTATATTACAATTAACATAAATAACAGCTCCTAACAACTAAATACAACAAAATATATTAATCAAATAACACAATAACAGAGTCATGTGTATTACATCCTTAGGCACGTTTCTATGACCAAGTCATCATCATCAAAGGATGTAGCTACAATAATTTTATAAAACTAAAATTAATCAGTCCGTCAGAGAGAAGGGGATTTGGTGCCCCTTCTCCACGAGGTTATGCAGCGCCTGTCTGCAGCAACAACGTTATTGTGCTTAGCCAGTGCTATTGACATTTGGGTTTAGCATTTAGTCGGGCAAGATTTCTTTCGGGACCCTTGTAGGGGTAAAGAAATTGAAATAGGTTTACCATTATTAAAAGTATATCCAGATGCAAAGAATTTACTAAATAATTAGCCCAAATTTGGATTTAATGTTACGTTTAGTTGGAAAACCTTGTTAAAAAAAACTTAATAGGCATAATTATAACTTTTATTATAGATCCTACAGATAAAAATTAAGTTACGTTTCGATAACTCTGCGCGTAAAGCCATATTATGCTCACACCTGGTATTATCATCGTTGTGGAGAAATATCGTTCGATGCACGTTTGTAAAGTCTGCAGCTCGTATAATTGCCATCTCTCGCTCCATGGCAGAACACTTTTACGTACTTGTATCGAAAGTGACTGTTAAAAGAACAAGATGATAAAAAACCTTTCGTATTTTGTAACTTATTTCACTGCTTGGAATGACAAATATCTTGCAATGGATTAATTTTTCTCTTATTGGATTCTGATCCAAATCTAATAACTGGATGACTGGATAGAAAAAAATTATTAGATCTCAAACAAATTTAAAAGGAAAAAATGCTCAAGATCAAATTTTTACATAGAATGTTTTTTTTAACTTATCATACTACTACTAAAAAGATGTTTTTATTCCATACGTACTCTCTATTGTAGCTTACATACATTTTCGCTTAACGATTTTAGTCCCTGCAAATATTTTTTGAAGACATTTGCTATAGTTATAAAAACCCTTAAGAGCCCCTAAAGAACCGGCGCTCAGGCTTAAACCCTCCCTCTCCAGGGGCCGGCACTATGTTTAGGGTGACAGATGGTAAAAAAAAGTTGTAGAACAATTTGTTGCACAATTATTGAATACAAACTTTTAAAGAAAATTATTAATTACTATTATTCATTGCTTAAAGTTAACAGCAAAAAGACGTGACACATGGAAAGAGAAGACACAACCATAAGAAGGAAACGTTATTGCGTTACGGTAGTGTGCAGCGATAGGTAACAATTTGGCCAAAGATAATGGAATAAACACTACATTACAACTGGGGATCATAAGGGACACAGGCAGTGAGGGATGAAACCTTTAACGGAGTCGAATGAAGGGACAAATGATCGGAAATGTGCTGTAAAACCGACACATTGAGAGAGGGAGAAAATGAGAGCTTAACATAGACTTCAAGTGAGCAAAAACTATGACTGCTATCGTCCACGGGAAAGGATTGAGAATATGAAACAGGGTGAAAGTAGGGGCATGCACGATGGTAGGGAATAGAAGAGGATTCACGGCAGTATGTGTCTAGAGGCTCGTACTCTCTATTGGGGACATAAAGTAGTGCCTCCTCGAAACACTCAACAGTAAGAAGCAGTGCGCGTTGGCGGAATTAGGTACGACTATGGGGAAAGGCATACAGATCTGGTGCTGAGAATAGGGGAATATTATGTATCGCGTGGGTAGCGTCGCTTTCCTAAAGCAGCCCGGGGTAAAGAGGCGTGTTTACACATTACTCGTCATTGTTCATTACGCACACATATCTGACGTCATTTACTATAAATATAAAACTTTTAAAGAGATTACAATTATCGTTTAATCTTGGCAGGGGCGTAGCTCAGGGGGCACGTGCCCCTCGAAACCCATTAATATTAGCAGAAAAGTATTAACCTTTAAAACAGCGCTAGGTTTTTAGCAATACTGTTTCCCGATAACCCAAAGTTGTGTACTTTTAACTACTAAAAAAGCATAAAATATGATTTCTAGGGTCAACAATGTTTAAAATTTCCCCAGGAGAGTACCACCATCCCCAAACATCCTCTGGATACGCCACTGAATCTTGGTGTTTTCTTTAATAATTTACGGATACTTTTCTCGAACTTTCTAACTAAAATTTGTATTCTTGAATTGTATAGTCCATTACGTTCAGTGAATCTTATTAATCACTTAAACAATAGTATATGACTATCCGAACTTTGAATTTAGTAAATTTGTTATTCATAGTGAAATATAGTAAAATTTTTATTCATTCCATCTAACGCCCTTAGGAAGGACGCTGCTAAAATTGCTACTAAGTAAATATTGTGGTCAATGTAACACTTCTTTTACAAATTTTTCCTTATTAGAAACTTTTGATCGTCATAACATGGCTTAGAAACTTGGTACGCGAACAAGAGAATAGTAGTAAGAAGGTTAAACACTCTTCCTCTCGTGTTTGCTTTGTATATAGGGAAAGTCTTACGTATAAATTTGGTTTTGAAAGTCTTATTATACTGGAGGAAGAGGACTTACTCTGTAGTTGTCCATGTTAACTTGCAAAGGAATGGAATCAATATTTAAAATGATTTTGTTAAGTTATGTAGTATGTACCTACAAACCATTGTTGCATAAATTTAAAACATCCCAGAATAAGTTATTGTCAATTTGTACGGTTGAACCTTTTGTTGTTCCCGTGTGTTTTATACGTAAGTATTGTTCTCTCAATGATTTCACTGTTTTTAATTATTTTTTAGATGAATGTATGACTCTCGCTACTTTTGTGTACAATTTTATTTTTGACTAAAATTTCGTTGACTTTTTAAAGTTTCAAGTATTGCAGTGAATATACTTGTATTTTATAAGCGTATTTATAACCAATGTTATATAGTTTTCAGGCTTGATAAGGGGAAGGAAATAGTTGCCGAAACGTTGCACTAATTAAGAAAAACTGCTTTGGCTCGATATTTAACCGGTTTATTATTTATTCAGTACTTATTTCAATAGTTCAAATGAACATGAATGGCTTAAAAAGGTTTTATAGTAGCTATAACACACGTGACATTTTCTCCACCACTATATGCTTACTCATGAAACCACAGTACGGACTTACGTCTATAAATATTACGCAAACTACAGTTAACAATGGAGAGGAAATCTAGTACGTGGTTTTTTTATGAATTCTCTAGAGGCGACCCATTTGCCTGCTTTTGTGGTCGCGCATCCGTTTTCCTCAACGATCAGACAAATGCCTGCCTCAAAACACGTCATTAACAGAACTATTTCTGTCTCCACCTAGTTTACTTAATACTGTAAGATCAGGGCAGACGTGCAAGAACAGTTACGTCACTGAGGGGATTTAAGATAGATAAGGGTATGATCTAAGGGGAAGGTTTACCTGCCAGAGCAACAATGTATAGAAAGATAGGTAATAGATATACTGTTTCGTAGAGGTTATGCGTTCAGCCATTATGAACATTATCGCCTAGGCATAGTAGGAAAGGATTGTGATTTAGGAATGGTCGATATTTCCTGTCACAGTGACTTGTCACTGATATTCGTTTGTCGCTGGTGGTGCCAGTGGCAAAATATGGAAAATACCAGTTCCAGTGACAATGGATCGATCGGAAGATGCCTCTCTTGTAATGGGGCAAAACGTCGCAGTCACTGGATGAAACGGCCGCCATTGGTTGATTTGTCTCTTTCACTGGATGAAACGGCTGTCATTGGTTGATTTGCGCCGATTATAGCGCAGTGTCATTGGCTGAGGGGGGAAGGGGGGACTTTGTTGTGATTGGGTAAAATGTCACTGTCGCGACTGAAACGTTACTGATATTTTACCACGTTTGTCACTGGTTGATTTGTCGCTGTCACTAGTTCTACTCATTTGGGTCGTGTATGCGAGGACGATTTGTGTTAGGTTTCACGACAGTGGCGGTGTTGTGTAGAGTAGACGCTATTTCGCACTCGGTAGTTTGTTCTTAATTTCGTAGGAGTTTATTTTTAATAAAATGAGCTTTCCAAAAAAGAAAAAGCGAGGCGTAGAATCATTTCATCAGTGTGGTATGTCTACCTGTAATTGCCACATACAGAACAGTCTCAGTATCCTTGTCACCGGTAAAAGTCACTGATACAAGCCTGGCGCTGTCACTAAAATCACCGATCCATTAAAGTCACTGTATTCACCATCCCTATTGTGATTGTATGTAGGAAACCTTTGATATATAAAACTCCTTGTTAGAGGATATAGGATCACGTGGGAAGGGTGGCGTACCCGACTCTATATATATTTCGATTCATAACGTCCTACATCCAATTTCCATTTCCTTCTGTTAATCCCTTCAAGTTCCCTTCAAACGTAGCAAAATAGGGTTAAATTAACTTTTTCGAAACTCTACTTTCAAAAGATGAGAAGTAATTTAGCCTGATCAGAAATATAAAGATAAAATATACTATATACCGCTAATAACATTGCCTCTGGCAGGTGTGCGTTAAAAACGTCCTGACGTCCACCGACCCGACATTATCCCTCTTATTAGCAGTAGATAACACTCCAAAAAGACAACCAACATGTACTTTCGTCCGACCCCCACTACATCTCCTGAGGCAGTAATTAGTTACAGACAGTCTAAGAAAACCCCTAATTTTTAAATACTTCAACAGCTACCGTACGAGTCAAAAATAAGGAACAATTTGCCAATGGACTTATGCTATCAATATAGGTGGAGCCTATATCTATTTCTCTTCGGCCTAGCAACGATAAGTTCAATAATATTCACATACAATTACAAACTTTCGTACGCTAAGGGATGCCTAAAACGAAAGTTTTTATATTTTTGTGTTGAAAGAAAACACTTGTAGGAATGCAGATTTAAGAAAATATGTAATCTGTGTTGACTATGGGGACAAATAAAACCAGTTTAGTTGAATAAAAGAACTGGCGAACATTCATGCTAAACAGGACATACAATTGACCTATTAAATTATTTTTTAAATTCCTTCTATCAGCTCACAATCTCCTTTTATATATATATATATATATATATATATATATATATATATATATATATATATATATATATATGTATGTATATATGTATCTTGTACAGATTTTAAACGTTAATAAAATACGTTTTTATTCATTTTATCAAGTTCAAATACATTTTATTACACCTAACGTTGATGAAAATTGATGTTAATAAAGTTTTTTCAATCATTTAGTCCGTAAATAAATTATAAAATTTGAGGGGGAGGGGTTATCCGGATAGAAACAGAATCTTTATCAAAGTCTAACGCGCTTTGGCACTGCGTCAACTTTCCAATACCAAGAAAAGAATTTCTCAAAGACATACATGCATTTGTTTCCCCTATCTGATTGTCGTCGAAACCTCAATTGTACAACCTTAAACTGTTGCCATAGTTACACCAAAATATCATATATAGTGATACAAAGTTAAAAATTAATGAAACGAATAAAATAAACAAACAAACTGGAAACAATGATAAAAATTTTTCTCTTGACCTCAGTAGGAAATTACTTTAAAAAAATAATTTGATAATACTTGTTCTATTTTATATTATTTCCTTGATTGGCAAACGATTTTTTACTTGTATTCGTTACGATTTCTCTACTGAACGAGTTAAATAACATAATGAGATGATGCTCCTTCATTCATAACCAACATAGTTTCATGTTACAATGTTGGCAGCACTCTGCGAACACCTGTGTTTGTATTACGCATACGAAAAACCGTTTACAATACGTTGACACAGTGACTGGCTTTTAGAAATAACTGCATGCATAACCACTACAGACAAGGGTTTTTCCAAAACTTTTTGTGTGGAAGGCGTTTCTTTACATACAAACAAATAAAGATTTCAATGGTATACAGAGAGGTAAGCACTTTGAATGAGGGTATGTTCGGATGACGTGGGGCTAGACAAAAAGCGCTCTCAGGAAACCAAAAGCTCGGTAAAATACAATGAAAGTAAAGCTGTTCGAAGACTTTAGTAAAGATCACGCTGACAACCTCACGACGTAAGAAAGACGGAGTTTAAAGTATTTAGAGAATGGTCAGTTTTTAAATATCTGATTGGTTTACTCCGTAAGTATAGAAATTACATACGCAATCGATATTTGGAAACAGATTTTGCCCGGTAATGTGGAAAGTCTTCAGGGATACAGAAAAAATTATAAACTTTGTAAAAAAAACAAATCAGTTTTACTTTACGCCACAAAAATACTTTATATAATCAATGGTTTTTCAAAAAAACATTATATGATAGTATAGCTACAGAAAATACGGTTAGGACTGATTTTATTTCGTAAAAAATGTTTCCTAGTTCACGAGGTAAACAGACGAAAGCGTTAAACACGGTGTTTTGTGCGGCGATTGCAAAGAAATACCAAAATTGAGGTCATTTCAATTTTAAAGAAGTTGGCTTATCTTAACAATCATTTATTTTTTTTATGACCAAATCTATCATAATTGAATATTTGTAGAAATACTTTAATGCAGTATAATACACTATAGTGCTCTGTTTTATAATTAAAACCTTGATTTTAAATTTTGAGTGTTGTAAAGTTTTTGTGGCTTTTCAATTCCTTTTATTAATTCATACTCTCCTTATACATATATATATATATATATATATATATAAAATAGTTGATAAAATATTTTTCATTTATCCACTCAAGTTCAAATAAATTTTTTAAACTTGTAGTTATTTCGTCCCATTTGGCTTAAACTAAATGATAACATATGATTTTATAAAGCAGCTCATTTTGTTACTTTATTTATATTAATTGTAATTATGCAATAAAAAGTAACTAAAATAAAGCTTTTCTTTGTTGACCTAGGTAGGACTTGACTTTATAATTTTTTGTTCACTTTATTTAATTTTAATTAAAAACTTTTGGGGCGTCGTTGCAGTTTTTTATTTTCTCCCTATTCTTTAGACATTATGCATATACATGTATAGTGTTTTCGCCGATGTCAATTAAATCTGAAATATCAATTATTAACAGATAGTTAATTAAAAGCAGCTAGTGCACTCACGATAGGCATTGTAGCTACGAGATTTGTACAGTGTATGAGGTTTAACCGTGTCTCTGACCTTGAGATCGCTAGGCTGGACTGGGCTGAAGTGCGGAGTCATAACCCAACGCTTCACAAAACATCAATGTAGTGTTTAAAGTGTAAACAGCTCTAATTAACTAAATGATAATACTGTAATAGTTAGATGTAGACATGATCTTTAAATGTGTTGCTCTGATTCTGCAAAGAAAGAGACGCGATTACGAAAGAGACGATAGGTGTATTGTATAATGTTTTCACTTAGACTAGTATTCAAATGCTAGAGCAGAAAGAGGACACTGTTTAACCTCACGCATTTATACCATAGGGGACAAATGTCGAACTCCTTTTATCTTTAGCGACTCTTGGTGAAGAGCAACGCTTCAGCAGACAACGCCAATCTCGCGATACCACAACAAAAATAGTACAGTGTTTCCAAATGTCAACACGTGTCTACCGCTCCAGTGTAAACATACTTACTACCCAACGCCCACCCTTGGCAGTTGAGCCATTTGGCGACGCGCTGACCAGTAGAGAATCCTTGAAGATGGGACTGTTGTAATCCTGGGCCCAATCCAGGGCTGTGTAATCATTAAGGTGTTCGGCATCAATAAGTTCACCACCACACAGCAGACACTCAGGGGTCGGTAGCACATGAATGCGGTGGAGGTACGCAGCAAGGTAATCATGACCTGTCTTCAATCTGAAAGCTGCAACGCTAACAGATCGGGGTAGGTTTCGGTCAATTGGTCTCCCAATCGCAAGATTTTCCCACCGCTTTCCTGCTGAGAATTCCGTCAATCTAACGTGATTTCATTTTTTGGTGGACGTCTTTATTAGGGACCTGGAGGACTGTAGTAAACTCAGATGCTCGGGCTGAGGTAGGTTTGTTCCCTGCCTGGTTAGTTGATCAGCCTTTTCATTGCAAGTGATGTTTTTTACATGGCTCGGGATCCACTGGAAATTAAGTACCCACCCGGCATTTATGAGAGCATTTAGTTTTCTTCTACAGTCTATGGTTCTACTACAGTCAGTCTGTGAGTTCCCAGAGAGGTTCAAGATGGCAGTCTTAGATCCAACAAGGAAAACTGCCTTAGCCATAGCTATCAGATTCTCAACTTCAATAGCTGCAGCATATAAGGCGACTACCTCTCCCTCGTAGTTGCTAAAATGGGCCCCCACATCAGAAAATTCCTCAAAATATATGCAGTAGTATGCAGCACCTGTTTTGCCTGATCCAGGTATGGATGATCCATCTGTGTTGATCCATTGATACTTAGGAGGGCTGCACTTCCTAAGCTCCTAATCCGAAGATGCATGCTTCGGCAAGTGGTGATCTATCAGGAGAAGCTCTGTCTCAGGGAGCTTCCTGAAAGCAGTCCAATGCAAACATGGAATAGTGTTCGAATTTAAAACATTTATAATAGTTTTGCCAACCAAAAGACCTATCACTATTTACTAGTAAGATTTCAGAGTATAGCCTATCCCGCTGCACACTAAAATGGTATAAATGGGAACTGGGCAATAGGGTTGCCAGAAGTGGTATTCTGCCAGAAGAACAAGCAAAGGTACGACCTCTAGGCGTATTGATCGAAAGGTAAGGGAAAAATAGTACGGCCTACAAGCTAAAATAAATGCAAATAATTGTATACCCAAACAGCTGAGCATTGCTTCACTTTTTACTCGCTGATAATGTTCCCAATACACTTAATTACAATGGCTCTCTCCTCCTACATTATTACTTGCCCTGGCTGCAGCTGCCTTACCTTTCTCTTCTCCTTATAAGAGCAGACGCCTCTTTATGACCCCGATAGAGAGTTAGGTTTATTTCCGGTAATCAACCCTGAGCACACCCTCTATTCCCCCCTAAGCATCCCCCCTCACCCAAGTATAAGGGGCTCACTATCCGCTCTCAAAGTATCTACTCTTCCTTTCTCTTCTCCTGATAAGGCTAGACACCCCATTATGTTGTTGCTAATAATACATGTCTACTTCCAGCAGACCCTGGTACTTTCCCCCGATTCCCTCTAGTACCATGAGATAATCATGTCCTTTCTTTACCTACTTTTACTACCCTTCTTTACAAGAGGTTGTGACTATGTGTGATCCCGATGGAGATTAAGTCTACTACAGGTAGATATGACCCCCCCCCCTTATATTCGATACCAGCTTTTTGTATTTCTTTACCTTAAAGCTATCTATCTTTTGTTTCAGATTCTTTAATTTTAATGTCATTATATATCTTTTACTTTAGATAAATCTAAGTTAAGTGTTTAGTCTTAGGTTGTAGTAGTAGTTTAGATTTAGGAATTATTAATATTTAGCTTGTAAGCATTCGTTAAGGCAACGATAGGTGGTAGCGAACCGGTCCGATGGCTAGTAAGTAAGTAGAAGCAGGATATCCCGGAAGCGTTACGGTACCTAAGTACTTTTTTCTAGGTACTTACTAACACCTAAGTGTTTTCTATGTTGAGTGAGTAATAACCTACCCTAACATAATATAACCTAACCTAACTTAACCTAACCTAATCTATCCTAACCTAACTTAACCTACCTAAGTACCATTTAGCACTACCACCCCTACAATCCCTACCACAAGCCAGTTCTCATTTTGATACAGTAGGCGTTTCTAGTAAGCAGAGGTGTACGGTGTTTTCTATGTTGAGTGAGTAATAACCTACCCTAACATAATATAACCTAACCTAACTTAACCTAACCTAATCTATCCTAACCTAACTTAACCTACCTAAGTACCATTTAGCACTACCACCCCTACAATCCCTACCACAAGCCAGTTCTCATTTTGATACAGTAGGCGTTTCTAGTAAGCAGAGGTGTACGGTGTTTTCTATGTTGAGTGAGTAATAACCTAACTTAACCTATCCTAACCTAACCTAACCAACCTAGCCTGCCCTGACCTAACCTAACCTGACCTAATCTGACCTAACCTAACCTGACCTAACCTAACCTAGCCTAGCCTACCTAAGTACAATTCATCACTACCACCCCTACAATCCCTACCACAAGCCAGTTCTCATTTTGATAGTCACAGTAGGCGTTACTAGTAAGCAGAGGTGTACGATGTTTTCTATGTCAAGTGAGTAATAACCTAATTTAACCTAACCTAACCAACCTAGAATAACCTAACTTAACCTGACCTAACCTAACCTAGCCTAGCCTACCTAAGTACCATTCATCACTACCACCCCTACAATCCCTACCACAAGCCAGTTCTCATTTTGATAGTCACGGTAGGCGTTACTAGTAAGCAGAGGTGTACGGTGTTTTCTATGTTGAGTGAGTAATAACCTAACCCAACCTAGCCTGACCTGACCTAACCTAACCTGACCTAATCTGACCTAACCTAACCTGACCTAACCTAACCTAGCCTAGCCTACCTAAGTACCATTCATCACTACCACCCCTACAATCCCTACCACAAGCCAGTTCTCATTTTGATAGTCACGGTAGGCGTTACTAGTAAGCAGAGGTGTACGGTGTTTTCTATGTTGAGTGAGTAATAACCTAACCCAACCTAGCCTGACCTGACCTAACCTAACCTGACCTAATCTGACCTAGCCTAACCTACCTAAGTACCATTCATCACTACCACCCCTACAATCCCTTACCACAAGCCAGTTCTCATTTTGATAGTCACAGTAGGCGTTGCTAGTAAGCAGAGGTGTACGGTGTTTTCTATGTTGAGTGAGTAATAACCTAACCTAGCCTAACGTAACAATTATATCTAAAGTTGTTTGTAATCATCTTGAATTGACTGATTAAACTACAATTAAAAAATACTTAACTAAGTGAATATATAATGGCTTACTTATTGACGCGTTTCAAAACACTCGTTCCTTTTACGAAAGCTAAGCATCTACGCAGAGGAAAAGGAACGAATGTTTTGAAACGCGTCAGCAAGTAAGCCATTATTTGTTCACTTAGTTAAGTGTTTTAATTATAATTATTTCTAGGTTGTTCATAAGTTCATATGTGCTCCAATTGGACCAGTCGACCTCCCTACTTGGAGGATTAACACAGATCGGATGGATCTGACTACACGTGCAAAGATAACCTTGTTGGTTTTCGGTTATTACACTATTCTTTATAGGCGACGGTATACTTAGGCTAATTGCTTTTTAATTATACAATAGCCTTCTGGGGACAGTGCAAACACCTCTGACTTTCTTGGAGAAGGCAATTCACCAAGCCCCAGTTCTTCCCTTCAAATATCATCACTAGTATATTTCCCTTAACGTTTCTGGTAGATATTGTCCAATGGACCAAACAGAAAATATCATTGCCTCGTCTCTGCCCCCCCCCCCCCAGATATACGTTCACTTCCCATTTCCCAGACAAGTAGAGGTTCACGTTTTTCACAACGAAGGAAATAGAGTAAAATGAAAGAAAAGAATCGCCGCCAGCCGAAGTAGCCAAGTGGAATCACGACGCATCCTTGCATGAAAGTTTGCACAGCTTCCTGGAGGGGGAATCTCGGGTGAGTCACGCCAAACCGGTTTGCATAACTGTCGCGGTGTTGAGATCGGCCATGGCGGTTCCAGGGAAAGTTAGTACATAGCGCTTATGCAATGGCACGGTTTGAAGCGCAACCAGGTAATGCCAAACGGGCTGGAAATAACAAATATAATTTCAGAGAATATGACGGAAATGTCAGCCACTGCATACTTGATTACCGAATACGGTGAAATATACACTGATTGTATTCACTTAGAAAATTCGGCTGATACATAAATCTAGTAAACAATATTCCAGAAGGCTTGTGCGTTAAGATTATAAACAAAATAAATATATACAACTCACAATTACAAAACTTTAATTTCATGCGTGTTTCAATGACTTATGCCACCATCATCAGTGATGCTATTACAAATATATAACTTGAACTCAGTTAAAGTTATATGTCTGTAATAGCATAACTAATGATGATATAAGTAATTCAAACGTGTATGAAATTAAAGTTTTATAATTGTGAATCGTGTACATTCATCTTGTTTATAAATGTAGTGTAAACAATTCATGTTTTATAAAATATTATTACGGGGTTCACTAAATATATTATTGGTATAATAGACATTCGATTATCCGAGCCCCGATTAACCGAAATATTGAACAAAAATATTGACAACTTACTGTACGTTCTTAGGGTAACGATTAAAACGTGTTAAATATATGACTTTTAACGAATAAAATATTTTAAAAGTTGATATCTCGGTCGGATTCGAAATGAATGACAACATGTTTAAAATTCAGCACTTTGGCGCCGAGCCAAATTTTCTATAGCTAGAAATCAATTACTTAAAAGATGTATATTAAATTATAAGAGAACGGTTTATTGCTATTGTGAAGCACTGGGGTGGATAGAATGAGAAATTATAGATCGCCATAAACTTCATAAATAATGAGAAAGGAAGACGACAAGCGAAAAAATAGTAACAAACACAAATAATAGTCCAACACCATATAGGACCTACTGTATAAAGAGAAAATCGAAAAATTGCAAGGAAATTCGTTTTCTATTTTGTCACTTAATATAGTGATTCTCATATGTACATAATACATATTTATATTATTTGTAATTATAGAATAAAAATAACTAAAACAATTTCTTTTCGACTACAGGAGGAATTGACTTGAAATTGTTTTCCACAGCTTAGATAGATAATTTTTTCAACTCATTCAAGATCGCACTTCTGATCAAAATACATTTAAAAAACAGTCCACACAAACCATTTTCTTTGAAGTAGCCCTACCAATATCGCGTTCGCCTTTGCCTAATTTTGCCCAGCTCCGCACAGTTCACCGTACCCACCACATGCTCTGCGCCGCGCAGCTCCTCTTCAAACGATTCTGCGAAGAGGTTTAAATATATAGATCTTCTGACGGCTTATAACTGCTCCTTCCACAAAATTTAACAATGAAACATTCCATTCCATATTCAATGAGTTAAACAGTTTGACAACAATTAAAATTTACAAAACAGACACCCATTGTTGCATTTGATTTTCCAGATTTTAATGCAGAAGCCACATGCACAACCGTAGCCGAATCAAGAGATGAATCAGAACCACGTGGGATTCGGCCACGTGACCAATCCCATGCTTGGAATGTTGATTGCGTGCGCAATGAATTAAACGTTGGCCGAACTCCTACCGTAAGGAAAGTAAAATCACAATGGAAACACTTTCTCCGCGCCCACAACTGTTAACGCACACGTTTATCCCACAAGAAACATTTTTGTGACAAATGACTATAGAAAAACCGTGAGTTGGCCACCGCTGGAGCTTGAACACTAACCGAACAGCTCTGAAGAATTTCTAACTGGTAATTTAGATTTGCTCGCTTTTTTGTTTTAGTAATTCGCTTTCCAATAAATAAAGTACAGTTGTTGTAAAAATATGTTTTAATGTTGAAAGCAAACATAAAGTTGAACGGAGGATTTTTAAGTTAAAGAAAATATCATTGACCGAATCTTTTTTCTAAAATTTTACACAATTGTTACAATCTGATCTAAGTTTTTAAATTTTACACATTTGTTTAAAAAGATTGTTAGTTTTAACTTTTTTACAAAGATATTTTTATTCAAAAACCCTCTCAAGGAACTCAGTTCCGTAGCTACAAATTTGATTGCCTTTTCATTTTTCCAATTCGTTCTATTACTAAACACTTGTTATATATATATTTCAAATTTTAACCGTTAATTATATACTTTTTATTCATCCACTCAAGTTCAAATACATTTTTCTATATTTGTAGTGGACAACATTTGAGGTTAATTAAGATTTTTTGAATTATTTAATTAATTAAGTTTTAATGAATTATTATTTTAAAAAACTGTATAATATAAAATGAAAGTTGAAAAATATATATTTGAACTTATTGGATGAAAAAAAGTATTTTATTAACGATTGAAATTTGAACAAGATATGTGAATTTATATAGGGAGTGTATCAACTAATGGAAGGCATTAATAAAACAAATTATGAATAAAATGTAAAATAATTTGTACAACACACACAGGAGATTAGCGGGGAAAAATCGATGAATTAAAAAATACTATCGATATTTATGGAAAATACTAACTGGACCACAAAAAAAATTAACTTATCACAGAGGTGCTAAAGTACGAAAAGTTGTGATCATGACATCTATAAGCCTTCTATAAAGGTCCTGGAATACCCTTAACGATTGTGTTACCTCGTTGAGCTAGTTAAACAGACGAATCTTGGCATTGCATATAACACCCATGGGTTAATGTCCGGTGCGAAGACAAGACATACTTCCTTTCTACGCTTGGACGAGTTTAAGCCTCTTTACAGGCCCCCGTTGTGGCCGCCCCTCATTACTCCGGCTCCATCTCCTGTTTGCATCGGACGGTAACGCAGACAAGGCCTACTTCCTTTCTACACTTGGACGAGCTTAAGCCTCTTTACAGACCCGCGTTGTGACATTGCTGTCCCTTGATTCCGCCTGCTCCATCTCCTGTTTGCATCGGACGGTAACGCAGACAAGGCCTACTTCCTTTCTACACTTGGACGAGCTTAAGCCTCTTTATAGAACCGCGTTGTGACATTGCTGTCCCTTGATTCCGCCTGCTCCATCTCCTGTTTGCATCGGACGGTAACGCAGACAAGGCCTACTTCCTTTCTACACTTGGACGAGCTTAAGCCTCTTTACAGACCGGAGTTGTGACATAATTCTTTATAAAGGACTGAACAAGAGGAATTTTCACCCTCTATAAAGAAATGAACTAGGGGGTTTTCACTCTTTATAAAGTAATGAACAAAGGAATTATAACTCTTTACAAAGGACTGAACAAGAGGGATTTTCACCCTCTATAAAGAAATGAACTAGGGGGTTTTCACTCTTTATAAAGTAATGAACAAAGGAATTATAACTCTTTACAAAGGACTGAACAAGAGGGATTTTCACCCTCTATAAAGAAATGAACTAGGGGGTTTTCACTCTTTATAAAGTAATGAACAAAGGAATTATAACTCTTTACAAAGGACTGAACAAGAGGGATTTTCACCCTCTATAAAGAAATGAACTAGGGGGTTTTCACTCTTTATAAAGTAATGAACAAAGGAATTATAACTCTTTACAAAGGACTGAACAAGAGCGATTTTCACCCTCTATAAAGAAATGAACTAGGGGGGTTTTCACTCTTTATGAAGTAATGAACAAGGGAATTATAACTCTTTACAAAGGACTGAACAAGAGGGATTTTCACCCTCTATAAAGAAATGAACTAGGGGGTTTTCACTCTTTATAAAGTAATGAACAAAGGAATTATAACTCTTTACAAAGAACTGAAAAGAGGGATTTTCACCCTCTATAAAGAAATGAACTAGGGGGGTTTTCACTCTTTATGAAGTAATGAACAAGGGAATTATAACTCTTTATACAGAACTGAACAAGAGGGATTTTCACCCTCTATAAAGAAATGAACTAGGGGGTTTTCACTCTTTATAAAGTAATGAACACAGGAATTATAACTCTTTATAAAGGACTGAACAAGAGGGATTTTCACCCTCTATAAAGAAATGAACTAGGGGGGTTTTCACTCTTTATGAAGTAATGAACAAGGGAATTATAACTCTTTACAAAGGACTGAACAAGAGGGATTTTCACCCTCTATAAAGAAATGAACTAGGGGGTTTTCAATCTTCATAAAGTAATGATCAAGGGAAATATAACTCTTTACAAAGGACTGAACAAGAGGGATTTTCACCCTCTATAAAGAAATGAACTAGGGGGTTTTCAATCTTTATAAAGTAATGAACAAGGGAATTATAACTCTTTACAAAGAACTGAACAAGAGGGATTTTCACCCTCTATAAAGAAATGAACTAGGGGGGTTTTCACTCTTTATGAAGTAATGAACAATGGAATTATAACTCTTTACAAAGGACTGAACAAGAGGAATTTTCACCCTCTATAAAGAAATGAACTAGGGGGTTTTCACTCTTTATAAAGTAATGAACAAAGGAATTATAACTCTTTACAAAGGACTGAACAAGAGGGATTTTCACCCTCTATAAAGAAATGAACTAAGGGGTTTTCACTCTTAATAAAGTAATGAACAAAGGAATTATAACTCTTTACAAAGGACTGAACAAGAGCGATTTTCACCCTCTATAAAGAAATGAACTAGGGGGGTTTTCACTCTTTATGAAGTAATGAACAAGGGAATTATAACTCTTTACAAAGGACTGAACAAGAGGGATTTTCACCCTCTATAAAGAAATGAACTAGGGGGTTTTCACTCTTTATAAAGTAATGAACAAGGGAATTATAACTCTTTATACAGAACTGAACAAGAGGGACTTTCACCCTCTATAAAGAAATGAACTAGGGGGTTTTCACTCTTTATAAAGTAATGAACAAGGGAATTATAACTCTTTATAAAGGACTGAACAAGAGGGATTTTCACCCTCTATAAAGAAATGAACTAGGGGGGTTTTCACTCTTTATGAAGTAATGAACAAGGGAATTATAACTCTTTACAAAGAACTGAAAAGAGGGATTTTCACCCTCTATAAAGAAATGAACTAGGGGGGTTTTCACTCTTTATGAAGTAATGAACAAGGGAATTATAACTCTTTACAAAGGACTGAACAAGAGGGATTTTCACCCTCTATAAAGAAATGAACTAGGGGGTTTTCAATCTTCATAAAGTAATGATCAAGGGAAATATAACTCTTTACAAAGAACTGAACAAGAGGGATTTTCACCCTCTATAAAGAAATGAACTAGGGGGTTTTCACTCTTTATAAAGTAATGAACAAAGGAATTATAACTCTTTACAAAGGACTGAACAAGAGGGATTTTCACCCTCTATAAAGAAATGAACTAGGGGGTTTTCACTCGTTATAAAGTAATGAACAACTGAATTATAACTCTTTACAAAGAACTGAACAAGAGCGATTTTCACCCTCTATAAAGAAATGAACTAGGGGGGTTTTCACTCTTTATGAAGTAATGAACAAGGGAATTATATAACTCTTTACAAAGGACTCAACAAGAGGGATTTTCACCCTCTATAAAGAAATGAACTAGGGGGTTTTCACTCTTTATAAAGTAATGAACAAAGGAATTATAACTCTTTACAAAGAACTGAAAAGAGGGATTTTCACCCTCTATAAAGAAATGAACTAGGGGGGTTTTCACTCTTTATGAAGTAATGAACAAGGGAATTATAACTCTTTATACAGAACTGAACAAGAGGGATTTTCACCCTCTATAAAGAAATGAACTAGGGGGTTTTCACTCTTTATAAAGTAATGAACAAGGGAATTATAACTCTTTATAAAGGACTGAACAAGAGGGATTTTCACCCTCTATAAAGAAATGAACTAGGGGGGTTTTCACTCTTTATGAAGTAATGAACAAGGGAATTATAACTCTTTACAAAGAACTGAAAAGAGGGATTTTCACCCTCTATAAAGAAATGAACTAGGGGGGTTTTCACTCTTTATGAAGTAATGAACAAGGGAATTATAACTCTTTACAAAGGACTGAACAAGAGGGATTTTCACCCTCTATAAAGAAATGAACTAGGGGGTTTTCAATCTTCATAAAGTAATGATCAAGGGAAATATAACTCTTAACAAAGGACTGAACAAGAGGGATTTTCACCCTCTATAAAGAAATGAACTAGGGGGTTTTCACTCTTTATAAAGTAATGAACAAAGGAATTATAACTCTTTACAAAGGACTGAACAAGAGCGATTTTCACCCTCTATAAAGAAATGAACTAGGGGGGTTTTCACTCTTTATGAAGTAATGAACAAGGGAATTATAACTCTTTACAAAGGACTGAACAAGAGGGATTTTCACCCTCTATAAAGAAATGAACTGGGGGGGTTTTCACTCTTTATGAAGTAATGAACAAGGGAATTATAACTCTTTACAAAGGACTGAACAAGAGGGATTTTCACCCTCTATAAAGAAATGAACTAGGGGGTTTTCAATCTTCATAAAGTAATGATCAAGGGAAATATAACTCTTTACAAAGGACTGAACAAGAGGGATTTTCACCCTCTATACAGAAATGAACTAGGGGGTTTTCAATCTTTATAAAGTAATGAACAAGGGAATTATAACTCTTTACAAAGAACTGAACAAGAGGGATTTTCACCCTCTATAAAGAAATGAACTAGGGGGGTTTTCACTCTTTATGAAGTAATGAACAATGGAATTATAACTCTTTACAAAGGACTGAACAAGAGGAATTTTCACCCTCTATAAAGAAATGAACTAGGGGGTTTTCACTCTTTATAAAGTAATGAACAAGGGAATTATAACTCTTTACAAAGAACTGAACAAGAGGGATTTTCACGCTCTATAAAGAAATGAACTAGGGGGGTTTTCACTCTTTATGAAGTAATGAACAAGGGAATTATAACTCTTTACAAAGAACTGAACAAGAGGGATTTTCACCCTCTATAAAGAAATGAACTAGGGGGTTTTCACTCGTTATAAAGTAATGAACAACTGAATTATAACTCTTTACAAAGAACTGAACAAGAGGGATTTTCACCCTCTATAAAGAAATGAACTAGGGGGGTTTTCACTCTTTATGAAGTAATGAACAAAGGAATTATAACTCTTTACAAAGGACTGAACAAGAGGGATTTTCACCCTCTATAAAGAAATGAACTAGGGGGTTTTCACTCTTTATAAAGTAATGAACAAAGGAATTATAACTCTTTACAAAGGACTGAACAAGAGGGATTTTCACCCTCTATAAAGAAATGAACTAAGGGGTTTTCACTCTTTATAAAGTAATGAACAAGGGAATTATAACTCTTTATACAGAACTGAACAAGAGGGATTTTAACCCTCTATAAAGAAATGAACTAGGGGGTTTTCAATCTTCATAAAGTAATGATCAAGGGAAATATAACTCTTTACAAAGGACTGAACAAGAGGGATTTTCACCCTCTATAAAGAAATGAACTAGGGGGGTTTTCACTCTTTATGAAGTAATGAACAAGGGAATTATAACTCTTTACAAAGGACTGAACAAGAGGGATTTTCACCCTCTATAAAGAAATGAACTAGGGGGTTTTCAATCTTCATAAAGTAATGATCAAGGGAAATATAACTCTTTACAAAGGACTGAACAAGAGGGATTTTCACCCTCTATAAAGAAATGAACTAGGGGGTTTTCAATCTTTATAAAGTAATGAACAAGGGAATTATAACTCTTTACAAAGAACTGAACAAGAGGGATTTTCACCCTCTATAAAGAAATGAACTAGGGGGGTTTTCACTCTTTATGAAGTAATGAACAAGGGAATTATAACTCTTTACAAAGAACTGAACAAGAGGGATTTTCACCCTCTATAAAGAAATGAACTAGGGGGTTTTCACTCGTTATAAAGTAATGAACAACTGAATTATAACTCTTTACAAAGAACTGAACAAGAGGGATTTTCACCCTCTATAAAGAAATGAACTAGGGGGGTTTTCACTCTTTATGAAGTAATGAACAAAGGAATTATAACTCTTTACAAAGGACTGAACAAGAGGGATTTTCACCCTCTATAAAGAAATGAACTAGGGGGTTTTCACTCTTTATAAAGTAATGAACAAAGGAATTATAACTCTTTACAAAGGACTGAACAAGAGGGATTTTCACCCTCTATAAAGAAATGAACTAGGGGGTTTTCACTCGTTATAAAGTAATGAACAACTGAATTATAACTCTTTACAAAGAACTGAACAAGAGCGATTTTCACCCTCTATAAAGAAATGAACTAGGGGGGTTTTCACTCTTTATGAAGTAATGAACAAGGGAATTATATAACTCTTTACAAAGGACTCAACAAGAGGGATTTTCACCCTCTATAAAGAAATGAACTAGGGGGTTTTCACTCTTTATAAAGTAATGAACAAAGGAATTATAACTCTTTACAAAGAACTGAAAAGAGGGATTTTCACCCTCTATAAAGAAATGAACTAGGGGGGTTTTCACTCTTTATGAAGTAATGAACAAGGGAATTATAACTCTTTATACAGAACTGAACAAGAGGGATTTTCACCCTCTATAAAGAAATGAACTAGGGGGTTTTCACTCTTTATAAAGTAATGAACAAGGGAATTATAACTCTTTATAAAGGACTGAACAAGAGGGATTTTCACCCTCTATAAAGAAATGAACTAGGGGGGTTTTCACTCTTTATGAAGTAATGAACAAGGGAATTATAACTCTTTACAAAGAACTGAAAAGAGGGATTTTCACCCTCTATAAAGAAATGAACTAGGGGGGTTTTCACTCTTTATGAAGTAATGAACAAGGGAATTATAACTCTTTACAAAGGACTGAACAAGAGCGATTTTCACCCTCTATAAAGAAATGAACTAGGGGGGTTTTCACTCTTTATGAAGTAATGAACAAGGGAATTATAACTCTTTACAAAGGACTGAACAAGAGGGATTTTCACCCTCTATAAAGAAATGAACTAGGGGGTTTTCACTCTTTATAAAGTAATGAACAAAGGAATTATAACTCTTTACAAAGAACTGAAAAGAGGGATTTTCACCCTCTATAAAGAAATGAACTAGGGGGGTTTTCACTCTTTATGAAGTAATGAACAAGGGAATTATAACTCTTTACAAAGAACTGAACAAGAGGGATTTTCACCCTCTATAAAGAAATGAACTAGGGGGTTTTCACTCGTTATAAAGTAATGAACAACTGAATTATAACTCTTTACAAAGAACTGAACAAGAGGGATTTTTCACCCTCTATAAAGAAATGAACTAGGGGGGTTTTCACTCTTTATGAAGTAATGAACAAGGGAATTATAACTCTTTACAAAGAACTGAACAAGAGGGATTTTCACCCTCTATAAAGAAATGAACTAGGGGGGTTTTCACTCTTTATGAAGTAATGAACAAGGGAATTATAACTCTTTACAAAGAACTGAACAAGAGGGATTTTCACCCTCTATAAAGAAATGAACTAGGGGGTTTTCACTCTTTATGAAGTAATGAACAAGGGAATTATAACTCTTTACAAAGAACTGAACAAGAGGGATTTTCACCCTCTATAAAGAAATGAACTAGGGGGGTTTTCACTCTTTATAAAGTAATAAACAAGGGAATTATAACTCTTTATAAAGGACTGAACAAGAGGGATTTTCACCCTCTATAAACTACTTCCTTTCTACACTTGGACGAGCTTAAGCCTCTTTACAGATCGGCGTTGTGACATTAATGTGGCCGCCCTTGATTCCGCCTGCTCCATCTCCTGTTTGCATCGGACGGTAACGCAGAGAAAATGAAGGTACTTTGGAACTATGAACTGGTATATAATGGTTATAGACAAAGAAAAAACAAGACTAGAGAAAGTTGCGTCATCTTCAATTCACTGAATAATTAACGAGTAATTATTTGGGCAACTTAGTAAACACTATTAACTTGGTGACGTATTTCGAAACAGTAGTTTCATTGACGGTAGCGTGTTAGCTTTGTCAATAAAATGACTGTTTCGTAAGGCGTCAGTAACTTAATAGTTTTCACTTAGTTACTCAAATAATTATTTATAATGAAATCTAAAGAGATAAGAATAAACGCGTGACAGGAAAGGACAAACAGGAAACAAGGGCGATTTTCACTTTCTATAAAGAAATGAACGAATGGGATTGTCACTCTTTGTAAAGAACTGAGCAAGTGGGATTTTCATTCTTTACAAAGAAATGAACAAGGGGGTTTTCACTCTTTATAAAGTAATGAACAAGGGAATTATAACTCTTTATAAAGGACTAAACTAGAGGGATTTTCACCCTCTATAAGGAAATGAACAAGGGGGTTTTCACTCTTTATAAAGTAATGAACAAGGGAATTATAACTCTTTACAAAGAACTGAACAAGAGGGATTTTTACCCTCTATAAAGAAATGAACTAGGGGGTTTTCACTCTTTATAAAGTAATGAACAAGGGAATTATTACTCTTTATAAAGGACTGAACAAGAGGGATTTTCACATTCTATAAAGAAATGAACTAGGGGGTTTTCACTCTTTATAAAGTAATGAACAAGGGAATTATAACTCTTTATAAAGGACTGAACAAGAGGGATTTTCGCCCTCTATAAAGAAATGAACTAGGGGGTTTTCATTCTTTATGAAGTAATGAACAAGGGAATTATAACTCTTTACAAAGAACTGAACAAGAGGGAATATTACCCTCTATAAAGAAATGAACTAGGGGGTTTTCACTCTTTATAAAGTAATGAACAAGGAAATTATAACTCTTTACAAAGAACTGAACAAGAGGGATTATTACCCTCTATAAAGAAATGAACTAGGGGGTTTTCACTCTTTATAAAGTAATGAACAAGGGAATTATAACTCTTTACAAAGAACTGAACAAGAGGGATTTTCGCCCTCTATAAAGAAATGAACTAGGGGGTTTTCACTCTTTATAAAGTAATGAACAAGGGAATTATAACTCTTTATAAAGGACTGAACAAGAGGGATTTTCGCCCTCTATAAAGAAATGAACTAGGGGGTTTTCATTCTTTATGAAGTAATGAACAAGGGAATTATAACTCTTTACAAAGAACTGAACAAGAGGGAATATTACCCTCTATAAAGAAATGAACTAGGGGGTTTTCACTCTTTATAAAGTAATGAACAAGGAAATTATAACTCTTTACAAAGAACTGAACAAGAGGGATTATTACCCTCTATAAAGAAATGAACTAGGGGGTTTTCACTCTTTATAAAGTAATGAACATGGGAATTATAACTCTTTACAAAGAACTGAACAAGAGGGATTTTCACCCTCTATAAAGAAATTAACTAGGGGGGTTTTCACTCTTTATGAAGTAATGAACAAGGGAATTATAACTCTTTACAAAGAACTGAACAAGAGGGAATATTACCCTCTATAAAGAAATGAACTAGGGGGATTTCACTCTTTATAAAGTAATGAACAAGGGAATTATAACTCTTTACAAAGAACTGAACAAGAGGGATTATTACCCTCTATAAAGAAATGAACTAGGGGGTTTTCACTCTTTATAAAGTAATGAACAAGGGAATTATAACTCTTTATAAAGAACTGAACAAGAGGGATTTTCACCCTCTATAAAGAAATGAACTAGGAGGTTTTCACTCTTTATAAAGTAATGAACAAGGAAATTATAACTCTTTATAAAGGACTGAACAAGAGGGATTTTCACCCTCTATAAAGAAATTAACTATGGGGTTTTCACTCTTTATAAAGTAATGAGCAAGGGAATTATAACTCTTTATAAAGGACTGAACAAGAGGGATTTTCACCATCTATAAAGAAAAGAACTAGAGGGTTTTCACTTTTTATAAAGTAATAAACAAGGGAATTATAACTCTTTACAAAGAACTGAACAAGAGGGATTATTACCCTCTATAAAGAAATGAACTAGGGGGTTTTCACTCTTTATAAAGTAATGAACAAGGGAATTATAACTCTTTATAAAGGACTAAACAAGAGGGATTTTCACCCTCTATAAAGAAATTAACTAGGGGGTTTTCACTCTTTATAAAGTAATGAACAAGGGAATTATAACTCTTTACAAAGAACTGAACAAGAGGGATTATTACCCTCTATAAAGAAATGAACTAGGGGGTTTTCACTCTTTATAAAGTAATGAACAAGGGAATTATAACTCTTTATAAAGGACTGAACAAGAGGGATTTTCACCCTCTATAAAGAAATGAACTAGGGGGTTTTCACTCTTTATAAAGTAATGAACAAGGAAATTATAACTCTTTATAAAGGACTGAACAAGAGGGATTTTCACCCTCTATAAAGAAATTAACTATGGGGTTTTCACTCTTTATAAAGTAATGAGCAAGGGAATTATAACTCTTTATAAAGGACTGAACAAGAGGGATTTTCACCCTCTATAAAGAAATGAACTAGGGGGTTTTCATTCATTAGAAAGAACTGAACGAGTGGGATTTTCAATCTTTATAAAGTAATGAACAAGGGGATTTTCACGTTTTACAGAGATCTGAACAAGGGAGGTTTTTAGTCTTTATAAAGAACTGAACAAGTGGGACTTTCCCTCTTTATAAAGAACTGAACCACGAGATTTTCAATCCTTACAGAGAACTGAACGAGGGGGATTTTTACTCTTTATAACAAACTGAACAAGGAGGATTTTCACACTTTACAGAGAACTGAACGAGGGGGATTTTTACTCTTTATAACAAACTGAACAAGGGGATTTTCACGCTTTACAGAGAACTGAACGAGAGGGATTTTTACTCTTTATAACAAACTGAACAAGGGGGATTTTCACACTTTACAGAGAACTGAACGAGAGGGATTTTTACTCTTTATAACAAACTGAACAAGGGGGATTTTCACACTTTACAGAGAACTGAACAAGGGAGATTTTTACTATTTGTAACAAACTAAACAAGGGGATTTTCACGCTTTACAGAGAACTGAAAAAGGGGTATTTTCACTTTTTATAAAGAACTGAACAAGGGGGTGGGGTTTACTATTTATAAAAAACTGAGGACAATGAAGCTAAGCAGTCTCTTAAATACCTCAGAATGATTTAAAATACGCTGCCGTTACAATTTTAAAAAAATAATGAAACACTAGGAAAATCAAAGAAGGATGGCATGTACAATTAGAATGGGTTCCTAGCCATATAGGCATTGTAGGGAACGAAATGGCTGATAAAATGGCGAAAAGGTGTGCAATAACCGACCCACCAACTGCCCCATTACCCCTAAACTCTGCAAAGAACATCATCGACGGTCTTGTCAACGCCCATACTCGTACTAAAATGGCGGATGTGGCGGAAATAAGGGCCTCCAAGGGCCCGTTGGCAGTACCCTACCACGAATGAAAGCGGTCGCCAGATTTCGCCTACTGACCGCGTAGTGGAAGGCCCTACCTGGCCACTAAGACGGAATGGACGGCGAGCACCTAAACGTTTGTCCAGATCTCTCCTGCTGCTCTAAGGACCCCGTTGGCCGCTACTAGGAGACGCGGCGTCGAATGTCTGAACTGCCAAGAAAGGGAGTTGGTTGAACTGAACTATTGAGAAAAATGGAACATATTTTTCGTTTGAAAGCTGTGAATTCGGCGACAACATGAACCAATGTCACCCACCGACTGTTCCTACTCTACCGGATATCTTGTCACCGGAGGAACAATGCGTGCGCGCTTGTTTTAAATTCAGCGTTTATCCCTTATTCTATTGGCTGAAAATAAATCACAACCGAGCACGTGTCGTACGGTCAGGATTCCGCGAAGCGTGAATGGTTATTTATATCATTATTTGTGTGTTGGGGTGGATGTGAGAAGACTTGTGCTTAATATGTATGCGTCGGAGCCAGTATCCGACAGACAGGACAATGGTCGGGTCGGGCCGAGCCCAATATAGGCGGCGCGTTTGTGCGAGCGCGCTCTGCTACAAGTGGGAGGACGCTTTATATCGGGAAAAAAATAGTGGCCCATTGTTAAATTCGTTTGTCGCAATCACCTGTCTGAATTAAATTTAAAACTCTTAATTCCCTAGAGCACCGATAACTAATTAAAAATAAGCTCATGCATTTCTACTGACTCCAGGGAATTGAATTTTCAAGGGTTCTTGTGGGAATCCAAAATAGACCGTCCCTAGTAAGGGAACCCTTACTGTCTCTTGAAAACACTATCCTGTTTATTTTTGTATTTTTTAATAAAAAAAGACTAAAGAAAATGCTACTCGTAAGAAGTTATACTGTAGATTATTATAGTTTTATAATTTGTCTAAAAATAAATTAATAATGTAAAATATAAATTGTTACTGCAGATCGATATATTTGATATTCAATACTGAGCTGGTAGTTTGCTAATGTATCGTATTTTAAGAGAAAAATTGTGGGAGCTTGGAAGGTCGTACAGAGCTGGGAGCAAGGTATTGACACGAAGGTGCGGGGAAAATAGGCCTATAGGGTTTTCTCAATTTATAACATTTATAGGGTTCTGAGTAGCTTTAAATAAGAAATACATTGCAATGACATTATGATTTGTAAACAGACAAATATGTTTGGATTCGCAAACCCGGCTAGATATTATTATGGTACATTCCTAAACATTGCATAAGGCTATTTTCATTAAAATTTCTTCTGTTTTGTGTGTCGGAAAGTTGTTTTTTATGAAGTTTTAGAAAGGTGAAAAAATCAGTGCGCAGTGGTAAGTTGTGCTACATCTGCATGCTTCCGCGGGTGATACAGTGACGTCAAAACTGTAGTGGCGTCACGTTAGCCCTATTCTTACACACGTTTTAATGACATATACGTATATTTAAATATACCTATAAAATTCTAATCAGGATAGATTTGGTTGTGACTTTATACTTTACCTAATGGTTAAATGTATGAAATTTCAACCAAATCTATCCTGACTGGATAATTCATAGGTAGGGCCTATATAAAACTAACATTACGTGGCAATAACAAAAATTATAGTTATCAATATAGCTTCATGACATGTTTGATTAAGTTTATACGCATTCCATTGGGGGTGGGTAATCTGCGTATTTACCAAAGTTTTGCTTCCTAAAACGACTAAAATTATTACGAAAGTTTAAAATTTGTTTCAATATGAATAAGGGCATTGGCCCTTACAAACCCCTAATATATATATATATATATATATATATATATATATATATATATATATATATATTAATATATTAAATATGGTGATATGTTTTCTTGTAATATAGTTAATAAATTAAAAATATTTCAAAAACAAGATTACTATTAATGAACATATTTATTCAAAGCTTTTCGCCGATAAAATAGTACCAGCATCTTCAGGAAAATAATTGTCTAATAAAATATTTTTACAAAATTAAATCATATGTGCTACAAACGACCATATG
>JBAIZL010000010.1:61000759-61015759 GCA_036971475.1 Prosapia bicincta
TGGAAACCTGAGGGGGAAATGTTGTTAAGAAAATGACGCAAAAACAATAATCTAAATAACTGATTCAACGAATAAATTGAATTTCGATGCTGAAAATACATCCTAAATACTTTTTCACTGCAAATATTGGAATTAAAAAACTATTTATATCATCATACCGTATAAGCCGAAATAAACACTACTGAAACTGAATCCGCTGTTGTTGCCTTTATGATCAGCTGTGCTGACTGTTGATTGTCGCCGCTTATGTCTGGGGAATGATGAAAGAAAGCATTTCCGTGATAACTCACCAAACGCCGACGCCCAACAACAGGAAAAAGTAACCTCGTGTATAACGAGTATGAAACAACCCCTCTTCACCAAAATGATGTAAACACTTCAAAAACTGTACGAGTGTTGCCTCAAATATAGGCATATATTGAGGTCATATAGAACATGTATATACCCGAGTCTAACCGATCTAGCTTCTTTTTACTTGTATATGTTTGTAAAACTATGTAAAAATCTTACGACTGCTTCAGTACTGTTTATTGTAACACATACTGTACAACGAAATTAATGTTATGCAAAAAAAATAATACTGGATTTCAACTTAACCCTTTGGACGCCAGCCGCTCGGGCCACAGCCCAACTCCTGACCGCCAGCCGCTCTGTCAGCGGTACTAGCGAGAACCGCCAAGGCCTGTTTGAACGTTTTTGCACCGGTTTACATTTCGCTCTGTACTTTCGTTAGTTTTATGCAAATGTAATGATTTTTGTTTTGTTTTATAGATAATTACATGGGCTATCAACATTTAGTAATTAAAAAAGTGTTACTTGTACAACAACATTATTGATAAATCAATAATGCCTAACAGAAAAAAAAAATTATACAAAAAATCTACTTTAGATAAAAAATTAGGTAGTAAAAAAAAATATTTTTATACATCGTAAAGGTTTTTATTCAATTTAGTAACTAAATATCATACTGTGTGCAACTTTTCACAACTCTACTACAAAAAATAGTTTGTCAAAAACGCATTTGTTGACAAGAGAAGTACTTGATTTTTTGGGGATTTTTTTCATTCGGCTGGCAACCAAAAGCAAATATGTTTTGCGACATTATTTTGTTTGTCCAACAGGAATTTTTTGCTTCAGGATAGGAGGTATTCCTTTTCTGTTTATTCGTAACGTGCCTGTCAAATGAGTCATCTTCGAATATAAATCCTTGGCCAGTGGAAATGAGGTAAAAAGTTATCTACGAATACGTGAAATCCTTTATTCAAGTAGTTTTCCATGTCTAATAATTTCATAACGACAGTACATCCAAGTCCCTTGTTGACACTTCCATTATTTTTATCTGTATCTCTTTTGCCTTTGTAAAAAAAAAGGACAAACAGTAATGAGAAAACACTCATGAGTAACGACATCGCGCTATATGAGAGCATGTGACTTATAAGCTCTGCCCCCGATGACGACAAAAACAAATAGGTGAGCCAAGGTCATTGGTACTACCATCGTGAAAATTATTTTCCTGTAGTGTTAGTGACTTCAACGAAAGTCCAAAACAATAGAAACAAACTTTAAAAGTGTCTAAATACATCTTAAAGATAATGTTTTCCTGGCGGTCCGATTGATCGGACCTTGGCGGTTTTCGCCTACACATCGTCGGTCCGATGAATCGGACCGTGGCGGTTTTCGCCTACACATCGCTGGTCCGATAGATCGGACCGTGGCGTCCAAAGGGTTAATATAGACTTGCAATATAGAAATTTTTTTAAGCTATGAATTATATGAAAAAAGTAGCTCCCGTTCATACAGCGTATCAAACATACGATGTTCTAAATATTTAGAGAACTGTATTTGAAAATAACTGAAACATAGCCTGTGGAATGAAGTAGAAAACAACTGCTAGCGCTGACCGGCACCATTATTATCTTCGGGTTTATCCGTTTACCTTCGGAAATCTCACGGAAAATGTTCTACTGGCGCGAACTGCATACTTTTCTCTATCCCAAAATGTCTCACTGGCGTAATTAAGTTTTTACAAAGAGCACAGTGCAGAAAACCCGGAAACACATCTGCGAAGAGTCGTGGCCGCGTGTGCCATTTAGATCCCGCTAGTTTTAATGTTGCAGGGAAGCAGGTAGTGCAATTAATGTGATTTCATCAAACCTACCTGGCATCGCCTACAGGCACCTACTCCCACAGTCTTAGCGATCGACTGCAAAGCTGCAACGTATCGATTTAATACTTGTCCACAGTTTTTTTTACAACCATACGAAACTAGTTTTATCCGACCAAATGCCTCCGTCTGTCTCCAGATATAGTCATACTTTTGCACGCGTTGGCTGGAACCTACAAAAATGATGTCTTTATATGTAGCAGACAGCACAACTGAAAGACTTCTTTTAATTCTCAACTCAATCGTTCTAAAATCGTTAGGGCCCAATACGTTTTGAAAGTTCTGAAACAATACTCTTTACGACCAATTAAATCAAAAGACATTTTACATTTAAAAGTTCAACATTTTTAAACGCCTGATGTTTATTTTGCGCTTTAGTGAAAGCAGATACAAGCTCATTAGCAGAAGGAAAAGAGTCGAAAGGAGACAAAAACAGACTTAGGGACAAAGAAAGTTGGAAAGAACAGAGAAACAGAGATGCAAAGAGACACACAAGCAGAGGTGGGGAAAAGAGAGAGTTACCGACAAAGACACGGACTGAATAAAGAAAGAGAGAAACAGAGGATATGGGGGAGGGACAGGTAGACGGAAAGGGAGGATAGCAGAGAAACAGAGAATTTTAAAAGAGAGCATGGAGGAAAGGGCAAGGTAGAGAAGGAAAACAGACTGTAAAAACGAAGGTAAATTAACAAACACAAGAGAAGTCAGGGGGAGCAAGAAAGAGAAAGGTGAGATAGAGACGGATGGAAGGACAAGGAGGATAAAGGCGGGAAAGAGAGAGAAAGGGAAGGGAAAAGACTGTAAGAAGAGACGTACAAAGAGAAAAACAAAAGGGAGGCAAGGGCGAACAAGCGGGAGAAAGAAAGTGAGACATAGACCGTGGGAAGGATAAGGAGGAAAAGAGCGGGAAAGAGAAGGAAACAGACTGTAAAAAGAGAGGTACAAAGAGACTAACAAAAGGGAGACAAGAGCGAACAAGCGGGAGAAAGAAAATGAGATATAGACCGAGGGAAGGATAAGAGCGGGAAAGTGAGAGAAAGAGAAGGAAACGGACTGTGAAAAGAGAGGGAAAAGGGAAAAAAGGGAGGCCATGGCGAAAAAGCGGGAGAAAGAAAGTGAGACATAGACCGTGGGAAGGATAAGGAGGAAAAGAGCGGGAAAGAGAAGGAAACAGACTGTAAAAAGAGAGGTACATAGAGACTAACAAAAGGGAGGCAAGAGCGAACAAGCGGGAGAAAGAAAATGAGACACAGACCGAGGGAAGGATAAGAGCGGGAAAGTGAGAGAAAGAGAAGGAAACAGACTGTAAAAAGAGAGGGGAAAAGGGAAAATGGGAGGCAAGTGCGAACAAGCGGGAGAATGAAAGTGAGACATAGACCGAGGAAAGGATAATGAGGTTAAGAGCGGGAAAGAGAAGGAAACAGACTGTAAAAAGAGAGGTACAAAGAGAGTAACAAAAGGGAGGCAAGGGCGAACAAATGAGAGAAAGTAGGTGAGACAGAGGCCGAGGGAATGACAAAGAGAGAGAGAGAGGTCGTTATTTGAAAAAGACTGCTAGGGAACCGCTGAAACAAGCTTGTTACTTACAAAGACACCCTAGACCTACACAACTGACAGGTCAATAGGCAGAACAAGTCAATAAAGCGGTGAAGAATGGCCATCTTGATACAGTTGTCCTACAAAAGGTCTCGTGTTGAAGTGTTTCGGTACAAGAGCTAGAGGACTTGGGTCTGTAAACGAGTATATCCCAGTGCATACTATGTATCTGTGAGAAATCGAGTTAACCCGTTGCATATCGTCCTACTAACCGATTGCATCACCCAAAGGTTAACAGTAATGCCCAGATAATGCTAAGCGCAGCAAAACATGCACATTTCCTTTGGCCACCGCTATCGTATCACTTAGCAATGTAGATAACGGTTGTATTAATGCCATTTTCATTACTTGTTAATATAACTTGGTATTCGGTCGTTAAATTTTATGACTGCTATAAAACAATAAAACATCCGCAATCACATTTTAACAACGCGACTAAGCCTAATTAATTCAGTGACGCATGCGTGACACGCAATAACACTACGAATCTGGATTTGCGCTTTGAAGCATCGTTACTGGGAAAACACGCAGTAATTTCAGTTAAACTGTTGTACGTCTGCTAATAATTCCCATTTAATGTAATTGCAATTGGAGGATACATGATTCTCAACTTCAACTGAATAAAACCTCAAGGAAACGTTTACTAAAGGTAAATAGTAAGAAGTAATAAAAACGAAAATTGTTTAAAGTCAATTCCCACATAAGACATGAAAAAATTGTTATTTTAATTACTTCATATTAAATAATTACAAATAATATACATAAAGTAACATGACCTATGCCTGAAAACAGCTGTTCTAGTACATAACCTATAATATAACATCAGCTGATTTATGAAATCATATGTTATCACTTATTTTAAGCCAAATAACTATATTGCATACCTTGCCCCTTTTGAGAAAAGTTTTTCTCCAATACAAAGCTGGAATTAATTGATTAAATTGAAATAATAAATTAATATTTGAAAAAAGTGTATTAGCATCATGTCGTCCACTACAAGTGTTGAAAAATATATATCAACTTGAGTGGATGAATAAATAGTATTTTACTAAAGGTTGAAATTTGAACAAGATATATTAAGGAGAGTGTGAACTAATGGAACTAAGAAAGTTGTTCTATTTTACTCGTACAACCATGTTTAGTCGGTGTTAATGACAAATCGTGGGAAAGTTCAACTTAGTACAACTAAAGAATAGTTGTATGAAATGAGCAGTTTAATGGAATCTTATTTTAAGCCAAATAGGACGATATAACTATATTGCATACCTTGCCCCTTTTGTAAAATGTTTGTCTCATTTAATGAAAATAAAATCTAATTATTAGTAAATTTAATTAATGAATTAATGTTTGTGAAAATTGTATTCAAGTGTCCTCTACTGAAATTTTAAAAAAAGTAGTCTTTTTGAATTTGTGTGGATGAATAAAAATAGTTTTATTAACGATTGAAAAACTGTACAAAACATTTATAAGGAAAGTGTGAGATAATAGGAGTGTATCTACTAATTGTAAAATAAGTGGATATTTAAAAATTTATATTTACTTGTTAAGGGAATGATGTTGTTCTCTCTCTCTCTCTCTCTCTCTCTCTCTCTATATATATATATATATATATATATATATATATATATATATATATATATATATATAAGGAGACTGTGCATTAATACAAAGGAATTGAACAGACTCATTTGAATTTCAATAGAATTGAATAGACTCGTTTCGGCAGCCCCGTCATCTTCATCAGTGATAGGTTTACGCTAAGTGGTATATTAGTGTATCTGGAGATACACTGAAGGAGCTCTGGAGAGGACTTCAGGATAAAACACTGCCCCCTCCCAATAGGAAATGAAACTGATATATTTGTAAAAATTCTACCCAAACATAATGCATTTTGGTGTAAGATTGGAATGTGTCATTGGGCTGTAACACGTCAGGAGTTATGTGAGGCAAAGTACTCTCTCTAAATGAGGTACAACTCAGGCCCATAGTAGAGCCAATCACACGCCACGGATAACTGAGGAGGTGTAACGCCAAGAATTGGGCAAATTGGGCTTGGCTACTGCAAAGAAATAATTCTTTAATAGGGATAGAGAAAATGTACAAAGGCATATGCAAGGGACCTAAACCCTATGGTCTCACCGAAAACCTATCATAATCAATAATAATTGGTGATGCCACGTTAACTACGGAACTAAATGTTCTGGTTTCGATGCCAAGTGGTCCCGAAGATTTTTTGCCTGGCTTTTTATCACCCAGGTCGAAATAGCCTGTGATAATGAGTGCCTGAGTGATAAGGGCGGCTGAAACATAATTTTGGTCGCATTGCTGTCTTTGGATGCCCAATGCTAGGGGCCTCTTGCCCATGCCGGGAATGCACCATGCCGTAGTATAAGAAACGCATTATATCATTATTTGGCACAAGTATATAACGGCAAACTTCTTCAACGATCACACCTGCACGTGCAAAAAACATAACCTGCGTTGCAATGCATGTTATTCAAACACTCCAAGTATTAATTGAATGCAAACACGCTTGATAATCCAGTCAAAGATATTTATTTTAAAAATGTAACGTTTCGGCAACTAGTTGTCCTTATCAAGCCGGTTGTGCTATAAAAAACAAAGTCCTTACATTTAATATATGTAATGTGAAGAGAAGAAATATCAAACCCAATAAACTTCATTAAGAACTTCCTTTAAACAAAGTGTAGTGTTTTGCTAGAAGGAAGTTCAGATAAGGGTGACTAGCTGCCGAAACGTACATTATTAAAATAAATATCTTTGGATATCAATCGTTTTCTCATTCATGAAATAACCTGAGTTAACCTCAAACTAAGCGTGAACTATTGATCGAAACGTCGACCTATCTATAGACAGCTGACTTAGTGTTTGCTGCAAGTGCAACCTATCTCTGCCTAAATGTGACAGTTCCGAACTAACCAAAACAATAGAAGCCCTGTGTTATTGCACCAATGCTGTCACTATGAAGCACAATGTTAGAGTCACTGTATCAAGCAGCATGTCCTATACTGCAAACACTTTTTGACCGTCATGCACTCTTTATAAAATCGTATGTAATGTATCATATTGACAAAAAATAGATTACTTATCCTTGGTCTTGCACATTATATGTTGCAGTTTAAAATATCACTTTCGCCCTTTCTTGTCACATACATATTCTTCTTAATATTCCTTTACATCGTCATTAGTATTTTTTTTTGTTCTATGGCTTCATAAATTAAAAACGAAACAAATAACATATTTTTTTTTAAAGTAAATTCCTACTTAGTTTAAAGAAAAATGTTATTTTAGTTTCTTTTTATTATATAACTACAATTAATATAAATATGTATATACACATGTCAGAATAACAATATTAAGTGGCAAAATAGAAAGCTAAATTTCTTCCAATTTTCTATTTTCTTTTCTATTTATGGAGTTGGACTATTATTTTTAATTGTTACTATTTATAAGCGATATTTTTTCCGTAGCTTCCACTGTGTCGTAGTTTCTATTCGTTTTAATTTCTCATTGTCCGTTTGTGAAGGAAGGTTCGATATCATTAATCCAGTTTGATTATTTGTTAAATTCTTTTCACTCATTTTTATTCCTTGAGCATTATTTACGATATTGCGTGGTAACCATGTTTGCTTTGTGGAGGCATCAATTTCTTGATCTTCGGAGGCATTTCCCAATGCCCAGGTATTGGTCTTATTGTAGTTAATCTCCAATCCCCATTTTCCAAATTCTTCTCCCAGTGTTTTCAACATGTAAGTGGTATCTTTTTTGTCCTCTGCTAAAGTTATTCCATACCTCACAGCAAGATAAGCCTATGAATGTAGGTTTTATCAATGTTTATTGACGTACTAAATTTCTTGTTCCAATTCTTTAAGGATTCATCTATATAACTTTTCATAACATGCATATCATGTTTACATACAAATGTGCGTGCGTGTGCGTGTACGAGTGTGTGTGCGTCCTAGCGTGCGCGCGCGTGTGTGTGTGTGTATCACTCCTCAGAAAATTACACATAGGTTTGTAAAAGCCCGACATTTGAGCACGAATTTATTCTGTGACCACACAGTGTTCATTCTAGTTCCTACAGAACACACGGCCTAATCTGTACGTCTTATCAATCTCGCACAGATTAACTGTCATGGCGCCCAATTCTCGTCCCCTATGGAAGGAAGTTATAAATCACCATTGACAAGTGTGCAGCGGGGTTACGCGAGGAGGTAGCCGCGAAACAAAGCAAGGACACGGCTTTCTCCCAGGATTGTCCTGAGCCAGGTTTATGTTTGGGAACCGGTGATATAACTTCCTGTAAACAAGGTCAGTGTGTTATGTTGGTAACACTTATTGCCGGCGATTAAAATCATTTATCCTTGCGCCAAGGTTGACAGACCTGCAAGGTCTGTTAGTCAACAGAGTATTCATTAAAAAACGATTTTTGTTTTCTTAGTTAACTTGTAATATTGGTCATTTTTGAAATTTTTTGTGATACTGGGTTTTGCCATTCCCTGTAAACATTCAACTAAGGATTTCCCAAACACAGGACTACCCTGTAAACATTCAACTAAGGATTTCCCAAACACAGACTACCCTGTAAACATTCAACTAAGGATTTCCCAAACACAGACTACCCTGTAAACATTCAACTAAGGATTTCCCAAACACAGACTACCCTGTAAACATTCAACTAAGGATTTCCCAAACCCAGACTACCCTGTAAACATTCAACTAAGGATTTCCCAAACACAGGACTACCCTGTAAACATTCAACTAAGGATTTCCCAAACACAGGACTACCCTGTAAACATTCAACTAAGGATTTCCCAAACACAGGACTACTCTGTAAACATTCAACTAAGGATTTCCCAAACACAGACTACCCTGTAAACATTCAACTAAGGATTTCCCAAACCCAGACTACCCTGTAAACATTCAACTAAGGATTTCCCAAACACAGACTACCCTGTAAACATTCAACTAAGGATTTCCCAAACACAGGACTACCCTGTAAACATTCAACTAAGGATTTCCCAAACACAGGACTACCCTGTAAACATTCAACTAACGATTTCCCAAACACAGGACTACCCTGTAAACATTCAACTAAGGATTTCCCAAACACAGGACTACCCTGTAAACATTCAACTAAGGATTTCCCAAACACAGGACTACCCTGTAAACATTCAACTAAGGATTTCCCAAACACAGACTACCCTGTAAACATTCAACTAAGGATTTCCCAAACACAGACTACCCTGTAAACATTCAACTAAGGATTTCCCAAACACAGACTACCCTGTAAACATTCAACTAAGGATTTCCCAAACACAGGACTACCCTGTAAACATTCAACTAAGGATTTCCCAAACACAGGACTACCCTGTAAACATTCAACTAAGGATTTCCCAAACACAGGACTACCCTGTAAACATTCAACTAAGGATTTCCCAAACACAGACTACCCTGTAAACATTCAACTAAGGATTTCCCAAACACAGACTACCCTGTAAACATTCAACTAAGGATTTCCCAAACACAGGACTACCCTGTAAACATTCAACTAAGGATTTCCCAAACACAGGACTACCCTGTAAACATTCAACTAAGGATTTCCCAAACACAGACTACCCTGTAAACATTCAACTAAGGATTTCCCAAACACAGACTACCCTGTAAACATTCAACTAAGGATTTCCCAAACACAGACTACCCTGTAAACATTCAACTAAGGATTTCCCAAACACAGACTACCCTGTAAACATTCAACTAAGGATTTCCCAAACACAGACTACCCTGTAAACATTCAACTAAGGATTTCCCAAACACAGACTACCCTGTAAACATTCAACTAAGGATTTCCCAAACACAGACTACCCTGTAAACATTCAACTAAGGATTTCCCAAACACAGACTACCCTGTAAACATTCAACTAAGGATTTCCCAAACACAGACTACCCTGTAAACATTCAACTAAGGATTTCCCAAACACAGACTACCCTGTAAACATTCAACTAAGGATTTCCCAAACACAGACTACCCTGTAAACATTCAACTAAGGATTTCCCAAACACAGACTACCCTGTAAACATTCAACTAAGGATTTCCCAAACACAGACTACCCTGTAAACATTCAACTAAGGATTTCCCAAACACAGACTACCCTGTAAACATTCAACTAAGGATTTCCCAAACACAGGACTACCCTGTAAACGTTCAACTAAGGATTTCCCAAACACAGGACTACCCTGTAAACGTTCAACTAAGGATTTCCCAAACACAGGACTACCCTGTAAACGTTCAACTAAGGATTTCCCAAACACAGGACTACCCTGTAAACATTCAACTAAAGATTTCCCAAACACAGGACTACCCTGTAAACATTCAACTAAGGATTTCCCAAACACAGGACTACCCTGTAAACGAACATAAATTCAATGTTCACCAAGTCATCGTTAAATTTGGAATGTACAGTATTTAAATTGAAAACAAATTTAATTCACTCACTTTGCCAAGACGTGTCTAATTTTAAACTTTAAAATACCGTTATATGGCATTTATTATTTTTTTTTAAATCTGTCTTTACGTGTAAATTGTCTCCCCCGATGCGGAATGTATAGACATTATACCAAACCCTACCTCCAGGGTAGAAGGGATTTCTGGGCGCGTTAATGTTCATTGTTATTTGAAGGTTTTCCTGAGATAATAAATATATTACAAAGATGATTAGACCCGTATGACTAATATATTAAATCTATATTTAGAATTAAACACGTATGACTATACCAATAGCAAAATGCAAATGCCCCTGTGGGCGCCAGGTCAGTTCTCTCGCACGCACGCACACTCGCCCTTACGAGGGCAGAGGAGTACACCCGAAACCGGCCGTACTTCCGTCCCATTGGTCATTTAGTGTTATCTTCTAGCCAAACTCAACTTTTTAAGTTGTATATTTAACTAAATATAGTTAGTAAATATTTATTCTATTTACAATTACAAGGAAAATGACACGAAACTACCCACGATTTACTTTGGTAGTTATTAGTCACTTTCACGTATTAAGTAGTGTTTTCCTGTAGCGTTTTTACAGTGTTTATATTTCACGTTGTCCCCTCATGAACAGTGACAATAAATTGTACATTGTTTGGTATAAATTTTCTCGTAACGATGTGCAGATTTATTTTATGCTAAACTTTCTGAGGTGTGTTATCAAATTAGAGTTTGATCAAGGAAACACCACTAGAGGACTAATAAACAGAGCCCCTGGAGGAATACGGTCCGTCCTAATCCGCTGCCTTTGTGTGTGAGTGAGACTCCCTGGCGTTCAGGGGCACTCGTATTTTGCTATTACTGTAATTTATTGCAAGAATTTTTAACCCGTGTAAATAATTTATTAAAACTATATAAGAATAAATCCTTACGTATAATTAAATTATTATTAAGGTAATTATAGAACCCTTGCCTAATTTCAGAACAAAACCCACCACAGTTAGGAACCCCAAACCCATCTCGTTTAATTTTGTTTTATTTCTTCTACACATGTAAAGTACTTAAGTAACTTAAACTGCATAGGAACCCTCTTAGATCAGCAAAATTAAAAAATTGTTTTCAACATTAACCGACAGGTTACGCCCCATTCGCAAAAAGCTAACGTTCCTGTCGTTTTGTCCAAAATGTAGATTTCCATAAAGAATTGTCACGTAAAACCTGGTTTTGGTAAAACGATATAAATGTTGCCAATTCAGATGTTTGTTTCCTTTTCACACGTTACTCAAAAATACATTCTCTGCAAGGAAGAAGTGATTTTAAGTGTTCTAAATCATAAACAGTAGTTAAAACCTTCGTTAAATATCAGCATACAAACATAGCCTCACTTTACAAACACAGCCATTTATGTAGTAAACCTTCAGGAATTATTGCACTACGTTAACCCCCTTAATACACAATAAATACATTCCTATATTTGTAAAACATGGCTACAAAGGTTCGGTTAGAACAGGTTTAGGTAAAATAAAAAATATTAACTTTCGTAAAGTAAAATTCGCGACTGCGAGGTCAAGGACTTGGCCTCCATTGTAAGCAACGACCTCGGGATATGCATATATACGGTACGAACTTTTAGTGACGGAAATCTTAACCTAACAGTTTACATGTTAGCTAGATTGTAAAATATATCATAATTAGATTATAATTTCAGCTTGCGAGATCTATATACTGTAATATACGCATAAAAATCAGTGTATTTTTATTGTTTCAGTGTGAAACATTAAAACAATGTCGTCAGTCATGTTTCAGCAACTACATTGACACCATCAGTAAATATCATACAATAGTTAGTTTATTTGATTAAATCTTGCAGCATTTTCATCAAATATCAAGATAAAGATTAGATGACGATTAGATCAAGATTAGCGTAGTCCCAGATGATGGCAATGTGGTTGCTGAAACATGTCTGACGAAATTAAAGACGGTGAGAATCGACTTTTATATGTACACTATAAAAGGGTTATTCTCTTTAATTAATATTGTCAAAATAATTATAAACATCTATAATTATTATAACTATTACCTCACTAATTATTGACTCTAACTGCTAGTGAGTCATGTTGTATTATCTTCTTGATTGTTTTTAAAGTAAATATGTTTTTGTTAATTATAGTATTGTAAGCATTAGTTTACAAAGATGAGTTTTTGTAAATATTATGCAAAATATTTGCAAACTTGATAACGCCAATAAATCAACCGTCGAAACGTCGTATATGTAATAGATTAGTTTACTGGACTTGTTTATCAACTATTCAAATTATTATCCAGACACACGCGCGCGCACATAAACGCACACACTCACAAATTATTATTAAAGAAACATTACATTAGTAGAGTTTCATGTATGTTTGTGTATTTAGGTTATGTTCGTATTTTTGTACAGTAAACTATTTATAGGTTATGGCACAATCTGTAAAGTTTGTATCTGTGTGCAGTAATCTACCGTCCAACGGATTTGTATTTACTGCACGCAGCTTACAAGTACGTCTTCGCACACAAGTGATTATACAACATGAATACGCAAACGTTTGTTACAGATATAATACACTTTAAAAACTGTAAAATATTATGCTGCTTGACAACGGGCAACGTGAACTATTGAATCTGAGGCGAGGTGTCCGATAGGCCATGAAATCATGCTTATATATAGAGCCCTTACATACCACAAGTGGCCGGACCGGTTTCTGACTCACGTAACCTACTCTCCTCTATGCCGTTCCTGTTATTCAGCAGGCGGTGTTTAAATGGCCTGATCATGGAGGCATTTAAAATTAAAATGTCCGCCTACACATCCAACGCCACCGATGGCAACGTGTTGAAATCGTTTTCATAATATATTTCGTTCTGGTATTAACTTGGTTATAAAATCGAAAACTACCGTGTAATACCGGTTCATTTCCTAGACCATATGTTCTTAATTATTATACGAAAGATAGGTGAATGCTGTTGTTAAATTCCTTCTATTAGTTCTCACTCACCCTATTTAAACCTTGATCAAATTTTCAATCGTTAATAAAATATTTTTTATTCGTTCACTCAAATTAAAATACAGTTTTTAACTTGTTGTGGATGACGTTTAATATTAATTCAGTTTTTCAAATATTTATTAATTAATTAAACTCAATTATTTCATTTTAGTTTTATATGCGAGAGAAACTCTTTACAAAAGGGTCAAGGTATGAAATGTACTTATTTCCTCCCATTTAGCTTAAAATAGACGATAACATATGTTTCATAAAACAGCTGATTTTATGTTATAGGTTATGGGGCAGAACAGCTGTTTTTAACACATAGGTTATGTTGATTTATTTATATTAATCGCAAGTATTTAATTAAAAGTAACTGAAATAAAATTTTTCATTGTTGATCTAAGTGAGAATTGATTTTAAACATTTTTGTTTATATTACTTGTTTCACGTTGAGGGTTCGACGGAGAAAATTTTGATCTCAAACCTTGTCCCATTAAATTCAGTCAATAAATATAATTTAATAAATTATAATTTATTTAATTGTATCGGTAATATAATTAACTATGTCTTATTTATTCTTGAACTTTAATAGCTTTATCGATTGTAGTAATTACGTAATGGTGCTTCTGTTTCTATTTAATACTCAGCATAATTCCTTTCATCGAATAGTAGCGCCCATTTTTTGTTTTATAGAATAAAAATGCTATTTTAAAAAAGCTTGCAGACAAAAAATTCCTAAGTTATCGGCTTGGAAAGTAGGATTTTCCATTTCACAAATCTAAGAAAATATTATCGCCCAAAAATCGCTGCAAAGATACCCCATTGGGTTTTTTCCTTTACTACATTTTAACCTTAATTATCTCCAGCTATCGAATGAAAATAATTTATTATTACAAACGTAGAAGATTCTTCTAAATACCTTGAAGGTTATTGTCCACGCAAAGTATGGGTGCTAGTCAAAATTACATGTTTATTATAACAGTAAGCGCAGCAAAGTTCCACACACCTGTTACTTCCCATATTTATATGCAGCAGCACTTTATAATTAACAGTCGAAATCTTTTAGAGAGGAAAAACATGCAGTGTAATATACATAATCTACAAATGTTGAAAAGTTGTTACGTTAAAATTGATGATAAATGTTCAAATTTATTACTCCCCACATTTTCATTTATCACTACCCATTTTTAATTAGTCACTGCCCACATTTTCATTTAACACCGCCTAAATTTTTATTTATCGCTTCCTTATTAATTATTTATCACTGCCCACATTTTGATTTATCACTGCCCATTTTTGATTTATCACTGCCTACATTTTTATTTATCGCTTCCCATTATTTATTAATCACACCCCACATTTTGATTTATCACTGCCTATTTTTGATTTATCACTCCCCACATCACTCCCCACATTTTGATTTATCACTGCCCATTTTTTATTTATAACTGCCCACATTTTGATTTATCACTGCCCATTTTTTATTTATCATTGCCGGCATTTTGATTTATCACTGCCCATTTTTGATTTATCACTGCCCATATTTTGATTTATCACTGCCCATATTTTGATTTATCACTGCACATATTTTGATTTATCACTGCCAATTTTTGATTAGTTACTGCCCCCATTGCCATTTAACACTGGCTAAATTTTTATTTATCGCTTCCCATTATTTATTTATCACTGCCCATTTTTGATTTATCACTGCCCAC
>JBAIZL010000010.1:61020759-61028259 GCA_036971475.1 Prosapia bicincta
TGTGTGTGTGTGTGTGTGTGTGTGTGTGTGTGTGTGTGTGTGTGTGTGTGTGTGTGTGTGTGTGTGTGTGTGTGTGTGTGTGTGTGTGTGTGTGTGTGTGTGTGTGTGTGTGTGTGTGTGTGTGTGTGTGTGTGTGTGTGTGTGTGTGTGTGTGTGTGTGTGTGTGTGTGTGTGTGTGTGTGTGTGTGTGTGTGTGTGTGTGTGTGTGTGTGTGTGTGTGTGTGTGTGTGTGTGTGTGTGTGTGTGTGTGTGTGTGTGTGTGTGTGTGTGTGTGTGTGTGTGTGTGTGTGTGTGTGTGTGTGTGTGTGTGTGTGTGTGTGTGTGTGTGTGTGTGTGTGTGTGTGTGTGTGTGTGTGTGTGTGTGTGTGTCGTGTGTCGTGTGTCGTGTGTGTGTGTGTGTGTCGTGTGTCGTGTGTCGTGTGTGTGTGTGTGTGTGTGTGTGTGTGTGTGTGTGTGTGTGTGTGTGTGTGTATTTATAAAATATTATTTATGTAAAATATATATATATATATATATATATATATATATATATATATATAGAGAGAGAGAGAGAGAGAGAGAGAGAGAGATTGAGAAAGAAAGTTTTACACATTAAATCCTAAATTTACGGTATGCGTGTAGTGGATTATGCTACAAAAGGCGAAATATCTAACAAGCCCCGATTTTTTCTCAACCTAGGTTGGCAAATTGCTTTCTATTGAATTCTATTAGAATTTCTTAAGAGAAATAAAAGCCTTTAACAAGTACATTGGGATCGATACATGAGAAAAATCTTGTTTATTCTCTAACACGGTGTGACTGGGTGCTTGATATTTATTAAATACTCGCCATGGGTCCCCCCCCCATTAATATCCCAAAATGTCATTTAGGACTTTGGTCATTAGAATTAATATAACGGCCAAGTTTTTAAACATGTGTAGCGAATCTGATATAGCCAGACAGTACCTATAGGTGATTAAGTTGATAGTCCTATGCATTAGAAAGCAATTAACGGTTGACCATAGTTGCCACTGACAGATGTCTTGCAGTTATTATTTACGCTATAATCTAATACTATATACAAGTCACGTATGTTTGATTTTTTTATATGTGATTAAGAATAAATGCGAACTATTTTAGCACGCGTTTATATGTCCTTGAACTAAATAAATGCGATAGCATCGAGTCACGCAACTTGTAGACAAGAAATCGAACTTTATATAGCATAATATAAAACTGCATTAACAGGTCTGCCGTCACTAAAGTGGTGCGGAGCAGGTGCGTGCTTACGTAAATTGCGTCGCAAGAATGGCTCTACTTCGTTGGCACTGTACCAGTCGACGATCCGACACTGCGTTCTGCAAGGATCACGGATGTATATTTTTAAGTAAACTCACAGATATTCTACAGTTTTTAGCTACCTATAGCCATAGTATTTAGTCATTCAATGTCTCCTATAGTAAAACATACTCAGAGAATCGTTCTGGGATATTGTGACTTTACAAAGGCGTGGAAGAGCTGAGAGGTTGGAAGACGAGACACTAGGAACTAAAAGGATAGTTCCTCTTAAAAAAAATAAAAGATAAACTATTAAAGAGGGAAATAAATAAAATAACTGTTCCTCTCATGTAGAATAGTTCCACATAAAAACGAGTTGTTTATAACTTTGCACGAGCAAGGATCGAACATATTGTGAGTGAGACCACCTTCTCAATTTTAAAGTGAATCTCCTCTCTGCCCCAACTGTAGAACAGAAGAGGAGACCCTGGAACAAATCCTCCTAAGATGCTCCTCACCAATGCCATCAAGAGCAGCTCTGCTGTCTGCAGTGGAAGGCCAGAATAACATGAGAACAATATTAACCAATAAACAGTTCTGGACCTTGGCTGTAGCAACGTATTACAGACTTCGGACCATCGGAGTCACATGATCCTGGACGTCCGCAGCAAGAAGTAAGTTGTTTACAACTGAATGTTGGAAATACTAGCTACCTAAACCAGTAATGCTAGCTTGCCCCGGTCAAACGTTCTTTATCATTATAAAATAATATTAACGATTATTATTATTTTTACTTTAATGAAAATGAATGAGTCTTGAACTCTGGGCATGCGCTCGGAACAAAAACCAAAACTTGCATATTAAATGTAATGATTACAGATCACCTGTATGTTCTTTTGATAGCAAAGATTTTTAGCGGGTTGGGTTCGTCAATAAAACGATTGTTTCGAAACGCGTCAGCAAGTAAGTTCAAAAAGCATGCACTCAGTTACTAATAATTTTAAAAAACAGTTGGCAATTCCCGGGGGCGGATCGAGAATTCTAAACTGGAAGGGGCACAACAGTTCTGCAACGGGAAACGGACAGTAAGCCAGCGACGGTGTCAAGAAGCAGGGGCCGGACAATAAGCCAGTAATCCAGTAAGCTGTGTAACAATCCTACCGAGGGAGAGGGGGGGGGTAGCACTGCTCACAAGAAATGGTCTGAGGGTTGGTTGTCACCACAATAATGTAATGAATGTTGTAAAAGTTTTTAATATAATCGTCTTTGTTACAGTTAGGAATATTGTTATATATTTGATTGCCCTCTTCTGTAATGTTTTAATGTTAGGGCAAAAGATGGCACTCAAATGTAATGAAATATTGTACAGTTTAGAGAGCAACAATCATTCCATTCACAAGTAAATATAAACATTTAAATATCCACTTATTTTTGAATTGGTGGATACTCCTTCTATTATCTCACAATTTTCATATAAATGTTTTGTTCAGTTTTTCAATCGTTAATAAAATTATTTTTACTCATCCAGACAAGTTCAAAAAGACTACTTTTTTAAACTTGTAGTGGATGACACTTTAATGTTAATACAGTTTTTACAAATATTAATTCATTAATTAAATTTACTGATAATTAAATTTTATTTTCATTAAATGAGACAAACCTTTTACAAAAGGGGCAAGGTATTCAATATAGTTATTTCGTCCTATTTGGCTTAAAATAAGATTCCATTAAACAGCTGATTTCATACAACTATTCTTTGAGAAATCCTACGATTTGTCATTAACAACGACTAAACATGGTTGCACGAGTAAAAAAGATCGACTCTCTTAGTCTCTTTCCATCAGTTCACACTCTAATATATCTTGTTCAAATTCAATCTTTAGTAAAATACTTTTTATTCATCCACTCAAGTTGATATATATTTTGCTTAACTTGCAGTGGATGGCATTCAATGTTAATAAAGATTTTTTCAAATATTAATTCATTAATTACATTTAATAATGAACTAATTTTAGTTTTATATGGAAGAAAAACTTTTTAGCGAAGGGGCAAGTTATGCAATATAGTTATTTCGTTCCGTTTGGCTTAAAATAAGTGATAACAAATGATTTCATAAAACAGCTGATTTTATGTTATAGGTTACGTGGTAGAACAGCTGTTTCAAGACATAGGTTATGTTCCTTATTTATATTACTTGTAATTACTTAATAAAAAGTAACAAAAATATAATTTGTCTTTGTTTATAATCTGTATATAATCTTGTATTACTTGTTGAATAATGTATTGTATCTAGTGTACATTTTGACAGTTTGAGGGGGACGTGACCTTTGTGCCCCTTTGAACCCGCCATTCGCAACGTCTATATTAATACAATAACATTCCTGTATTGCGTTGTGTGATGTCGTAATCACGGAAATGCTTGTTACACCGATACATTGGCGAAACCATTCAATACTAGAAAGCGGCTGCAATATCTAATTGCGTGTAACTCCACTGGTTGTGTGCAGTCATGATTAGCAACCGGAAGTACAGTTAGCAACGGAGATGAACTAACGTTTCCGGTTTTGCGTAACGAAAGCGAAACGCGTTCACGGCCTGTTTGTTGATATTACGCACGGCTACGACAGAGCGTAGTGCGACTCCTGCGTCAGTAGGAGCTCGCTAGACTATTTAGAATAATAAATACTGACACTGCCAATAATCACGTGTTTACTACCCACCGTAGCTTCGGCCTTCATCCAGTGATAGCCCTACATTACTTCACAGAGCTTGCCTCGTACAGAATCAATCAATAAACGAGGTGAAATATTCTACTAACAGACTGTAGTTATTTATTTATCACCAAAGGACGACGATTTTGTCCTGCCGCCAATTCTGTTATCACACTTGCTTTTGCTAGCCTCTGCACAAATCTGTTGCTGTCGTAAGTTTCAGTCGGTTCTTGTATTGTCACAGAGAAAGAGAGACAGAGAGAGAGAGAGAGAAATACATAGACATATATATATATATATATATATATATATATATATATATATATATATATATATATACAGAGAGTGAGAGAGACCGACACAGAGAGAGAGAGAGAGAGAAAGACAGACTGAAAGATATATATATATATATATATATATATATATATATATATATATATATATATATATATATATATATATATATATAATTAATATTAATTTAATATTAATTAATATTAAATATATTACAAGAAAACATATCACCATATTTAATAAATATATAGGCCTATATATATATATATATATATACAGTGAGAGTGAGACATAGAGAAAGACACAGAGAGAAAGAGACAGAAAAACAGAGAGAGAGAGAGTCAGACAGAAAGACAGACACAGAAAGAGAAAAAGAAAGACAGACAGACAGAGAGAGAGCGCGACAGAAAGACAGACACATAGAGAGAGAGAGTCTGAGCTACCATGCGAGTGAATTCTCAACCTTGTTTCGACTTGAAATATGTTCACGCAGGTTTTACCTTTTATTCTCACAAAATCCCCGCATTACTCCCTCAACAACACCCACCCCCCATCCCTAAATACAATTTCTGGTTAAGCCCCATGTGAAAGTGCAGCCTTCTGTTTATATATTTACATGCGTTATACTTAATGTTTGTCAAGAAACACTCAGTACTTTTTGACAAATCCTTGATATTCATTAGTCAGAAGGGTTAGCCTTACAAAGTAAAAGGGTCGACACTCCTAGAAGTCACTCTAATAACATCAAAATTTTCTAAACCTCAAATCTAGTTACAACCGTGTACAGCCTACTTCCTAACAAAGAGGTTTAAGACCTTGAAGAATCGCCCACCGTCCATTATTGTCTGTTGTTCCTATAACGAGCTATTCCGTAATGAGACATGATATTCCTGTTAGTTAAACACTTTACGACGTTATATCTGCGAATAATTAAATGATAACTTACACCAACTCACCACAGTAATCTATTCCTTGAACGAGTCTCAATGCCACAGCAATCATTGACAATGATTGTAGCTAATAATTGCTAAACCAGCACCGGCCAAATTACGTCCCGACCAGGCTTCTTTTCGGCCCTCTCAAGTATTTAGTGTATAAAGTATAAAACAAGGAATTATAAACAAATAATTATTTTACTTACTTTTTATTCAATAATTATAATTAATATAAATAAAGTAACATAACCTATGCGTTAAAACATCTGTTCTACCACACAACCCATTAACATAAAATCAGCTGTTTTATGAAATCATATGTTACCACTTATTTTATGCTAAATGGGACAAAGAAACTATATTGCATACCTCATCCCTTTTGTGAAAAGTTCTTCTCCCATATAAAACTAAAATTAATTCGTTTTTAATTTAATTATTGAATTAATATTTGAAAAAAAACTGCATTAACGTCAAGTCTCATCCACTACAGGTTTTAAAAAATTTATTTGAAATTGTGTGAATGAATAAAAAGCATCTTATAAACGACTGAAAATTTTAACAAAGTATATAGGCCTATATGGAGATTGTGAACTAATAGCTGGCACTGAATAAACAAAAAAGGGTTTAGAGAAAAATGAAAAACAATATTTGTAATTATTTGTTCAATATGTAATAATATGTTACACACGCAGCACATAGAATAAGGGCAGCCGCTCATTGTTTTCTTGTTTTTTTTGTTACAATTTTAAAACAATGTCAACAATAATGTTTATTGTTTTAAAATTTCAGCTCCAAAAAAAATAAGCGGTGGTTATTGTATGAGGTAACGACGACGACAGCCTCAATTGGTTTTTCCCCAGGAAAATAATTTTAAAAACAATAATAATAAAATAACAGTAATAAACAAGTGGACATAGCCTCTATGTGGCACTCATCTATAGTAGCACTTACTTTCTTGTTTAATGAGGCATGCCGATTCCAGAGATGTATTCCATTGTCAACTTAGACAGCAGGCGCGTATCCAGCGACTTGCTTTGGGGGGGCGATCGATGCATTATATATATATATATAATATGTGTGTGTGTGTGTGTGTGCGCGCGCGCGCGCGCGTGCGTGTATGTAAAAACTTAGAACAGAAAAAGTTCTTTCTACGCTTGCGTTAGAAATCGGTAACGTGATGAAGATTCGTAGCAAATTAGACTTTTTAATAAATAATTATTCCAGTTTCGATAACACTTATGGCTAGAGAATATTATTTCTCATAATAAGCTATTATTATAAAAATGGTTTATTAATTAATATAAGTAGTTATTCTTCCAACACGAACAATTCCGGAGTCAACTGCGAATATTACGCTTCCAAAATTACGTATTGAAAATCATATGTTCCAGACTAAGCTTCACTAGCGCTGTTTACGAGGGTATGCCGAGGGAACGCGTCACATTTTCAAATTGAAATTTTATTTTTTATTTATAATAAAAGATGAATTAACTTAAGTAAAAGTCTAATGTAATAGAAAGTCCTAATTTAATAACATATTGTCGATTTTTAACCCAAAGTTCTTGAGGGTTGGGGGGGGGGCGATCGCTGACATAAATTTGGATACGCGCCTGGACAGTAATACGCGATGGGATATACCTCCCGAAACGATCGTCCGCATTAAACAAAAAATAAGTTCTACCATAGGCAAGTATTAATATATTATGTCCCAAGTGTTTAAGTGTAAACTAGTAGCTCAATTTGAAGATGGAACCTAATGCGAACTAGTCCGTGACCAGCGACTGCGTTTTCATGACTACCAATTGGTCCTGCACACAAGAGGGTTTAATGGCCCTGATGTAAATTATGACAAACAATGTTTAAATATCTAGTCATTGACGATGACGACGGTCACTGAAACGCTCTTGAGAAATAAATTATTTGTTGGGAGTTGATGTTTGTTATAATTTATTACCACACACAAAACCGACATACGAGTATTAAGTTGCCAGTTCTTGTTAGTGTGGCATGGTTTTTTTTGTATTAATCTTTAAACAACAAAGGTTAAATTTAAATCAATTCCTTTTAACAGCATAAACTCATTTTCAAAGTTAGTCAGTCACTCACAGAAGGAGGAGGTTTTGTAGCCCCCAAAGTTGTGGGACAAAACCTCAAATATATAGTGAATACTTTTAGAAAAATTAAAACTTTTCACCTAAGCTCCTCTTACATAGTAATTTTAGATTGTTCTTTAATTTTAAAAATATTTTTTCTGAATAATTACAATTAATATAAATATAACATAACTTATGCGTTAAAACAGC
>JBAIZL010000010.1:61033259-61043259 GCA_036971475.1 Prosapia bicincta
ATCAGTTTTGAAAATGAACGCAAGGTTTCGCTATGGTCGCCACGCCGACAGTAGATAAGCTAATTATCCAAATGGCTTGTGTTGAGCTTTTCATTAGTTTATATAATTAAAAAATAAAAATCTATTACCAGCCTAATTATGTTAACCAGCACCAAAAAAGCTTCGAATTTTCCTCACCACCTTTCGAATGCGCAAATATTTTCAAGTTATGGTTTGCATACGTTTCAACGTCGAGCCAAGCGGTCAACACACTGGCGTAATAATATTGCAGTCAAAAGCTGGAAAAGGAGGTGATCTGAAAGTGGCAGGTGGCCGGCCGTATCAAGATCCTGCGTGCAAGGACGTGATTTTAACCTCCAGGCAAATCGTAATTAATTTGTGACTTATTTAAATTAACAAATTTAACTAACTTATATAAGTTCAAACTCACATTCTTATTTATATTCCTGACGTAAATACATTCAAACTCACATCCGTATTAACATTCCTCACAAATCTACATTCTAATTCACAATCATATTTACATGCCTTAAGCGCATACATACAAACTCTTATTCATATTCACATGCCTTATGCACTCACATCCAAAATAACATAGATATTTTTACAAACTTACATTCAAATTCAAATCATATTCACATGACTATTAACTTGGACAGAAACTCATATTCACATGCTATACGCAAATACATACAAATTCATATTCATTTTCACAGCCTTACGCACCTAATTTCAAACTCGTGATCATATTCATATCCTTACAAACTTGCATACAAACTCATATTCATATTCACATGCCTTACGCACCTACATTGAAACTCATATTCATATCCTTACAAACTTGCATACAAACTCATATTCATATTCACATGCCTTACGCACCTACATTTAAACCCATATTCATATTCACATGCCTTACGCACTTACATTGAAGCTCATATTCATATCCTTACAAACTTACATTCAAATTCAAATCATATTCACATGACTATTAACTTGGACAGAAACTCATATTCACATGCCATACGCACATAAATACGCCCATGCATACAAACTCATATTCATATTCACATGCCTTACGCACCTACATTGAAACTCGTATTCATATCCTTACAAACTTGCATATAAACTCATATTCACATGCCTTACGCACCTACATTTAAACCCATATTTATATTCACATGCCTTATGCACTTACATTTAAACCCATATTCATATCCATATCTTTAGAAACTTCAATACAGGAACTCATATTCATATTCACATGCCTTATGCACTTACATTAAAATTCATACTCATGTCCTTATAAACCTGCATCCAAACTCATATTCATATTCATAGCCTTATGCACCTAATTTTAAAATCGTGCTCATATTCATATCTTTACAAACTTGAATACAAACTCATATTCACATGCCTTACGCACTTACTTTCAAACTCATATTCATATCCTTACAAACCTGCATACAAACTCATATTGACATGCCTTACGCATATAAATTCAAACTCATATTCACATTCACAAGTCTACCTCACTTTCATTCAAATTCACATTCCTCACGCACCTACATTTAAGCTCACTTTCTTATTTACATACAGTTGCTTACATACTTGTATTAAATCTAGTTACAAATGTTCAAGCACTATTGGCAACACGTGCCGACAGAGGGGATCTGAAGCACGCGACGCGCCGATACAGTAAACGTACGTGGGACAAAAGGTCGCCTTGGTGGAACTCGATGGATCAGACCCCCCCCCTCCTCTCTAAACCACCTTTCCAACAGCTGTGCTGAAACTAAAATAAGCAATTAGACAGGTGAAGATTTGCATCAAAGGGCGGAGAGACAGACGTCAGCTGCCTCGGGGCTAATTCAGAAATGTCATGAATCGAACGTTCCTGCATCAGCGTTGGCGAGTGTTTTAGAATTCTAATGCCCCACTAAAGCACTCCTCTGCAACACATGCTTGTTCGACTGAAAGATTAATGTTGTTACCAAGGTTTTTTGCAGCATAATTCTTGTTGCTTTTTCTATATGGAGATTCACATCGTTTTTTGCCACATGTGCTTGAAAGTTCAAAGTAGGGTTTTTGCAGCATGTGTAACAGGCTTGTTCTTACTACAAGATAATTTCTATAAGATTTATTTTAATATGCCTAACAGTCTTGATTCAAAATGTTTAGTGCTTACATAGCACTCAATAGCATTACAAAAGGCCTCAATAGGTTAACAAAAGGCCAATTAAACTAAAAAGAAGATGGAAGAACAAAACAATTAACTTTAAAACAAACAATAACGCCAGTTGGAGTGAAATTATATTAACAAGGTGACAAGGATTACCCGCTATCTTCACTGACGTAGAAAAAGCCGTACTCTAATACATGAATACTGTTAACAGAAAATAGCATTTACTTGCTCTTTACAATTCCTTCTATTAGTTCACACTCTCCTTATATATTATCTTGTACAAAACTTTCAATCGTCAATAAAATACTTTTTTATGCAAACACAAAGTTCAGTTTTATACGAGAGAAAAACTTTTCACAAAAGGGGCAAGATATGCAATAAAGTTATTCGTCCTATTTGGCTTAAAATAAGTGGTAACATATGATTTCATAAAACAGCTGATTTTAGCTTATGTGGATTTTATTTTTAGGTTATGTAGAATAGCAGTTTTAACGCATAGGTTATGTTATGTACTTTATTTATATTAATTGTAATTATTTAATAAAAATAACTGAATAAAATATTTCTTAGTTAACCTAAGAAGATAATCCGGACTTTCTATCGCTTACGAGGAATAGTCTAATAAAATATAAATATAGATAAAATCAAGGATAAGAAATAAACCCGCCTCGTTAGTTTGTACGTGAGATCAAGGTATCACATGGCCATAAAGCGGTGTCTACGGGATGAAGTAACGCAAAGGTAGATGCAATCCTGTAGGGCTGGAGCAAGGGTTCCGTGATACTGAGAATAAGTCATGGGCAGAGTTGTTACCCTCAAGTAGCCCTACTCCCGACTCTTTGTGACATCCTTGTAACCTTGCTGTACATTCAAAGAGTAATTATCTACCGTCTTCTACCGTATTCACTCATTAACAGAAGCGTAAACTAATTCGAAGAACATATAATATACAGCCTGCGAGACTAAGTGTGGCGACAAGCGGCGATAAAATCGGCCCGGAATAGCCTCCTTCCGTGATCCCGCCGTGCGGCACCGGTCGTTCCCATACGTGACTACAATTCCCATACCTACCGCGATGTATATCGAGAACGTGTGTTTTACCTCGTGTCACTTTACCAAAGGCAAATGTAGGAAGTAGTTTTTCGGAGTTTCCGATGTTTAGTTATTATTTACGTAGAATTACTATTTTACATTAACCACCAATTACTATTCCTCGTTTATACGCCTAGCTATACATTGTTCCCGTTAAAGAGCACCAAGGTATATATTTTCGCATTCGAGAGCAAGGAGCTAATATTTTACGCATTAGAGAGCATTATAAACTATATATTTTCGCATTAGAGAGCAAAGAGCTAATATTTTACGAATTAGAGAGCACCAAATCTATACATTTTAGCATTAGAGAGCGGAGATCTAATATTTTACGCATTAGAGTGCACCAAAACTATATATTTTCGTATTAGAGAGAAGAGAGCCTAATATTTTAAGCATTCGAGAGCGCCAATGTATACATTTTAGCAGTAGAGAGCGGAGATCTAATATTTTACGGATTAGAGTGCACCAAAACTATATATTTTCGTATTAGAGAGCAGAGAGCTAATATTTGACGAATTAGAGAGCACCAAATATATGCATTTTCGTATTAGAGAGCGGAGGGCTAATATTTTACGCATTAGAGAGCATCAAAACTATATACTTTGCATTAGAGAGCAAAGAGTTAATATTTTACGCATTAGAGGCACCCAAAAACTATTTATTTTCGCATTAGAGAGCAAAGAGCTAATATTTTACTCCTTGGAGACCAACACAAACTATATATGTTCGCATTAGAGAGCAAAGAGCTAATATTTTACTCCTTGGAGACCACCACAAACTATATATTTTCGCATTAGACAGCAAAGAGCTAATATTATACGCATTAGAGACCACCACAAACTATATATGTTCGCATTAGAGAGCAAAGAGCTAATATTTTACTCCTTGGAGACCAACACAAACTATATATTTTCGCATTAGAGAGCAAAGAGCTAATATTATACGCATTAGAGACCACCACAAACTATATATGTTCGCATTAGAGAGCAAAGAGCTAATATTTTACTCCTTGGAGACCAACAAAAACTATATATATTCTCGCATAGAGAGAACCGATTATACATTTTCCCCATCAAAGGGCATCGAGCTATATATATTTTCTCCCTTAGAGAGAGAGAGCCCTGCTATACTGTTTTATATACTCCATACACGCTAACAATATAGCCAGCTTTAGTAAAATTCATAGTGGTCAGATACAATGGATCTTTTAATCTGAAATGGATTGACCCCACGAATTAAATCCTCAATTGTGCTCTTTACCCTTAAATATTAGCAGTTTTTGAAACAATCCCTTTTTTTACATTTCACTATACTACTTTTGAATTATTTTGTCTATTGATCGATATGAAAGATAATCCACACCGCAGTACTTGTTTCCTTCTATTACATTAAGTTGCCCTTATCCTGTAGCAGAGGTGACTCTTAATATGAAAAGACATTTGCTTTTGGGCAATTACGGACAGTTAAAATTTTAAACAACCCTTAATTAGTTTTAAATATTGTTCTACGTCATCTGACGGTTTCTGAGTATAATATTTTTTTGTAAGCAACACAGATTTTCGTGCAAATGTGACTTTAATCTGTAGATTAAAATGTTACGTCAAAGATCGCCCGACGTTTAATTACATGTCTCAACTTAAACTTTCTCCAAGTTACACGCCGAGCGTCCAGCTTCACAAAACTCAAGCGAGGCCTTAGGGTTACGGATCTAGCTGTGCGGTGTAACTTAGCGCCATAGAAAAGAACTTGTAAAACCTGATCCACTAAATATAAGCTCGGAAAATGTTGTATTAATTAAATAACGATCGTCAAATATCGAGATGTAATTTAACACGTTCGCTGCGTTACAGTTAGCATTTTATTCGGATATGCTGTTATATGCCCCAGCGTTGTACAAGAGACTTAGCTGAGTGTTGCAGCGTCAAGGTGGCGTCAAATATCGAGAAGTAATTTAACACGTTCGCTGCGGCCGTCTTACAGTTAGCATTTTATTCGGATATGCTGTTATATGCCCCAGCGTTGTACAAGAGACTTAGCTGAGTGTTGCAGCGTCAAGGTGGCGTCAAATATCGAGAAGTAATTTAACACGTTCGCTGCGGCCGTCTTACAGTTAGCATTTTATTCGGATATGCTGTTATCTACCCCAGCGTTGTACAAGAGACTTAGCTGAGTGTTGCAGCGTCAAGGTGGCGTCAAATATCGAGAAGTAATTTAACACGTTCGCTGCGGCCGTCTTACAGTTAGCATTTTATTCGGATATGCTGTTATCTACCCCAGCGTTGTACAAGAGACTTAGCTGAGTGTTGCAGCGTCAAGGTGACGTCGAATGTTTGTTTTAGTTTGGTTAAGATTACCCGCCATTTTTGTGTCAGTAGTGTTAGTGAGAGTTAAGTGCATGTCCGGTGACACAGATTATGACATGGAAGATCTGCCTGAGATTTCTATAGACTGTTTATTATACCAATGGTGTAGTATAGTGTACTAGGGACCCTACAAATGTGGCTTCGGAGTATGCTGAGTCCGACGACGACCACCATGACAGTGACATGGATCCAGCTACAGAGGAAGCCGATTACGATCGCGAGGAACTGTCTGATTCCGATTTGGAAAAAGAAATAGATCATCCTCAATGGACACCTAGAACATTAGACCTTCGCTACTTTCTGTTTACAATGGAAAATAAATTTATCGTTCCATTCCCGGGAGAAAATCGACCCTAAAACTGTTTCAGACTACTTCCTGATGACATATTTTTGGGGAATATTGTGTAAGCTACTAATAGTTATACATGGGATGGGTTTGGTAAAACAAACCTCACGCCATTGTCAAGAATAAGTAACTGGAAAGAGTTGACAGTGCCTAAACTGAAAACATTCATAGGCCTACTGATTTATACGGGGTCACAAAAATAATCTGAACTGATAATCTTAATGTTGAAGTGCAGCGCTCCTTTGCACTGCACCAACTTTCCAATACCAAGAAATATAATTTTCAAAGATGTATATGAATTTTTTCCCTCCACCTGGTTGTCGTCGAAACCTCCATATATAATCTTAAACTGTTGCCATGGTTACTACACAATATCTAAAATAGTGCTCTAAGGTAACTCAAATAAAATTTGTCTTTGTTAACCTCTGTAGGAATTTACTTCAAACTTTTTTTGTATATTACTTGTTATGAAATAAATTCCTTTGTTGCTTTATGCAATAATATAAATAATAGGCCTGCTATCAATAAAAACATCCATACCTACCATATGAACAACTCAAATTGCATTTCCTACGGTCGAAGGCTGTCTCGCGCAACAAACGGAAGAGACTCTGAGGGTTCTGTAGAGCAATGCTAATTCCTTCTGTCACATCTCTTTGTTTGCTCATTACCCTTTGTTCGCATTCAAGTAAGTAGACAAGCTTAATGAGTTAATTAAAACAAATGTTATAAATATTGCTAGGATCTTATTTTTCGAAAAATAATTTTTATGAAATATATAAAAAGCTAATTTGTAGTGTTTATTTCAAGAAATAATGTTAATTTATTCATTATTATTATTATTTATTTCAGATACAAATGAGAATTATATGCATAACATGAAAAATAAAATACTGACAATCATGGGAACCTGGCAAATATCTGCCGCCTATTTTTTTCCAGTATTTTTTCCATTTTCAAGACTCAAACGTAATTTTTATTTTAAAAAATGTCAGCGCCTTAGAACTTTACGCAAGAGGCTTTATGCGGCGAACGCGTTGAATGACTTACTGACTCAGATCTCTCAGGGAGCTTCAGCTTACAGTCTTCTTAATGTTGCACTGTTTGAGAAGAATTATAGGCAACTGCCGACCGTACTTCCGATCTACTGATTAGGCAGCCATTGGTGACGTCACTTCCTGTACGAGGTCGTGAGCATTGACTCCTGAGTCTGTGCTTTGACCTTGGCAGTTGATTGCTTCACTCTAACATGTTTTATTCACAATGTATGACAGCTTAAGGGACTTCCGCGAACAGGATTTAGGTTGCACTCGATTATTTAACAATTATATTGCTCTTTTAATTAAGCTTACGAAATGTCGGTGAACCTAGTTTAGACAACCTAGTTTAGACTGTTTCATATTTTGGATAAGTCTAATTTAGATTTTCTCATATTTCGGGTCAGTTTAGTTTATAGTTTCTTATATTTCGGGTAAACAATATGGGTCAGTCTTGGTTACATTTTTTTCATGTTTCGGGTGAATCTAGGTTACATTTTCTTATACTTCCAGTCAGTCTACATTATGTTTTGTCATATTTTGGGCCAGTCTTGGTAAAATTTGCTCATATTTCGGATCGGTCTAGTTTAGATTTTCTCATATTTCGGCCAGTCAAGTTTAGATTTTCCAATAATTTGGGTCAGTCTTGGTAACATTTTTTTCATATTTCGGGTATATCTGGGTTACATTTTCTTATATTATGTAATAATATTATGTTTTGTCATACTTTGGGCCAGTCTTCGTTGAATTTGCTCATATTTTTCACCAGTCTAGTTTATAGTTTCTTATAGCCAATTTTTGGGTGAGTCTAATTTATAGTTTCATATACTTCGGGTCTGTCTGGTTTAGATTTTCTCATGTTTCGGGTAAGTATAGTTTAGATTTTCATTATTTTGGATCAGTATAGTATATATTTTATTCATTTTTGGGAAAGTTTAGTTTAGATATTGTCATATTTATTGTCATTCTAGTTTCTATTTTCTATATCGAAACAGTTTCTTAATTTCTTAAATATCTGGTAATAAATCTGGAAAGCATTATCTGGGGAGTATTTTGAGTTTCACTGAGCTTCTGAAAGATTGATTCTATTTACTAGTTTCTCAACGACTGTAACAGCTGTTGGAGCGTATTTGTTTAATATGATTCCATTACGTAAACGGAGCTCGTGGCGTTTTGATTTATGGCCACTAAATGTAGTTCTCCAACGGAAGTGGCTTTAATGCGATCAAGTGGGCACAGGTGCTGACATTCCGAGCCCAGTGGTTTGTTCAGGAGCAGCGAGCATCGGTTTTAAATGGGTCAAGTTGGGTTAACTTGTAACACATTGCCCTGTGGCCTTGAACTTCGGTACATTTATAGTTATGCAGGTAACCAAATTCCTTATATTTATTGCTGTTGTCCGCTGAAATTATTTAAATTAATAAAACACGTTTCTAAAAGGAACTAAATGCATACAAATGTTTTCCTAGATAATAGGTCCAACCAGGTTCCTGTTATTGGTATTTTTATATCTAATGAATTCGGCCAATATTACAATTCTATATGAATATAGAATTATTTGTTTTTTATTCTTGTGTGTTAATTTTAAAATAGAAAGTCGTTGAAAATTGTATTAATTCTTTTTTAACTGTATTAACATCAAGTGTCATTCACTATAAGTTTCAAAAAATGTATTTGATCTACATTGGATGAATAAAAAGCATTTTATTAGCGATTGAAAATACGAAAAAGCAATGTATATAAAGTATGTGAACTAATAATACGAATTGAAAAAAAATGATACATATATTTTAGTTTGTTATATATATTTTTTTCTATTTAATTATTTATGCTTTTTAGTTTTATCTGATAATTTTAAAATAGAAAGTCGTTGAAAATTTCTATATAATTCAGCCTTTCACTAGTCAATTTTTTTCCTGGCGAAAAACCAAAGTTTATCATCGCCAAACAAAGTTAGATAAAACAAAATATAGTAAAATTAAATACAAAAAATAAAACAAAATTTACAAAACATAACAGTAATAACATAAAAATAAATATGTAACAATAAAGAAAAACAAAACAATAGATCAAGAAAACATAAATAACAAAATAACGTAACAATAAATCTATAACAATATAAATAACACTTGATATACAAAATAAATGAGTTAGCAACAATTATATATATAAGCTAATACAAACGTGGTAAAATTGTTTCGATTTTTATAGGCGAGGAAATAAAGCACTAAACCTACGATAATTGGTGCAGTAAGTCGGATCGAAATGCGGATTTTTGCATTCGATTCAGGAATCCACCACGAAAGTTTGTAAACATAGCCACTTGATAAGAAATCAAAATTGCATCGGTGCATAAGAAAAATGCATTTTTTAAAAGTTCATTCACTGGCTCGATTTAAAAAAAAATGTATAACTCGGTTAATAATCACAGAAATGGGCCAAATTTTAGTACTCGGGGGTTTTTGGGGTCGCTGAACACGAATATGATATCCGTAATGACCCCTGGAGTACCTAAGACCCAGGACGGATGACATCAATCTCATCTCCTGGAATTTCCCGTAAGTACAATACAAAATTGATCGAAGCTCCTTACTCGGGGGTTTTTGGGGTAGCTGAACACGAATATAATATTGACGATGATCCTCGGAGTACCTGGTTCTTCAATCATTATCGCCGATATTATATTCGTGTTCAGCTACCCCAAAAACCCCCGAGTAACGAGTTTCGATCAATTTTGTATTGTACTTATGGAAATATAGATATTACATGTCAAATAATTCAAATATTAAATTTTGAATATAATATTTAGTCGGTGAAGAAATGCGATGACACGGTCTCACTAACCCATATATATATTACATATTGCACAATATCATTGCATTGTCATCCATATTCCTAAACTCTATTTAAAGTCTGTAGCACATCGGGAAGTTGGTTAAAATTATATTACAGAATTTATACCGAAGAATACAAT